>JAVJAQ010002576.1:0-223916 GCA_032362365.1 Zygogramma bicolorata | reverse complement strand
AAGATTGAGTAATTCAAGTCTAGAATTATCATTCTGTCCTTCAGAATATCAATTCAATGTACATATCCTTTCTCTCTCTGTATTCCCCATCATGTTATATAAAAATTATTTACCTTCATAAAGGCCAGTCCATTAGTTGTCATGTCCATGTGCTTGAGGCATGTCTTCTGTACTAAAAAAAAAAGGTGATACTTCGGTAGCTATGAGCAACTTTTTTTCGAAATTTTTTTTGTGGAACTTATTTAATTCAGTCACCTCTACAGAAAATCTAAATGAAATTATCGGCGGTCTCTTATAGTTTCGGAGATACAGGGCCCTTTTGGTGTAAAACTTCACAATTTTCCACATCAAATTTCTGGTGTTTACACATACAAAATTCGTCCTTCTTCTGATCAAACACCACACACTTTCTTATTTACTCGTTTTCAACATTTTCAAACAGAAAAAACCATTAGTTTTTCAAAAAATCCAACTTTCTCCAAAAGTCAACATTAATGCATTCAGTTCTCAACAATAACCATTGACGTAATATAACATGGACTGGGTGTCACTTAACCCTCAAATACAAGTTCTTGCGGCCCGAACCAACTAAGGGCATCTGCGTCATAGTCGTGATCGTCATAATGTGATACGTCATCAGTAATATGTGTTGCATACGTAGGTAATCAGTTCTTTTCTGCTATAGACTAGATTATTGAAAAATATTCAAGAATGGGACCAAATGAAATTATGCATATTGAAAATATTCAATAGTTAATATTTTCGGGTATTGAATAATATATTTCCATAAACCACTATATAGGTGCCTACAAGATATTTCAGAAATATCAGTGGTGCCTCATAATATATAACAGTTATTTTCAATAACCAATATTTAGTGTTATTCAAGATTAACTAGAATAGCTTATGATTCGTATACATAGTTTTCCTTGTTCCTCATATATGGATTTTTATCGATATTGGTCATTTTTTCACGACCCTCACTGTTATGAAATGTTCAATTCATATAGTTTTCAGTATGTGAATTGAAAATTTGTTTTTTCAATTATAAATATATAATAGGAACATTGAAAAATCCACTCTTATGATTTCGACTCTAAAAAAAATCCTATTTTTTCATTCAACGACTATAGCAATTTTCCATTCACTTCAACTGATGCAATAGATTATTCAAAAATTGGCACTGAAAAAATTTGGACATCATTGTTTTCTTAGGTATAAGATTTTGATATTCCTTCAAGAAGTATTATATCTCACAGTGAGAATAAATGGGTGAAAATGGAGGGTAATAATATCCATAAACATAAAACAATACACCATTGAACACAAATCAACAGTTCAACAACTCCCTCACTGTAAACAGATTTTTGGCTATGCAAATATGCAGCAAGTGATACATTGTGACGTCACTCGTAAGTGGTGACGCAGTTGCCCTTAGTTTAATATGTTCATGCCGTTTTAGGCGTGGGGATCAATCCTCTCACTATAATGCCCAGTCCATGTTATATTACGTCAATGACAATAACAATAAGAGCGGCAACACTGCAAATACATCACTTTCGACTGTCATTGCACTATGACATCACGACAAACTGGTAATGGTCTGAAAATAAATGATTATTTTTGGAAAAATGTTTTTTTCTGCTTGAAAATGTTCATATATCATCATATATCAGTAATATATAATAACCTTCATACGAATACTACTTTGTAAAACAGAGGTGTTTTCTGGCGCTCATGTATTTGAAACGTATTCTTCTGCCTCCTTCACTCTCACTTACGGACAGCCAGATAGTGGGAGAAAGATGGAGAGACGAATACGTTTTAAATACATGAGCGCCAGAAAACACCTCGAATTATTAGCCCCTTCCATCTACGATTCCTTGGTCTAACCTGCTTTCCAGAACATACAAATTCACTCTTAATCTGTTTACTTGACAACATGATACAGGAGTGCATATGGATAAAAAAGTCTTGCTGTAATCAGCCGATTTCGAGAAAAATTGAGCCTTTCTGCAAAGCACGATAAAAAATCTATGAAAACTGAAAAAGTTAGTTAAGATCTGTCGATTTTTGTCAGGTTAGCCAAGTGATACCTATCAACTTCACATCTTGATTATCAATGAATATAATGCACGAAACTTGCTTAAAATATACAGTTAAGCTTCTTTTGGTGCTTGAATTTGACATATTCACGATGTTACTTAGTTAATGTCCCTAATAAGTTATCTCAAATAGAATATCCACGTGATATCTCAATTGCTACGTATCACCATTACATCTAGCAGATATCGCAGTGACGTAATCAAATGATATCACAAGTATGACCTCATAACATCTTGGAGATGTCAATCCAACGAATGTATTTGCTGGGCCTAGCAAACACAAATAGATCACCAAGATATCGCGAAGATATTACGATGTGACCTGCGAAGTCCTCGTTTTCGATTGCGGCGGGTTATTTGTTGCGGCTTTGCCGTACGATGTCCCGCTGTAAGAGGTCTCCTCTGCTTAGTGCAGTAGGAGTTTGAGACTTTAGTTGTCACCTAGCAGATGGCGTTGCCCGTTGGAGGTTTACACCTTTGTATAAGGAAGGAAAGGAGTAGATAGTTCGAAATGTTTGTGTTCACAGTCCAGCCAAGTGTCACAGATGAGACCTGGTGGGTCGAAACAACTGTCTGGCATTGGATTTGTGAATGCATTTCTAACATGGAAATTCTGATTACTACTTTTGAAGTTATATGAAAGTACCAGCCAGTTCTGCGTACACGCTGTTGCTAAGCTGCGAGATATCTGATTGGTCTCTGCATGTACTTATGCTAACGTATACGTTCAGCCAACGAGTGATTCAAGAAAAGAGCTCCTGCTACCACGGTATCTGATTACATACCGTTGACGTACACTCGGCGACAGAAATATTTAATACCTTGTTATATCGCGACAAAATGCCTCTGGGAATCGTCGAGGGAATCGTTGATATTGAGTCTCTTTTGCCATCTATCAAACAATATATGTACTTCATTCCGATGATTGGTAGCTAACAACGTGTTGGTAGCACAGAACTCATAATAATAACTTATGAGTTCTGTGGTTGGTAGCTAAGTTTACAGGGTCCTCTGCTCTTTTGGTATAGGCAACCAACATGGCTCACGGACTAAGCAAGTGTATACTGCATTTCCCGCCCCATCCATTATTTTAGATGGATACTAGGATACTACGTACATAGTTGAAAGGAATCTAACAACAGTTGCAAATAGCAGTTTTGATGAAAAAGGTTATGTTTTAGCACGTGGCTTCTTTCCAAATAATGATGAATGTCTAGGAACTCATTTTGATGAATTTGAAAATTGGTATTTTGTTAATTCAAGCAATAGACCCGATGGCAAAACTAATTTTTAAACAGTAATGATACATGAAATCGGGCATACATTAGGTATTGAACATTCTGTAAACAATAATTCAATTATGTATGCCTATTATAAAGGTGATATTGATAAGTTAACCCAAGACGATATGTGGGTCTTTCAACATATATCGAAGACGTGAACAATTGAAAGATGAAATATTACCAACAACAACAACAGTTAAACCTACTGTAAGGCGCAAAGGGTCCCTGAAGGCTAGCCTAGAGTTGAAACCGAAGGTATATTTGGTAATTTAGGTGATATTAATAAAGCAATTGAAACTTTTTTAATTACAAATCATCATATATGTATATTTTTATAAGAAATATGTTTGGTTGGTCAATTCAAAAGACATGACTCAAGACATTTTTGCCACATGAATTTCAAGAAACTGCACATATTTGTCAAGGACCTTCAAGTGATGTTTGATAGTAGTGGTAAGTTTATATTATATGATGGATTTTCCAAGTTTAAATGATGAAAGTGGATATAATGGGCAATCTATTGTATATTTAGGAATACAGGAAGGAAGAAGAATTGATGTAGTATTTAGAACTAATTCTGGAAAAATATATGTATTCAATGTTTTTGTATATTGAATTTCGAGAGTGTTTGTTTAGATCTCAGAAAAATTGCCTCATTTCTGAATCATTTGTCAGAATACCTCCAAATACTTATTAGCAGATTATTCAGATATAGAAATTTATATTTCTTTAAAGATAAAATGTATTATGAAATTGATGATATTTCGAATACATTAGTTGAATCTGATAAATTTGACTCTTCACTTTTTTTATTTGAATGTGATCGTATATTGTATTGTGTTTTTTTATATATGAATGGATCATGAAAAAATTATATTTGATGAGATAGATAAGGATGAAAATTCAGATAGACCATAAAAAATTCTTACGAAGAGAGCAAAGTTCAGCTAGTATGAAATTATATTTAATAAAACTGAAAGATTCATCTAATATAAACGGAGAAAAGATAAAATGACCCATAAGAGCAATGCAATTATCGAAAACTTACAGCGCTAATTGCATTGTATCAAGTCACCATAACAACACATATCGCAAGACGTCAGTAAACAACACAAATGAATGTCAGATAGACTTCAAAAATAGAAAAACATTTCGCGTTTAGGTGAGTACTCCATACAATCTATAGAGGAAAGTATAAATGAACAAAAAATAACATTTCCTTGAGAATTTCTTTATTCGTGAAACATTCCAATGAATTACATTCGTGCATAAAGATGACCAGATAATTTTGCATTCAAGCGTGATTTCTTATACAAATTGCATTCGGTTATTTTCATATTTTGTAAAAGAGCCTTCGTCCTTCGAACTCGGGCACTTTCGCCAAAAAATGAAAATGTGTTCCAAGGAGGCCTTATTAGTAGTATTATTAGTAACATAAAAAAATGCTGAATTAAATGAAGTACAGCTTGTCCATTTCATCTTGGTACAGAAATTATGACGTATTGCGCAGTGAGGGACAAGCAGACATTTGAAATCTACCGTCAGTTTATTGCGCATCCGGATATGGAACTAATGTCCCTGACCAGTTGGATTGGATAAGCTGTACCTACTTCGTTATAACATTTTCATGAGTGACCACTGAAACTAACGTTCTTCTCGTTTTGATATTTCAATAACGATTTGAAAAATCATCAGAATCGGTAGAAAGTAAACTAAGTCATATAAGTGGTAATTCTATAACCACACATTTTGAATTTGAAGCAAGTTCAAACTTATTTCCATAACAGTTTCGGTGTGTTTGAAATTTTGACGTGTTTTTAATTTCAACATGGCCATACAGAAATATAGAATTACCTCTATTGCATTTTAATGGAACGAATCTTCCCTGGGAGACATTTTAAAATTTTGACAATCGTGGTAAACGTAAAAAATGAACTTGATCTATAATATAGCATAGCTATAATATAATTCTCTATAATAGTTTGAGAAAATATAGAGTACGTCATTTAATATTGATGAGTTCAACTAACCTGAACTTGGGTAAGAATTCTCTGAATATTTTGAATTCAAGAGGGATCGGATTATTTGTCAACTGTAAGACGAAGACCACAATTCCATCTATTTTTCGAACTTACTATAGAATATATTTCGACAAAAATAACAAATGGGTGAAATTGAAGTGATATTTGCATATTCACCGATCTGAATTGAATCATATTCGAAAAAAAATGGAGAAATTAATCTTTTATGCAGCTTCTTATTCCTTCAAAAAGTAAACTACTTTCGATCGCGGAGGGCGAATATTTATCAGACACATCATTTTCGGGCCATTCTCGCAAAAAAAATTCTTCGTCAGGTTAACGCCATACCAATATGTAGTTCTCCTAGTTTATTGTATGAGAGTTCGAATTTGAGTTTTTTAATTAATGGTACTTCCTTATTATCTCGCACGGTCGTAAAAATCAAGTTCGAAATCCAATGTCATTTGTTATAAAGATAGTGTATCCCCGATCATTAATTTCGAAGAAGCCCACTTCATTTTGTAACGGATACTCGCATTCCAAACATCTCGAAACTTGAGGAACATGATTTTCAGCTTTTAGGTCCACAATTGCAACTTCACAAGTTATGTCATGAATGAACGCAAACTGATCTATGATCGCCCTTAGAGTAAGTACACAGTCTGTGAAAGTGGTGCTAGAAAAATCGTGAACAAGTTTTCCGCCATAGGAAATTCAAAAACTTAGTGCATCGAGGTAGTGAACCAGTATCGTAAAGTCTAATATTATATGTAAACAAAACATCTAACAAAGCATATCACCTTAGATATAACTGAATCTCAAAATATTGTCTCCAACAAATAACATAAAAATTGGATATACCATGAGATAAGGAACGATAACTGAACGAAATATTAAGCAGCTCATACACTCGCAGAGGTGAACAAAATAACTGAATAATGAATGTTGCAGCAGTTAAACAAATCTTTAGCGAAGTAGAGAAAAGCAGGGAAGAATTAAAAAATGCTATAATAGCAAGCGAAATCCGCTTGCAGCTCAAAGTATAAAAACTTAACAATAAAATTATACCATAAAAAGAGAACACTGCCATGCAGGATAAAATTGAGTTCCCAAAAAGGAATAGCAAAGTGAATATTTTCATATAACTTGGATTGAACCTAACACCAGAGAAGGAAGTACAACCAAAACTGATAGTGAGTGAACTGAAAAAAATTGTTGGAGATTGAAATCTCAGAAGCAGACATAAATCAAAAACAATTGGTGTTGAAACACTCAAATAAACCGAAAGGCACTAACTTTGCCATAGCTCACGATCTGACCGAGAGACAAAGAGAAGATGAAAAAATACTGAAATATTATTTAGACCGTGAGAAACAGAACGGAAAAAATTGCTTCATAAAAGAGAACAAACTGATGATCGAATGATTTAGAAGAGAAAGGGACAGTAACAGAAGTTAAAGGAAAGCAGCCTCCCACCAACACTTATACCAACTCTTTCAAAAGAACCTGATACCCCCGTAGAAGCAAATCAATAGAAAATCACTCGAAATTGTCAAAGCATAGTTCAGATATCCGACCAATGCCTATAAACAGCTGCGTTCAAACTCATCCTCAAGACAGCTAAGAGAACTGAATTAACGTTAATCGAATCGAAAAATTTTACATATTCATTACCTCTCTTCCATTATTATCTATATTTAGTTCTATGTCATAACTATTATTAATCCATTTAACTGAAAACGTTAGATATAAGCTCAAATCACATGTAAGAAGCGATATAAAACAATCAAATGGATGAATATATTGAAAATTTCAAATCTCTACACTACCGAGACCACAAACCTGTTTTTGATGAATGTGAGAAGCGCCAACTAAAATATTGACGAAGTTAATATATTATTGCACCAAATAGAAATTGAATATGATTTTATAGTTCTTACAGAAACCTGACAGAATCTCAATACTTCTATATTATCAAAACAAGAATTTACCTAATCTTTTTCAAAACGAGGGTTCAATCAAACAAGATGATAGAGTTCCCATTTTCATGACTATTCAAATACACTGGGTGAATCAGATTTTGTCGGTACCATGAATCAAAAAACGAGGTAAAAGGTAATGAGAGAAACTGTATTGACCATACATTCATCGAGAGAAAGGCGCCTACAAAAAGCTTTAAAATATCATTGATAATAGAAACTGATGCCACTAAACACTAATCTGCCCCTACACAATGCCTTATACCTGGAAATAAAGGAGTCTCAGTTAGTTATAACATGGGAAAAATGGATTTAACAAAATATAAGCAATTTCTTGAAAATGAGAATTTCTTAGAAGTTCATAATGCTTCGGACATAAATCAAGCTACTGATGTTTTTATGAATGTTTTGTGAAATACTGAAAAAAGGACCGAAATCATAAAATATAATTCTAAAATGAATAAAAAAAATTATGAATCACAAAGGGTTTCACCAATTCAACTAGAAAAAAGTCCGATTTATACGAAAACATGAAAGAGCATCATAATGACGAAAATATTGCAATCTTTAAAAACTACAGAAACACACTTAATGACTCGATCAAACGAACAAAGAACGAATATTATATGAAACAAATTGAAGAAAACAAAAGCAATAAAAAAAATTGTGAAAGAAAAAAAATTGGGGAGATATCATAACTGACCGAAGAAATATTGCGGAAGTTTTCTGTGAAAAATTCACTAATATTGGAAAAAAATTCTCATAGATAGTCTTATTCATTTTATCATCGCCAATAAACCCACCGGAAGTCATTGATATTATTCGTTTGTTAAGGGACAAAAAAGCAACAGGACTAGATGGTATGAAGTCAGAAACGTTAAAACATATAAAAAACTTTATAGCAAGTCCTCTTACACATATAATATATGAATGGAAACAAGAAGGAAACTTTTCGGAAGCATTCAGAGTGGAGAAAATAATTCTCATCTACAAAAGTGGTACACACACTGACGCACTAACTGTCGTTCTATCTCTTTGATTTCAAATATGGCCAAAGAAAGTATTTGAGAAAATCATAAAGATTCGGCTCAGTGATTTCCCTAAATAAGAATAATATACTCTCTGAACTACAATACAAATAGATTAAGGTGTACATAAAGACAGGAACAAAAATATTACAAAGAAATAAATAAATATAAATAAAAGTGAAAAACACAAAACAACGAAGAAGTAAATTTAAGTGCCCTCCTGTTCATAAAAGAGAATATAAGCTTCGCCTCTCACTAGTGATTTGAATAAATTTGGTGAGACAAGGGAATTGTTGTATTCATTCAATGTTTTTGCAAAAGGATGTCGGCAATAAGCTGTGTAGTGTCCGTCATTCGTAGTTCCACTGTGATTCGTGATGGCGTACAGATCAGAAGAAAGTCGTTTGAGATGGATCACTAGTATCTTGGGTAGCTTTTCGACGATAAAATTTGTGTGCACTTCCGCCGCTCTTTACATTTAGAACAGATTTATTTCTCAACTCCGTCTAATTTTTCTTCCCTCGTAAATGAATATCAACAATGAAATAGTCTGCGTTTGCGAGTTATTTGCGGAATAGGCAAAGAAAGGTCCCAAAATGGATCATAGGTCACGGAACAGTGACCGCAATTTGGCCATTTCAAAGAAGAATTTTTGATAACTCTGACATCTTCGTGCAAAACCTCCAAGAGGTATCTCAAACACTCTTCGGCATCTTGCTTGTCATAACCCATGAAACCAGTTGAGAATCTTTTAGTATTGCTTCATAAAGAGGATGTATATACCACACCTTTCTGACAAATTCTCGGACCATAATTTCTTTATAACTTTCTTGAAACATTCAATGAGTGCGCCTCAAGTACTCCAAGAGCCATTTGGTGTTAGATAAACACAGGATGATACTGTTCATTAAACATGTTTTCCCATAATTCTTCAACGAGTCTGCTTGTGTTGAAACTCTCAGCGTTGTGTTTGTCAGTACTATCTTTTTCGAAGTAGTCTTGACTATGGTGTATATCTATGTTTGAATCAGATTGACTAAGTTCGTGGGAAGTAGTTGAATCGGAGAGGAAGCTGCAATTTCGAATGGATAGCTTCATATATGATTCATCCAGGGTCTTCAAAGATGGGAAAGTTTCCACTCTGAATGGCTTAACTAATTCTCTGGATCAGGAATGATGTGCCTATGAGATTATTTCTTTCTTTCTCTATTTTGTTTCCATTTCGTCAATTAATTTCAATGCATATGGTCCAAATGTTCCGAAAGTTTCAATACCAATTGAAATTTTCGAAGTGGCAAGGAAGCGTTCGATCAGATCATTCACTGCCTGATGACAAGAGAAGCTACATCGATGATAGAAATGCAGGTGATGCAAAAGAGAAACTCAAACGGACACTAAGTCCTCCGTGAGATATCGGAAGGGAAGCCGGAATCCAAGAACTCGAATTCATTGGGTTATTCAGAGAGTCACGCATTGCTTCATCAAGAGTATTCAACAGAAGCTGATTGCGCCAGGGGTGCATCTCAACACATACATAAGTTCTGGAATACAACAACAGACCATCAAATCGAACTGTTTCAATTTCTCAACCAAAGTAAGAAGAAGTGCTTTATCCGTCAAAGGTCCTTCAAGGAGGGAGAAACCTGATCTCATGATGATTTTGATTCCTGGAGCTAGTGTATTGAACTTTTCAAAGATTTCATTTCATTCAAATGCCAAGCATTGAATTCAGTGAATATAATCTTCACCATGTTATGAATGGTTAAGAGAGTTGTAGTTAAGAGGTGTCTTTGTTGAACTCCGCCTCCTGAGCTCATAACATCTTCACCAAATGATAGAAAAGGAGAATAGCGATAGCAAGAGTTTTTGAAAAGATGAAATTCAGGGATTATCTTCAGAACAGTTTGAAGCATTGAGTCGCGATATATTATATTGAAGGCGTTTTTAAAGTCCGGTTTCAGGTAAACTTTCTTTTATTTATCATCATATTCATTTATGTAACTTCTTGCAGCATGGGCAACCGCCTCACAACCTCCATGGGTACCAAAACCAAATTGAATAGGTCTAAATATATCTCCAAGTTTTTTTCTCATTTTGAAACATACCAATTCTGCAACTGAACGACGGTTAAACGTCCCAACGGCAATGGGCCTGACTTCCCCACATTTTTCTTTGAGTCCCCACAAAGAAGCACCGAAAATTAAAAAAAATATATTATTACGTAATGAGAAAAACCGTGACCTATGATATTTCGATTCGAATATTTAACAAACACTTTACCTCTGCATATCCAAAAATATATTTTGAAAGTCATGCACAAAAACCTCGATCTTATTCCACAGAACTGCTAGCTGTACAATGAAAGTAAGGTGGTGGATTTCTATCAGCTATATGCTGGAGTAATCTTCTTCAATACAAAGATAAAAAATTGGTCAGAAACATTGGGCATGATTACAAAACTCGATATAAAAACTAGCACGAAAATGCTTATATCACGCCCAGAAAAAATTATTGGCCCTTTGGAGTTTTACTTACCTAGAACTCAAATTATACAATGAATTACGTGATTAATTGAAGAAAAACTCAAGCTGGCTCAGTTGGTATGAAATCAAAATAGAAAAGTGGATTCAAACTATACTTAGATGTGATATCAAAGAATTTTACAACTGCCGAAACACAATCTTCAATTTGAAAATCAGAAATATTAATATCTAGTCATTGATCGTGTACTGATTAATATTGATTGTGTAATAATCAAACTACTATACAGGTGAAAAGAAGATATATTATTATTATTATTACATTATATTGACTTGCGATATCAATCTAAATAGATACTTTATACTCACCTGATACGATATATCGTTTTGGATACAGCGGTTCTCTCTCTCTTTCTCAATGATATTGGCCGTGTCCATTCAAGCGAAAGAGGTTAACCGAAACGATTTACGGAACATATCCCGAGTAAAAGTGGATATATTAATAATGATAATAATAATTAGGGCACAGGAATTATCGATACCAAAATGTCTAATTCGATCATCATTAGCGTATTCGTAGAGAAATATTGGAAAAAGAATAAGCCTAACATTCCTTGAGTTACATTCTAAATATAATAATGAAATCTACTATAACACCAACTTATTAGATATATTCAAGAGGCCGTGAAATATTCTTGCTTGCTTGGCCGATGGAATAGTAATGGGTTTTATGAACAGTCATTGGATTCGACCAATATCCCCCCCCCCCGGATTGAGCGCCCAGGATGGCGTGATGTCATATCCAGTTGCCTGGATACGAGACTACGAGACATCGCCATCCTCCTCATTTCTTTACCAGCCCCGCCCTTTCAGATGCGGACCTCAACCTGTTGCTTGCCACTACAGTATGACTGATACCTAAACTCCTTTGGTTGAAAATCAGCCTCCATGTGCTATTGCTTCCTTATTTATCTAAGTTATCTGTTTCTTGGTTTTGGCCTGGCTCTAAGGTGTGGTGTGGTGTGTGTCTTGTGGTGTACTGTCCCTCTCGGGGAATCTGGGGTCGTCCCTGTTCAGTACGTTATGAAGTTCATGTAACGCTGGGTTGGGGTGAGCCCTGATACGCTCGAAGATGATTTCGGCGTGGTTTTTCAGGTATTCATCCACGTACTGGCTACTGGGGTTCAGGTACCGGTAAATGTAGCGGTTAGGAAAATGGGGAGGAGCGTTTACGCTCATCTGCAAGCAGTCGTTCATAAACCATTGGGTCTCTGCACATACAGACACAGGGCTCGGAGTTATACAGAACGATGGATTGTTTCGATTAAAAGCAGTTTCACTTGAAGATTCAAGTTACTCCTGCGTCCTAATAAGGGGTTGGGGCAGTGCCGCGCGGCTTTCGCCATTCCCAGCCTCTTTTGGATGTGGGACCTAGATGTCAGCTTCCTGTCCTGGGCGACTCTTGGATACCTGGCTTAGTTGGTCCAGGGGATCTCTTGTCGACTCGAATTATGGGATAAGTATTTTCTATTCCAGTAACTCGTGAGCGGTACAGTCCGTCGAAGTCAAAATTATAGTTCAGTTGATCGAATCTTAGAGGGTCGAACTAGTTGTAATGTTCTATTGATACAAGATTGTCTATCAGTTCTTGATAATTACTTCAGCATAGGAGTCGAAACATCCAACACTAGAACATTTCGGTCACGGATTGTTGAAGTTTTCGATATGGAATGTTAAATTTCAAAAATGAATAACTTTCTCCAGTAATTCTGAAATATTGACTAAAATTTCTTGCATAAAACGTTTTTTTAAGGAGAATCAAATTTCTACAAACAATCAGTGGCTTGCAGTAGGAGTAGCTAATTTACTAATTTATTTAGCTTAAGCTACAGTCAGTAGATTTCAATCTGTCTTTTTTTATATTCGGTTCAGGTGATTGTAAATACGTAGTTATGGTGATTGAATCGAAGGTGAATCGCTTCCTCTGGGAAGGAAACGGTTTATATTATTTCTTAATCTGTTAATGGTTGTATGACTGTCTTCGTTCACTTGAGTTTTTTTTTTAATAGAATCATCAGAATCCAAATCAGAGAGAATGCACACTAAATGAAATTTTCCTGTTCAGTTTTCTAAGGTAGCTCTTGATAGTGTTTTAGTAATATGATATACCGTTATATATCGTTATATAACTTCATGTTCGAATCGGTGTGAATCAAAACCGAAAACATGCAACAAATAAAGAAAGATGGGACTACCAACATACGGCGTTCGTTTCAAATATTAAGTCATCGAAAACTCTCCAGTTGATGAAATATTTGGACCATTTAACAGACTGTAATCTTCCATCTACCCCACTGCCTGGGCAGACCTCTTAAGAAGCACATCAAGAAGCACGCAATCACTTAATGAAATATCATCACCAGACAAGTACGTATTCATTTCTAATCTGTAGAGTCATTTGCATAAACCTGTCCCATGTATCTTATTAAGTCCGAACTCATTATTCACTTAACATTGAAGTAATAATTATGTTAAAATCTGTCTGATACTCGAGACTAGGATTAACTCCAATCAAGTTCAGATTTATTTAATTTTTTTTTAAATCTGGAACTCAGTGAATTATCTGAATCTCAATTTTTTTAATAATTGGAGACATATCGAGTATAACTCTGCTGCATTATCGCATGTCTATGTCTTCGAAGGGAGTATTGCAAGAAATATAAAAAACTTTCTGAAAAAGTTCATATTTGAGGACTTATTGCAGAAAAATACTTCCTCGCTAACCTGAAAAGAATTGAAAGATTGATAATGCATTCCTCGTTATATACAATATGTATCATCGAAAAACCCATTTGATATCCAATTCTTGGACTTTTTAAGGCATTAAATAAAAAATTATCACTTTTTGAAACCAAATGAAGAATAAGGATGAAAAAGAATATATTCACGAAAAAATTCGAATATCTTTTTTAATACTTTGAGCGATTTTCGCGGGTTGTGAATTATCTGAATCTCAATTTTTTTAATAATTGGAGACATATCGAGTATAACTCTGCTGCATTATCGCATGTCTATGTCTTCGAAGGGAGTATTGCAAGAAATATAAAAAACTTTCTGAAAAAGTTCATATTTGAGGACTTATTGCAGAAAAATACTTCCTCGCTAACCTGAAAAGAATTGAAAGATTGATAATGCATTCCTCGTTATATACAATATGTATCATCGAAAAACCCATTTGATATCCAATTCTTGGACTTTTTAAGGCATTAAATAAAAAATTATCACTTTTTGAAACCAAATGAAGAATAAGGATGAAAAAGAATATATTCACGAAAAAATTCGAATATCTTTTTTAATACTTTGAGCGATTTTCGCGGGTTGTTTCATTTCAAACCTTCAAATGATTTTTATACCTTGTCGAAATATTTATGTTAGCTCCAGAGGAAAAGAAATGATTTGGCTGAGAGCACGGACTCTAGTTATTTGTACTCTAGGTGCTTCTTCAACTCAGTCTATTTCGATTTGATGTTATTATTTTAATTCATGATATATTTAGATATATACTTGAAAATTAATTGATGACGATACCAAGTTGATATAATAAAAGTATTCATTCGGTTGCAAATTTAATGAATGAAGATGTTCAGGTTCAGATGTACAGTTGCATATCTGAGGTCAACTAACTTTCATCGTGGTTACGATCTGCATTGGCGATCGGTTTCACTTGTGAACATATTTTCAACTGTGCTAGGAATAACACTTTGAAAGATATGACCTCTTTGATCCTTAGCGAATGACTACTCATGCGAAGACGATTGCGAAGATCGAAACCTCGAGAGTACTCTCAACTTGACTTTACTTGATTTTCTATCTGATTTTTTCGGCGGGTTTCAATAAACAAAATAATAAAACTTATAATGGAAATTCGAATCAATATCACTTATGTACAGCCTATCAAATCCAACTTGGCACGGAAATTGGTTCCACATAGTAATATTCGATGATGATCTATCAGACGAATGCGATTTTAGGAGTTTCGTGTACTATGAATTCATTTCAAGGATTTTATTATTCATGGTGCGAATATTCCACCATTTTTTATATTATCTTCTATAGAAAATTTATTTCGTGGATGCTTGGTAATCTGCCCCTACATATTGAAAATAGGATAAGTAGTCCTTTTGGTTCTCATTTTGGAATCAGCCTTCAAAGAGTTATGAGAAATGGTACACCCACAAGGCAGGCGTTCGATACGTGAAGCAAAGAATGTCATTACCCTCCGTATTCTGCGAACTTGCTAGTCATTAAACTGATGGCAATCAGAGTAAAAAAACATTTGCAACAGCTGACCTACAATTTCTGTGTGCACTTGAGTCAATCACCTTCAGATGCATCATTAAAAAAAACATTGTGGTGGCTTTTGTGTACCTGCCTGAAAAGTCCCGCACTCAGCGTGACATGGCGAAATAATAGCCTACTCTAACTGTAAAAAACGTCTGGAGTTATTTGCTCGTCAAGGGCGGTGTACAAAGCTCCGAAAAGTACGGTTATGTCTCTCATCTCAGCCATCTCCATGAAACACCACAGGAAAGCCCGTGAAGAATTTATAACACTGCCGTTTGAGGTATATGAGTCATACTATAATCATCATTATATTCCGTTGAAGCTGATATCTGCAAATTTATTCTCATAAAACAGACGTGAGAAATGTATTTGAAAAAAACAAGAATTCAGTTTGAACAAGATGGTAGACGAATTTTCTTTTTCTGAATGAGATTAACTTGCTTCTGAAAAATACTTTCTGAAATGGATCTAACATTCAGTTACAACAACCACATTTTGAAAAAGTCGGTATGTAGAGTGTTGTCTCCTGCCAACTTTCGCCCTGAACGAAAAGAACCCAGCAAACCGTTCACATAAAGCAAAAATATACTGTTTTTAAAAGAACCTAACTGGCAGTTTGACGAAGAGAATCTGGTACCAAAATGAGATTGTCTATGATTTGAAAGAAGAAATGCTACGGCCAAGCTTTATCTTTATGAAAAGCTACCAAATATGTAATATGTTTGCTACCAGGTCATCACCTAAATAATATAAGGTCCACTATTGGAAGATACACCAAATAGTTATAAAAAAGTTATATTGATACAGAAAAAATTAAAGAACCTGCTCAAAATCTGTACAACGGTGTATTCAGTCACCCCAACAAAAAATCGGAATGTAAAAGAACGATTCATTCGGCGAATGGACCAAATGTGGCTTACCGAAAGATAGCCAATATATTCAGTTTCTGTTGAAATAAATCACTTGGCCAAGTAAGTACTACCCTTCGTCCCCAACCACGAAGGTTAAGGGAGGAGGAATTCAGAACTTTTCGAATACAAGGATCCGCAATCGACAGTTATCACCAGAGGATGATTGAGGATAGTGGTGATCGGAACGTCCTGAGTATAATTGGTGAAATTGGAAACTTCTGATATAAGACTAAAAAGAGGGCTGATTGGAGTGACAGAGGGTGTTGAGTGGTGATAGTTTCAAATATGTTGTGAGCTCATTATAGCAACGCAAAAGGTCTGTTATTAACAGATATATTCTTTATTCTCTTCTTAGAGGCTGCTAGAATACTATTATTCAGGTCTCAGAGGCAGTTTTTCAATCAACAGCTAAGTCTTAGAGCTAAGGTGTTTGACCTAGAAATTGAGTGGCCGTTAGAGATATTAATTTCAGAGCCGAGTTCATCTATAGTATATTGAATAACCTGCCTTCAGTATATTTAACGAGTGGTTGAATAATTCCCAAAGTAATAGTGATTTTTTGAGGGCACATTTCTTGAGAATAATCGGTCAATTCTTTTTTTTTTCAGGTAATCCACAAGTGAAGTAGAAATGAACTGAAATTGCACTTGGCAAAAGGTTTTTTCAGGCATCGACAACCATTTTATTTGTTGTTTCCCTAATGATTTCAAAGTCGAGTTTCTGGTTGGACTTTTGTCCCTTCTCACCCTCTTTAATAAGAACGACAAAAACTAGAAGTGAGGTTTCTAGCAGAAATTCCAAATTCTAGACCAATAGTACAGGTAATAGGGAGCCAGCTACTCGTGTCCATAATGCATAATTAGGCAGGAGTTATTTTATTTCATAGATAGTTGCAGTCTGATGTACTTAACCTAAGAACACAAAATACTTACAAAAATGGCGAACGGAAGTGCCGCCATTTTGTGAAAAACCGTTTGGGCCTGTATCTCCGTAACCGTGCACTTTAGGCCCACAATTATGGGGACCTTTTTTTATAGATAATTGAATTTCCTATCTTTTTTATCCTATAATTTTTTTCGTAGCACTTACCGTTCACGACTTATATTATTATTAATCTGTGAGAACTGCACAGAGGAAACGTGCACTAATCAGCTGAAACTAATCGTCAACAACACAGAATTGTGCGACATCGATGAAGATATTGGTGATGATTCTAACGACAAATTAGTAGAGGCGTTACAATCTTTATATGCCACTGACGAAGGTGTATGTAACTAATATCGAAAATTCACCACCCATAGAAGACATATGATTCATTTTGGTGTACATTTGTAAAAATAAATTTCACATATATTCTACAATAAATATTCCATTTTTTTATTTGCCTGTTTAATTATGGCGGTAGTTTTCAAATTAATTATAGTAATATTTAATTGTATATATATATATATATATATATATATATATATATATATATGCAGGTAAGAACTTGAATTATTAATCATTTATTGAATCAAAAAAATTCTAAAATTCATATTTTTTTTATTATGTATCGGATTCGCTACATCATTACGCTATGCATACTTCGTTTTTAATAACCTTGTACTCGGTAGTACAACATTGAACGCGTTGTAACTTCAAAAATATTAACTTTAGAGAAAAAAGTTTTGGATAAAAGTTGTAGAAAATTATTCGGTTTGAAAGCTTTATTATAAAAAATTTATTGTTTAAACAGTTATTTAAAGAGATATCGGTAAAAAAGTGAACAAACAAAAAGTAATGATAATATAAGTCGTGAACAGTAAGTGCTACAAAAAAAATAATTGAATAAAAAGGATAGGAAATTTAATTATCTATAAAAAAGGTCCTGATAATTGCGGGCTTAAAGTGCACGGTTACGGAGATACAGGCCCAAACGGTTTTTCACAAAATGGCGGCACTTCCGTTCGCCATTTTTGTAAGTATTTTGTGTTTTTAGGTTGAGTACGTCAGACTGCAACTATCCATGCAATAAAATAACTCCTGCCTAATTTTGCAAAACAAAATCCTCTATTACCTGTATTACAAATTGTAACTCAGAATTTCCATGTTCGGAATGATTGCATTCACAAATCCAATGCCAGACAGCCTTTTCTACACGGCATAGGTCTCGTTAGTGACACTCGTTTGGACTTGCGAACCCAAAACATTTCGAATGGTCTGTTTCTTACGAAACAAAAGTCTGAATCCGCTGTATCAAACTCCTCCTACTCCAAGTAGAGGAGACATCGTACAGCGGCACATCGTACAGCAAAGCAGTACCAGATAACCCAACAACGCGAACAATAATCGTCTTCGGTCAACTCGCAGAGAAAGCTGCAACCCTTCACAGAAACGGGAATATTCATTATGGAATGATTGCATTCACAAATCTAAAGCCAGGCAGCTGTTTCGACCCGCCATAGATCTCCTCAGAAGACCTGTCGGGTCAAAACAGCGATATGCTCGCTGTAAGAGGTCTCCTCTGATTGCTCTAGTAGGAGTTTGAGTCTTTGGTCGTTATCCAGCAGATGGAGATTTGCCTTTGAGTTTCCACCATTTGCATCATATCCAAATCTGAACATCAAATGAATTTGAGTTATGCGCAATTTTGAAATTTCGATTGTCTTATTGTTCTTCATCCAATTTTAAATTCCCCAAAGATAATTTCAAGAATACCATGATTCTCAAAGTTGAGCCATTCACATCTCGTATTAGTCGTTTTTCAGAGAAGAGGTACAAAACGAGAGAAGTAATGTGAAAATCAGTCGACAACTGCTTTTGCTGAATGTACAGTGTCCTAATCGATGCAAACTCAATGAAATATAGCTGGATCTGAGCATCTTTGATGTAAAGTTCATTTCATTTCTTTGACAGAATCATTGTGCCAAGATGACTAGTTTCAATACTTACACTATGAAAATTCACTTCTATAAAGACACTATTGCTAAAATGAAAATGAATAGTTGGTGTGGCAATTTTGTCAAAAAGTGGATTAGTAGTGAACTGTTTGCGTTTGACGGAGTTTTGTTCTGAATGAATCTTCGAAATCTGTGGGGTCTCGTGTGAATTAGATATAGGGTTAACAGTCATTTTATGCTGCAATAGATGTTGCTCTGAACATTTTCATGTTTTAAATAAGGTATATTTATGGAGTTTCCAAAACTGTCTCCAAGCTAAAATATAATATTTTGGTATGTGGTGATTTCAACATTAATTGTTATTACCATTAAAAGAACTATTTTTGGAACCTCTTCACTTGTTTCGGTATTAGGTACATTGTTAATTAGAGTAACACATGATACAATGTCCTCTATCGATAAAATATTGTCGAATTTCACTAATGACGGGACATTCTGTGAATCACGAGTGTTTGTTTAGTTTCTTCACGAGAAGAACATCGATAAGGTCATAAATTGTAGGGTGGTGGGTCATTTTTTGTTTTTTTTTTTAATGTGGAAAACTTAAATATAAAACTCTATCCGGCCTTTACCTCCGGAAATGATAAGCTACTGAGATAATGGAGCATCGCCACACTTTATTGACGCACTGTATAACTTTTTCATACAATTGAAATCAACTGGTTGATACTTTATATTCAACAAAAAATATCATAGTTTCCTGTACGATACTCACTAAAAATGGGTTTACAAAACCACGACACGTGTTTCGCTTTACAATAGCTTTCTCAAGCAGGGTGAATGAATCAGCATCCGATAATACATTATTTGAACAATCATATCTCTGACGTTTTTCAGTCCTTCGCTGATGTTTGTAATAGAATAGATGAAGTTATAGAAATATTCATTTTCTGGTGATGTAGAAAAATAGCCTTTGCGTCATTATATTTGCTGTCGGGGAATTTTTTTTGGAAATGATTCTGAATCATTTTTCCAAAGTAAATCACCCTACATGGAAGTCTTACACAACTAAAAAATTAAAATACCAACTGAAACAATCATTGCTTCCGAATCCACTATATGATATAAATGAAATTTTTCTTCATTCATGGGTCTAAATAGTTATTGTTTTTCCGTCTTCCATCCGTGTGCTACTCAATGTAAAACTGTTCATATGTAGAAGTAGGACTAGTTTTAGATGTAAATATTTATTTTTTAATACACAAACATATTTTTTTTCGAATATATTTAGTCAGAGAATACTCTACAATTTGTGACGTACCTAAACAAAAAACTGTTGTGTGACTATTGTAACATTTCTGTTTTCTGTAAAAATTTTGAAGGTGAATAAATATCTTATCTTATCTTACATTCCTACGATATTTTGATCGGATAAGGCTTACCTTCGAAATAATCTATTCTTTATTCAGCAGTAATTCAACCCTTTTGTCACTTATGAAATTTATCTGAATTCGTATGAAACTCTCTGCATTTCTCTGTGACTATTTCTCATTGTCTGATGCTAAAATACAACTATTTCGAAGGCCACCGACTAAGAGACATACACCTACTTTTTTATTTTCTGTAGAGTATAAGCTCTTCTGTCGGACCTGCTATAAATTCGCTTTTCAATTAGCATCCTCACTAGAACACGTCATTGAAAATGCTAAACCGTACTCCGACAATTCTGTTGGAATTCCTCACAGAGGCGTTTCATCGACAGATTACCTTTCTGGAAACAGTTTACTGTTTGGATTGTTGGCTCGGATTATTGGCAGTACTTACGGTGCTGTTCGTTTTTTTTTCTGTTGGTTGAAACGATAATTTTCAACAGGGACTTCCATAAATTTGAGATACACTTATTCAATAAGCTCGTTAATTAGGTCAAAGACAAATGCATTATCAACACAAAAGTAATTTTCGAGAATAGATGAAAACTATGATTTCTAGATGTATCAGGCGTGTGTGAGTCTATAATCCAAAATTTGTGCATAATGAAATTCTTCAATTCGAGCAATATTGTTACATACAATTTAAGATGCCTAGGAAACCCTGGTGTACCTAGTGATTCGATATTGTTTAGAATTTCTTGGCGAAAAACAATCGACGATTACAAAAGCTTTCTAATTTTTGTATAGGGGGCGTTATATGAGCATTTTCGAAAATCTGTCAAATGTCGGTTTTGTCAGATTGACGTAACTTTGAGGTTTATTGTTGTCAATGAAAACTGAAATTTCTTCGCACTCAACAGTGTTTAAAAGTCTATATAAGTAGAAAAGTTTTGAAGTTATTACAAGTACTTTTTCACGATATGTAGAAGATTTCGTATTTTGTGTGGTCAGTCAAAATCTGGGGATCCAAATATTCTTCTTTATTCAGTACCTAAGGTAAGTACAAGACAAATCGCCTCAAAATAACATGAATGTAGCGTTGTAGCTAATTTCATTCGTTTCAGCTTGAGCAAAAGTCTTATATAGAGGAAGGAACATCTGTAGCTCTTATCAATGAGATATTGACAACAAAGTTTTGTTTGAATAAAGGAAATATCGATGTGATACGTATTTTGAACCGTTGCATAACTGATGTGTGTATCCCCAATTCCAAGACAGTCTATCACTTTCATTACATTAGCATGAATTTTGTCGTATATTCTCAGGTGAATGGGTGAAGTGTATTTTCTCGGAATCAGAGTCTTATCTTACAAACTGATATAAAAACAAAAACTCTAAAAACATGTAGAGGTAGCAGGTGACAGTATTGACAGGTTGTTAACGGTAGGTTTCCACGTTACATGCATGTTTTCTGAAACGCATTTGATTGGCTGTCAGTGCTGTCAGAATCTCAGTAGGCAAATAATGAACAGTAGTAGAATATTCGGTTTCACATTTCTCTCTACTGAAAATTAAGCTTCATATGGTATAGGACTGATAGCCATCTACAATAGCGATCTGAAGCTTTTGTGATCTCAGAAATCAAGCAATCGGTTTTCGCCAAGTTTATCCCAAAATTATTCAGGTATGAGTAGATACACCAGGGTTTCCTAGGCATCTTAATACAATTCAATGAATGGAATTATGTTCTGGGGAGGGGGGCGATAGTGATTACTCATATCATGCATGCGTTGAGTTACTCATACCAGTGTCACATTTTGTCAGATCTCAAGAAACTAAAGTCATTTTTTCAAAGAGCTGGTAAAAGAGGGCAGAGTGGTTGCCGAAACGATGCCAAGGGGAAGTGTACTATATTTTTAACATTTTTCTCAAATTCAGTCTCTAACTCACGAAGAATACAATGTGTACCTAACAAAAAAAAATAGTCAAGTTTGCTTTTTCTTAATATTGCAGTTACATATCGGGATAAATATACCAATTTGCCCTTTAAACAGATAGCTATTATAAGAATTGAAAGCTTTTTCATTTCCAGGGGAGAGAAAATGTACGAACGATTCTGATCTAAGAAAAACAGCGCCAGCAAAAGCATCTTTACTTGCATCCGAGAACATATGTACATTCCAGGAATCAGACAGTGATATATTTGTAATACGTCTGGGAATTTTCAAATTTCCAAATCTTTCATCCAATTCAGGAATTGATATTTCAAGTTACATCAGGTACCTCGGTATCCCAGCCAACTTCCAAAATCCATATTTTGTGCAGAAGAATTTTTGGCATTAATGAAACAGAAGGGAAGAATCCAGTTGGGTCAAAAATCTTGTTCGCTTCAGATAGAATGGAATTTTTCGTAATTTTTTCCAGGGGAATCTTTTTAAACCAATGATTCAGGGCTCGTCAGATGATTTTGTATCACTGCAGCAAGGTGAAATGGACTACACGATACGCCGAACACACCTCTTGTATGTCTGTTGTGTGAGCTGGCCATTATCTTCATACTACAGTAAACGAAAGAAATCCCTAGCTGAAGGGAATCATTTTTTATGTCAGAAATCACACCAATTTTATATAATCGGAATGGAGTCGATATTATGGGATGGGTTCTCTTAAGTTGATTCCCTTCTGGCTGATACACCAAAAACTGATCGGAATTTTGTGGCGGCGCTATTTAATTTCACAACACGACGATGTAGCATGTAATAATCTTCATGAGAAAACTAATTTTCGGGAACAATTTCGACCACGTCTTCAGCCAACCATTCTGCAAACACTTGTACGTTGTACTCCCCAAAGTAGTCATCAGTTTTCAATTTTTGCATCAGATAATCTAGTCTTCTTCATCATAATTAGTTGGAAGGGTGGATGACCCTAAATACAAAGTGAAACGACTTCATATCCTTCTTCGTTCACAGACACATTGGAAATGGGCCATGACTGCTGCTTTCTCTCTTGGGGTTCTTATCTATAGGACGCATGATGCCAAGTATGTCAAGGTTCCACAGATCAGCAATATCGTACGATTTACTCATTGAGGTAGAACATGGAAGATGAATCTAAATAACTTGAATGAGGGAGCAACACTTCTCTTATTAATGTATAAACATGAAGTGTTTCTATTGTGAAACTAGAGCCTATTAAAGACGATGATTTCGGACGGCAAAAAAATTTCCAGCAATATCATATTCAATGAGCCCTTCTATTGGTCTATCTTTCAGATCAGAAATATCCACTTGCCATGTACTCAGTTCATTCATCCAAGGTTCATATCTAACAAAGATGAAATTGCTACCAATTAATGTCGATAAACTGCTTGGAAGTAACATGCATATTTCTGGTTCAGATTTCTCAAAGTGATATTTTAACCCAAGAACCAGAATTTCCTCAGTTTTTTTTTTCATATTTCTTTTCCCTAGCGAAAAACGTGTTCATATGAATCTGATCTCCGACTGCTAGTATCTGTGATTGCTGTTATGATGAGGTTCGACGACTAGGGCTTGATGATATTTGTTTCCAGTTTCGAACTAAGAATCTCTCTTAATGCATAACATCGTAGCATGTCGTGTCTCACAATTGCTACAATCGATTTTAACCTTACGTCGGCGTGTGATATGTTCAAATTTCATGCACACGTGAGAACAATCTCCATCTTACAAAATTTTCTTTATTTCCTGTAGCTTCATCTTGCCAACATCAATGCATTGAATAATAATTGATTCTTTTTCCGATAACTCGTTTTTTTCAATTTTATCATAAAATCTGGAAAATGTAAGTGAAATTTTCTTTTCGTTCTTGAATTCTCGTCTCAAATAATCAGTTTCTTTAATCGACAGCTATTTTCCGATTCGGATGGCTTACAGGTGACGTTGAATAGAAATGGTCAACCGTACTTTTTTGCCAAACTCTCAAAACATCTTCGGCAAACGGAATTCAACAAGGGAAAACACCATTGCCGCATATTTCTCTGAAGAGACTCCAAATGTTTCCAAAGCTGGTACTCTGGTACTCGAGCTTATCAAAAAGGGTGCTGAGAGAAACACCCACTTTCAAAGTATTCATTACTAGTGTCAAGATTTCTCGAACATAGAACTCCACTAATAGTTCGGATAGATCGGAATCGGTTCTTCAAACTGTAGAAAACTTTTGGATAGATTTTTCTCCACTGGGAACATAATTTTTAGTGGTTGGTGGGCTCGAGACTTTGGATGGTATCGGATATTGAAATTCATCTTCATTGTCCAAACACTCATCACTATCGATTCTCTTGAGTTGGCTCCAAAAAGAGAGACAGGCTTCGATATTTCGACCAAATTTGACGAAGTCGATACGAGGCAGTTTCAGCCCTGATTTAGTATGAATGGAATGTTTCGCCACACTTGGAGCAGGATCGTATTGACGAAAGATTTCTCACTCATATTTTGCTCGACTCTGAACTTCAGGGTTTCCTAAGTGGCCATCAACTCGTCAGCTTCCTTCACTTCAATATCGATGATTTCCTCTATGGATTCTCCTTCTAGCATGAAATCAAGACCTTTGTTCAATTCTGCAATCACCTCCACCTCTGAAGGAAGCGAAATTGACGTGTATTACACTCGAACCGAGATCTGGTTTTTGCAGTTCATTGACGATACTGTCATGGATTCGTTTGAATGATACTCGATATACTCGATTGAACTTCCGGAGTCCCTGCAAATTTTTTAAATCTTTAGGGAGTTCTGTCACGGTCACCAAACAATGTACGAACAGCACCGACCTGGTAGCTATTCGATATCAAAAGGACGTTAATGAAGAATTTACCAAACCTCATTTGATTACGAATCTAGAAAATAGTATTACTTTTAAAAATTATATATTGACAACTTAAAAATATATGTATTCAGGCACTTTCTTCAATAAGAGATAAATTCTCAATAGACAATAATCCTTACGAAATTCAATGAAATCATGATCAACTGCAACATCCAAAAAGAGTGATTTCAACTCTTACGATAAGATCAACCAAAACACAAGTTTGCAATTTCTTCAAACAGCGACGAGGGACCTGGAATCGTAAACGCAAAACAGGCAGTTGAAGTCAGTGTTGTGTTTTGGTTGGTCTTATCCTCGGTATAATCGTAAGGGGGCTGTCAGAACGGATTCCTATTGATAGAGAAATTTTTTAGTTCTCGGAAGTGACTCCAGCATGGGACTCGAAATGTCGAATAAGAAAAACATCCCACACACATGTTCGGTAATTCTCAGAAAAATCATACATTAAATTAGATTCGTTTCTGAAAAAGTTATTTCCAACAGAATCAATCTATGAAAAATCACTGGAAAATACCCAGATTTTGTAGTTCATTGGGAAGGCGTCAGCTGGTTAACGGAAATAACCCATTAACATCAACATGTAAGAATTGAAATATCGAATATCATTACTATGAAATATTTATGGTATGGTCAAAACTTCAGAATAAAAACTTTGTTATATTAAAAAATATTTATTTTTGAATTCCTACTATATGAAATAGCTATTAACGGGTAGAACTAATGATAATTATTTTATTTCACCAGCTTTTCCATCTGAAGTTAACACTCATTCTTACACGAATGTATGTCGTCAAGGGAGAGTTTTGTATGAGTTTCGAACAAAAAATATTGTTTACAGAGGTTATATAGAGAATCGTTAATCTTTTTATTGGAACTTAATTGAATCAGAATTTAATATGGGAACAGTTGAGAAAATGTATTCAATCTTCAGTGAAAACTATATAGTTGGTTCTTGTGAGTACTATGAATATTGTTTTCTCTCAGCTCCATTGATTTCTGTAATATTCAAAGTTAGCATTTTTATTATCATGAATAGCATTTATAAACATGAACTCGTAATAATTTTGAATATTTGAAGATTGAGAGTGAATTCGTAATTGAAGTATTACCAATAGAATTTATCATCTTCAATGTGCTTTGACGGAATTGGATGTTTTCTAAAGTATGTAATGGAAAATTCGCAAAATCACTTCTGGGGATTGACCACACATGTATTTTCCATAGGTAGGAATTAATAATATTCTCAAACGTAAAAGTAAGGTTAACGTCTTAGTGCTGATGTGCATCCCTTATTAATTGGAGGGATTGAAGATTTTAGTGGAAATGTGACCTATTAAAAGATGTGGTAGAAGTCCATTGTATCTCAAAGTGGAGTGTAGTAGATTTAAGATGCAGAAAAACTCAAAGTCGTCTCCACAATTTAATATCCGAAAGATGTCAGTACGGTGATTCAGTACATGTTTCGAACCTACATAGGTTCATCATCAGCTGAATTTACATTAAATTCTACAATAAAGGAAGAGTAATATAATATTAGTTGATAAATGAAGTATAAGATTTACTTACATGGAGAAGAAAAAATAGCAAAATCACATGGTGAAGTTCAGGACATAAAAAATTATTGTAATGACAATTAGGACTGATATCAATTCAGTCCTAATTGTCATTACAATAATTTTTTATGTCCTGAACTTCACCATGTGATTTTGCTATTTTTTCTTCTCCATGTAAGTAAATCTTATACTTCATTTATCAACTAATATTATATTACTCTTCCTTTATTGTAGAATTTAATGTAAATTCAGCTGATGATGAACCTATGTAGGTTCGAAACATGTACTGAATCACCGTACTGACATCTTTCGGATATTAAATTGTGGAGACGACTTTGAGTTTTTCTGCATCTTAAATCTATTAAAAGATAATCACTGTTGCACTCGATTTTTTTCCTGATATATATGAAGTCGGTAAACTTTTTGTTTCCAACAGAGGATCTACATTTATTTTTACAGTTTTCTGCAGTTTACTTTTACTATCCGCTTGAGCCCTAAACATCACTTCTGTACAGCTGGCACTGAGTCACTGGGAATTCCAAGTCCTTGTCGTCAAGATCAATGAAATGAAACTATATACATTTATACATAAAGTAGCAATAACGTTGGGTACGTCTTTTATTTTTGCAGATTTATTTTTATCCATGCATTTTGAGATGCCAAGATTAGAATAGCAAATAAAGCCTAAAAGAAGTTGCATATCGAATGTAACGATTATATGAAGTAGGTAGGTATATTATGAAAAAAGAAAAAAACCCGTTTTTTTCGTTATCGCATTTCAGTTTCAGAGAGTATTTTATTCGAGGCTACCACGAAATGAATAAACCTTTGGCGGGTTTTTGAGGTCTCTAATATTTTTCAAATCATTGCGAATATTTGATCAATCCTGCAGTTATCATTCCTAAAGCGATTCTTCTGGTGGGTATATCCCTTCAATATGGAAACTGATTTCATTGAACAATCATCACCAAACTGACATCACTCGCACTCGGTGCTCATTCCGCTAACAAAGTTAGCATCTTTATGTTCTTGAGTATCAATTCCTTCTGAAGATGCTAACTTTGGTTTAGAAACTTGGGTTGGGTCCGAGTGATATCAGTTTGGTGTGATGTCAGTTGATCATTGCTGAGAGTTTTTGAATGATTGCAAATAAAATCCACCGCGCCATTCCTCAGGAGATGCATGGTCATTATTCGAGGACCCATCGACCATGAAACGTGGCAGAGTTTTTCCATTATATTAATAATCTTGATTTTACAAAATTTTATTTTATCAACCATTTGATTCATTATTTTCGAGTCCAAATTTTTCAATTGCTCTCAATAGAGTTGAATTTTGAGAAATAGGAAACACCACCAATCAACAGACATTATCATCTGATACAATCAAACAAAAATACGGCGCGGTTTGCCTATCGATTGAGATAATTTTTTCTAGATTAGTCAATATTTTGAAATGGATTTCAGCTCTTTTTTCTGTCACGAGAACCAAAGCTTCGCTTATCACTAACATTATTATAGAACTGGAGCCCATGTTGAACGTGCACCATGTAGTTTACGTTTTGCAAATAAACAATCTATCAATCAATCGATTCTCGCATGCATTTGATTGAGTTCAGGTTTACTGTAGCATGAATTATTAATGGAATCATGATGATATGGAGACATTACGATATATTGGGAACATTCCATAGTCCATCAAAATTTAGTACATTTATGACGGTAGTTATTGTGATAAGCACAATTCCTAAGAGTCGAGACATGTAATGAAACATTTTTTTTGTGAATTTAATTCATGAGTTTTCGTTTGAAGGTAGTCGTATTTTTTTTCAAAATGATATTTCAATATTTAATCAATTCAATTGTACAACAACCTGAAAACAATAGTATAGTCAGAGCTTAAACAAAGGAATCTTCACAACTCAAAGAAATGGTGGGACATCGAAAACTTCACTTAGCAGTTCTCGATTGTTTAGAAATCTGTTTATTTGATTAACATAGTGCTGACTGCATCGAATATTTACCTAGAAAAAAATTCTCTCACTTACTGGTAGTGTGAAGTATCGTCATGGGTTTTTATTGGGTAAAATGACTCGAAAATTATGAATTGAGTGGAGTCTATTTTCCCTATTGGAGCTCACTTGACCTTCTGATAAGAAAGTTCTTGGGCCACATCATTGCAGAGCAGAACGAAGCTATTTATTATTTGAATCATGCCATATACGCTCAACCAGAGCTTCGAGTGCTGAAATTGGTGGAAGACAATATATACATTTAACAATTATTATTTGTGTGAAGTGGTGCTCGCTGGCAGATAATGAAAAGAATATATACCATACAGTTCTTGTAGTGATTTCATCATTTTTTTTCCTCTGAAATGGGAGCAAACTAACATAGAATTCTGAAACATGTTTCCCATTTTCTGAAGTTAGTATGAACTGTGAATTAAAACGACGTTTACAGAAAAATATTCTGAATATGCTTGTTTGAGGTAAAATCGTATGAACGGAATTTGATTTCTTTCATTATAAAAAGTCATCGAGTTGATGATGGAAACTACCCTGTACTGACGGGAAGCTGAATAACCCGAATTCGGTCTGCAATTGTAACTATCCCAATAATTGAAAATCAATTCCCGCAGCTTTAAACGCCAAAATGAATTTCTTCTGTAAAGAATCTTGCACTGACACCTGTCGCATATAATCCAACGCACTTCGTGTTATTAGCTAGTAGTAGTTGTTTTCTGAGAGGTGATAGTCCGTTAACCTACTGCGAAGGTTTGCTGAGACTAGTCTGAATGAATTATTTTTGCAGATGATCTGATTTATAGCCAGTCTTCAAGTGTGCCCATCGGCTAATATTTTTGGAAAGTATCATGAATATATTGGAATATGTAAGAATCTATTGTCAGTTAACCTTCATTTCATAATCCAACAGAGCTTTTTTTAATGAAAATATGTAAACAGTATGATAAAGCGATTATTAATTTCAAATGTGGACTTTTGAATGTGAAACATTGATCTTGCAAGTTTCCTAATGTATACAAACTACGGATATCAGTTGATTTTTTTTGTTATTCCAAGAATTATGCATAAGAATTTCTAGTTAAAGGCACCCGCAGCTATATTTATCCCACTAGTTAGTCATTCAGCATTGGAAGTTTTTACAGTTTCTGTGATAGAAAAGAAGATTGGTAACGTTATCATAGTAAAGTATATTGAGCTAGTAACTAAGTAAACTATGAGGATTTCTGTTACAGGAGAACATCTGTTCTGTTAATGCAAAACTTTTGTTCTACAAAGAGGTTTATGTGGCTCCTGGAGAGCTAACACTTCTAACCTCCGAAATCAAAGCACTAAGCCCCAAGAAATTTATCAAATTCATCGTCTCCTTTTCCTTAAGCCAGTGTACCACTAGCCTTCAGTGTCTGTAGAGAGGAACCATTCACAATTGCTTATTATCAATCAGGTGAATGGTCAATTTAATTAATCTTTCAGCTTGAATTATGAACTGTTAACTATTTGAAATGGTTTTCATTAGTGCAACCACTTTTTCCGAAAGATTTCTGAATTTGTGTGATGACCAGAGAAGCAAATTAGGCCGTCTCCGGAATCATTGTTATTTTATAGTTCGATAAATATTCATTCAATCGATAGCACTGGCAGAATAATGTGAATTTAACGACTGCATAGATGTTGGTTCATTATGCTAGATGTGTTTTTTATTCGCGAGTTGTGAGAAACACATATTGATTTTTCCGTGATTATAGTGTATTAATTCAGAAAAACTGAAAATGCCCAAGATATTCTGAGTGCAATGTAAAATATAATGCTCAAAATAGGGAATATCATAACAAAATTTGTGTAATACAAACAGTATTCCAAGATTAGTACCTATCACCCAACTTGTGAACTTGAACTTCGCCTGAATGCGTATCTTTTTGCAGTAAGGAGGTCTCATTAGCAGCTGCATTATGAAGTATTATGAGCACCTAGTACCACCAATATTTTCTAATTATTTTCGAAATTAAATAGTCAGTTCAGGATTGTTTCGATCTTGGTTTTGCGTTCGATTCGAAAGAAAGATAAATCAGTATATGATAATTACCATATAATTTCATACAAATGAAATGTATGCGGAACAAGTTCGAAAGAAGCGAAGAAGATACGCCAACGGAATCCAATAAACACACCCGGCACAAGTTTGTTTGCAATAACAATATTTGGGTTAGGTCAAATACCTGTTACCGTAACCCAGTAAACGGCCAACTGCTATCGTGATCAGTTTGGAGAAGATTGGTTGGTTTCAAAATACTCACGCCTACGCAATGTTTTGGGTTTTTCCGGGATAGGTAATTATCCATTCCACAGATTCTCGTACGGAATACATTGACATTTTGTAGGATATTCTCTATACAATTGACTAGAATCTTGAAAAAGTTTATTCTGTTTATAGTACGGTTCTTATGTCTTCATATTTTAAAATTGTTCTGCCTATGATCCCACATTTACACGGAATGTGATTGAACGAACTTTGAAAAAGATATATGAACTCAAAACGCAAAGGAATGATATGGATTATAATTTTCTGTGAGTGTATTTTTATGCTTAGGTTGTAGGCTACGGAGACACCAACTCCGACCAGGAATACACCAACCAGATCTGCTATCCTATTTGAAAACGAACTATGACGGAGAGCGAGAGAGAGAAAGAGAGAGAGGAGGAGGAGATTTTGAGAAGCCATTCAAAGTCACCACCATTATGAATTTCAATTTCAGTCATCTAATTTAATGAAGATACTTCACGATGTTTCGAATGCAGATGAATCAAATATGTTTCATTGAAAAATTGCAACAGAGATTGCTTCAGAAACTTACTTATCCAGAATTTGTTATGTATTTATAAAAGAGCCTCAAGTGCTTTAGTTCGACTGAAAATTATCACATAATTAGTTGATTAATTTTTTATCGAGCAGAGGTGATGAAAAATTAGGTCAGTAGCGATTTGTGTGTGTTTCTTACAGGGTATTGAATTATTACCAACACATAAATCGTTGCTGTCAAGAAATTCTAAGTAACTATTCAAGTCAACTGTAATAGAAAACAATCATTGAATTTTGTTTTTTTCAATTGCTTCAAATTTTCTATTACATTTCGAAGTTGGACCAATACCACTAAATAAGGATCAGTGTAAATCACTTTCAATCAAAATTTATATTTCCGGCAGCTCTAATAGTTAAATGGATCATACCAGATGACAAGCCGAATTTTCTTATAAGGTATCCAGATTTTGTAGAAACCCGAAGAACATAAATATTTGTGTATTTTATTTCTGCTATGAATTCAACAAAGAGTTTGAGAATGAGAAAATTATCGATTCCATGACATTCATAACACTTAGTGTTGCTTCTTTCGAAGGTGTGGCATTCACTTCAAACCCAGTTCCACATTTGTTTCTTGTGAACTACAGTTTTAATGGTATCATCTATTCCAACCTGGTGCTCACCGAGATTTATAACTTACAAGATAAGCAACGTGACAGAGATTGCAGCAGATTGTGGTCCCGTACAAATATGATGTTATTAATATTTATCTCTTTTCTGCTCTCCACATCAACGAACGAATAGCAAAAATTTTATCTGTAGAACGAATTTGACATATGTTCTTTTCATTTAGAGTTGGAGTTTTCTCTTAGCATGCTGATGTACCATAAACTATACTGGGGGTTCCAGTAAAAAATATGATTTAAATGTACTGTGACTTCATCGAACATTTTTCAATTGTGATCCTTCATAATGCTTAACGTCATTTGATTAAGTTCAATGATTAAGGTTGCTATAAGGTACAATTCAATAAATAAATCAACAACTGAAACCCAAATAAATTATTGTGTTATTAGGCGAGGAAATGTAATAGAAGATTGAATGTACCTCTTTGTTCTATCAAAAACAGTTAAAATTCAGCAGTTTTGTATAATATTATAAGAAAAAAACATTTTCATTCAGTCCACTTCTTAGTTTGGTTCATCTAGATAAATGAAACTGGAAATGACGATGAAGGATCACGCAAGTTCCGGGAAATATCTAAGGACATGCAAATTGTTGAAGGATCGTTAGCTAAAACATCCCGTGAATGTTTTTTGATTTGTTTTCAATACAACGTTTGTCAGTTGAATACTATCAAGATGTTGTTTTCGATAGATTCCTATTTCGCGATGAAGAGTTTCTTTTTAGTAGATTTGCTCCTTCAATACAATATATACCATCACATATACCTATTCCTATATTGAATTTAAATTCTATTGAATGTTATTTCTGCAAGAAAAAGGGGCATTCACAAAAGAACTAGCGTTTTCGTGAAAATATCACTGGAAGATGTAACAGAAAATGTAATATAGAAGAGCACAATTCTAAAAACTTCTCAAGAAAACTCACAAGAATTGCATTTTGACTCCGAGGCTTCGAATAATATGACCAACAACAAACATTTCTTCATCTATCTCAATAATTATATTGACAGTGTAGTTATTGTAGCAAATGGACAGGAAATGGCTTTTGATGGAATTGGAGGTGGCATATTATCATGCTAATGTTATCTCTCTGATAATGTTGTGGGCTTCAATTAATCGCAATAAATCGAATAAATACTTTTATTTCGTCAAATCTCGCTAACATTAAAAAAACTCTCGTTCCCTGGTAACCATTCCTCATCTCCGTTCTGTGTATACAAAGTGATCAATATTTTATCATTCGACCATCCTGACGATTGAGTTGACCCCAACTCAGAACAACTAGAACAAAACAAAATTATCAAAACAGTTGAAAATAATGATCAATGAACTCAGAAATCGGTATCATAATCTTTCAAACAAGTTGGTTTTCTGATTTGACGTCGCGCTTTAGTCATTTCTTCATTCTCTTGGAACTGTTCTGTTACACCATCTTCATTTTCCGATGAATCTCTTTTATTTTTATTATCGTCTTCATTTTCTTTGTAACAATTCTCTTCGTTTTCATCTTCATTTTCTGACGAGTCACTTTCAGATTCCTCAGAATTCTTGTAAATCTTCAACTGGGATACATTAGCAGTGGTTGTGTACAGTTTGCCTCCAGAACCCTTTATGCTGGATATTCGATAAGTATCAGACGGCATAACTTCAACTACAATTAAGGGTCCTTTGAATTTTGGCTGAGTTTTCGTTGGTTCTCCTGTGGAAACATTTCCACATCTCATAAATACGATATCGCCCACGTTATATTTTATTCCTCTGAATCTTTTTTTATCATATCTGGTTTTGTAGATTTTCTGCTGTTGCTTTATCCTTTCTCTGATTTCTTTTTGTATTTCAATTGGTGGTTTCCATTCATCATTATCACTATGTGCTAATTTACTCAAGTTTCCGTCGGAAAATTTAGGTAAGTATCCATATAATGATTCAAATGGGGTTTTGTTTGTCGTTTTATCCATTGCAGTATTCAGATTTCTCTCAACGTCATACATTTCTTTATCCCAAGATTCTTCATTCTCCATAGCAGCCATGATTGTTGGAACCAAGGTTCTCATAACTCTCTCTACTTGGCCATTAGCTTGGGGCCATTTTGAAGGGGTTAGCGTATGTTTGATGCCCAAATTGAAACAAAATTCTTGCCATTCATTTGCCGAGAAACATGTTCCTCTATCGGTTATTAACTGTCCGGGAATACCAAAGCTATTAATGAATTGTTGAAGTACGACTAGATTACTTCTCGTCCTGGTATCTTTCACGGGATACAATTTCACAAATTTTGTGAGAGCATCAATTATAACTAAAATGTACATGTTATCATTTTCACTCTTGACAAAAGGACCTACATGATCTACATGTATTCTACCAAAAGGTCTTTTTGGAGGATCTTGTGGATGTAATTCTCCTGGTCTTTTACCTCCAGGTATTTTATTCAGTAGACACTCTCCACAAGCAGCAATGTGTCTACGAACATATCTCTTCATCCTTGGAAACCAGTACCTATCTTTCATTTTATTTACAGTTCTATCCACACTGAAATGCCCTTGTAAATCATGGAACTTGACCACCAAACTCTTTCTCATCGATTTTGGTATGACATAAAGATTTCTTTCCTCCCCATTTACTTGACATCTTCTGAACAATCTAGATTCTGACAAGAAATACATCTCAACTTGATTCGATTCTTGTTGAGATCTTTCGTTTGGATTTTTATTCAATGTATTAATTATTTCTCGTAGGGATTTGTCGGTATATTGTATCATTAGAACATAATCCTCCTCGTTTAGAGTTTGCAAGACTTCAAATCTCTCATTTATTTCTTCAAGGGTGTCGTTTGGTTCTGAAACAGGTGCTCGTGACATAGCATCTACATGTTGCATCTTGGTACCAGGTCTGTGTTTTATTTCCACGTCATATTCTTGAAGAAAATTCATCCAACGAGATATTTGAGGATTTTCTGTTTTCGAAGTATTCAAATAGATTATTGCTTGGCAGTCGGTGTATACCACAAATTTCAATCCGATCAAAAAATTATGTAATCTCTGAATGCACCATACTACTGCCATCAACTCCAACTTGGTTGAATGATATTTCGACTCAGGGTGTGTAGTTTTCTTGGAAACGTAATAAACAGGATGAAGATCATTTCCTGAATTTCCTTGTAGTAACATTCCTGCTAGACCAAGAGAACAAGCATCTGTATGCAACACAGTAATTCTGGCATTTGAATTATACAACTTCAAGACAGGATCATTGCACAATGTGAAACATAGATCTTTGAAAGCATTTTCTTGAATGTCGGTCCATTCGAAAAGTGTATTTTTGTGAGTCAAATCACTTATTGGTCTTGCACGTAAAGCATAGTTAGGTATGAAACGTCGAAAATAAGCCGTCAGTCCCAATAACCTTTTTACATCATGGACATTTTTTGGTCTGGGAAAATTTTTAATGGCCTCAACTTTCATATTTCCAGGTGATATACCTCGTGCTGAAACAGTGTAACCAACAAAATCAACTTTTTCAAGTCCAAACATACACTTTCTCAGCTTAAAAGTCAATTTAGCCTCTTTAAGTGCTTCTAGAACAAGATCTAATTTGTAAAGCATTTCTTCCCAATCCTTTGCCCCCATCAAGAGGTCGTCTATATAACACATACAAATATTATTTTTCAATGGTCCCAAAGCAATATTCATTAGTCGACAAAATTCATAAGGTGAATTCATCAAACCAAAAATCATTCTTTCAAATTGTCCAGTTTCATCTGGAGTGATGAATGCAGTCTTCAATTTGGCTTCTTCAGTCAACGGAATCTGTAAATATCCATGAGCTAGATCTAATGTTGTAAAAATGTTACAACCAGTTAACCTTTCAAATTGTTCCTCGATAGTTGGTATTGGGTAAGGTACTTTTTCCGTTTGTCTATTCAGTTTTTTATAATTAACTACCAGTCGGGGCTCTCCAGTTTTCTTTACAACCAATAACACAGGACTTGCATATTGACTGTTAGTATCCGTCACTATTCCAACCTCTCTCCATTCGTGTATAATTTTAGATAGTTTCCCGTTCCTTCAGACTCGCTTTGTATGGTTTAGAGATAACCGGCATATTATTATCACGAATGTCCATCTTCATTAAATCTGTGCAACCCAACTCAGAGAGACTGAAAGCAAAACACTCCCTGTACTTGTTCAAAAGTTTGACCAAAGAATCCCGAGCTTCAATAGATGTATTTTCTTCAATATTAACACATTCAATATCTATAGGCTGACGCAGTACAATTGATTTATCACTTTCGGAAGACCGTTCATTAACACGACCAATCGTGCTACCGTTTTTCACAAAAATGTCTTTTGAAGAAGTGTTCATCACGGGAACTTGTATTTTATGCTGAATCGCAGAGTTTATGAGCATAATACTACCCGCTTTGACAATACTGTCACCATTGGCTTTAACATATGTTTTAACACAATTAGGTTCAATGTCCATACTTTGAAATGGAAAACTTTCCCGCCACGTGAAATTCAATTCATTGTCTATTCGATAGTATACTATACTAGAATGTTCAGTAAATGTTCGCCCGATAATTGCATCAACGCTCATCATATCGTCTTTGACAACGCACATTGGTACTACATCTACAAATACTAAGTGTACGCTGACCTTTGCATCGAATATCCCAATACTTTTGATTGGAGACTTGCCACTACCAAAACCATATAAGTCAATTTCATCAAGATGTATTGGCCAACGATATCTTTTCACCAAGCTCTCTTTAGCAATGCATACTGAACTACCTGGATCAATTATACCATATACTTCCATTCCATTGATTTGAACTACTCTAAAAAATTTCTGAATGTTACTATCAGTACCTTGTGTGTCCTTATCATCAAAATGAAATTGCTCAGTCCCATTAGTTCTGGAAGTTAATTCGTATTCATCAGTTACCTTCATAATTTGGTTCTTTTCAGTGTCAGCTACAATGTTCTGCTCCTGTCTCTGAGAACTCATTGATCTTGATCCATTTGGACAGTTCCTGGCGATATGAGTTTTATCCTTACATATGTAGCATAATCTAACCCTTTCATTAGGACAATTTGGTCTCACATGGTCTGTTTCTCCACACTGGTAACAAATTATACTTCGTTTTGTTTGAACATTATCTTTGGCATGAAAATAATTTTTTTTATCATCGACAGTAGTTGTTTTTCTTTGAAATTTATTAATATTTTCTGCCATTCTGTTGAATTCAAGCAAGTCATGTAGCAAATCGTCGGAATCATTGTGCGTTTTTGCTAAAATTCCTTGTATCATATCTTTATTTGCCAATCCCATGAGGATCTGTTCCTTAGTTTCATAAATATCCAAGTTCAGAGCTTTACAAAGTGCAAACTTTTCATGAAAATAAGTCGATAAAGATTCACCATACCTCTGAACTCGTTTTTGCATTGAGTTCCATTTTTGGGTCAAACTAATTTGAACACAAATTGTATTCTCGAATTTCTTTTGAAATTTTTCCCATGTATCTTAGACTCCCAAATTTGCATTGTACCAGCTGATTGCAGCTCCAGTAAGGTGCGACTTTGCAGTTTCAAGAGTAAATTCCTCTGGCCATGCATGCAACTTAGCAGTACTTCTCAGTCTATCAATCCAGTTCTTCGCACTTCCATCACATTCGCCATTAAAATAGTCTATAGATTTGCTCAAATCTGGCATAATATGATATTTTTCGGGTTCGCTTCTCCGGCTCATCACTTCCAGCACCTTCGTCATTTGGTCCATCATTTTCAGCTGGGAGTGGAGTAGCATGTTGGTACTCAGCGGATCCAGAGCCCCCATATTCATATCCTCACCATTCAACATAATAATAACTGACGTTTCAGGACTTCAAATTACAAAATCTTCTATGAACGATTGCAGCAATTCAGCATTCAATTTGGTGTTCACCACTTTTGATAATGTTATCTCTCTAATAATGTTGTGGGCTTCAATTAATCGCAAAGGAACTAATAACTCTGAAAAAATACTTTTATTTCGTCAAATCTCGCTAACATTAAAAAAACTCTCGTTCCCTGGTAACCATTCCTCATCTCCGTTCTGTGTATACAAAGTGATCAATATTTTATCACTAAGTTGGAAAAAACCATGAAACCATGTTACTGGAGTTTGGATATGTTACCGAAATACGAAGCGATAATACGAAGCAAGAATAAGAACTTTGGAACTGTTGATTTGGGTAAATTTCTTCATTTTTGGGAGTAAGAGTACAACAGACAGAAGTAAATTTTTTTCCACTCGAAAAAAATTGGAAATCCATAATTTACTCAAAGAATTTGGATTGGAGAATGCTTCTCAAGGTGCTACTTCGATATTTGAAATCTGTTGAGCATCAAAATTTGCTGCGAAATGATGAAAAGTTCAGGAAAGAAGTGGAGGAATTACTACCTCTTTCGATGAGTACTCGACCAGATTTAGTTTTGGCAATTGTACATTCACGCAGAGTTAGCCAACCAGATCAAAATAGCTGGGATGCAGTCATTTTCAACCTTGAAGTGAAACCTATTCTATGGGCAAGTAAGAAGCAGTCTTCAGTTGCCTTATAATCAACAGAGGCCGAATATATATCAGCCGCCCATGCAATCTAGGGAGTTGTTTGGTTGAGAAGACTAATTGTATATTTTGGAATACTTTGTGAAGATACAAATGTATTCAACGAAGACAACGAAGGTTGCATCAAATTAGTCACCAACCAGAAAGCTAGCTAAAGAACGAAACACGTAGGTGTGAGATACCACCATACTGAAACGGCTCATATGTTAGCTAATGGATTCACGAAACATCTTTCCAATGAAGAATTCTTGCACCTCAAGTTGAGAGGAATCGTAGAAGGATCATTTATTGAGTGGAGGTGTAAGAGCAACGTTATCTACACCAGATCATTCAACATCCTATATATCTTTTTTAATTTGTTTTAGATACAAAGTTTGGCGCATTGATTACTATCAAATCGTTGTTTTCAATAGAGTTTCATTCTAGTAGAATTGGTCCTTAAAAACAATATATACCATCACATCACAATTTCGTTTCATGAAGTTTCCAAGTAGCTGATGAAACGCTTACCGATTGATTTATTCTCAGTTACTGAAATACCTTTAAGTAATGAAAAATTTTAGGATTGTTAAAAGTCAACAATTTTACAATTATTTTCTAGATGTGTTATGTCCAGGCAGGGTATTTTCCACCTGCCAGAGCAATTTTCATTAGCAGTCGGGTGGTTGTGATGAATTTGAGGAAATTGAATACTTGCATTCAAACCTATTGCTAAGGCAATTTCAATTCTACTGGAAATTCCACTACGTAGCCGCAAAATCAATAAGTGGAGATTTCCCTGCCTCGAAACGTCACTGCAGTTATCAGTCAACTTTGTTATTGAAATTTCATAAGAAAATATCCCTGAAAACGAGTGTTTTCAGCGAAAGGTTCACAAACGAAATATTTTTCAATATTCGTCTCTCAACTAAATGCTTCGAATTCTGGAATGAAAAACGAATTGATATTTGTCGTTGAATAAAGTGGGCTCTTTTCGCAAACCCCAGCATTTTCACTCATCCCATGGCAAATATCTGTTCGATACTTTCTTATAAAGGTCGAAATATCTCCGCATTCCGCACATAGTGGGTCTGCCTCAACTCTGGTGAGAGACAGATGTCTCTTGAGGCTGCAGTGTCCGGTTGGAACTCCCACCAGGAGTCGCAGTTCTTCAGTATCCAGGACCAAAATTAGCATGATTTTCCTTTTCTGTTGCAAGACTTCAAGGGCGTCTCTTGACTCCTGAACCAGTTTTTATCTGATTCTGGTTGGGTTCAAATCGACTCTGGGCCACTCTTATTTTTCTTTATTCCTTCGTTTCAGGCAACAATTTTTGATTATTCCAATTGAGTTATCGATGATTTAAATTCAGATTATATGCACATAACGTTATTCATTTCAGTTTCAGATAGTTCTCCGGAAAATTCTTCTCATTTGCAAATTTTCTCAGAAAATATTCGCCACCCTAGAAAAGTTCCAGACAGTTCATGCTCTGAGGAGATTTAAACGTGAAAATTTCGCAACTAAGAAAAAAAGAATTATAATTCAAGCTAGCAGGAGATTTGGTATGAAAATGGTATGGATTTTTTATGGTTATTTTTATTTTTATTTTCAAATTATTATTATATATCTATTATATATCTAATGCTCTTTTGCAAATTTCATGAGAATCTGCCTTCCTCTACCTAGTATTGGTAATATCTACTACCTGATATCTATTTCAAATGTTCATACGGTGACTCATTTTCAGTTGAAAATGATTCGAAAGCTGATATGCCAAGTATGGCATCTAAGTCATTATGGATACGAAGCAGAATTTGTTTTTTTGACCTCTGTCAATAGAATATGGCAGAGATTTTGAATTATCTCATATATTTTCTGTAGATGTACTCATAGTTTTTATTATTCAAATCGTTCAGAAAAAGTAAACATTTCAGATCATTTTTGTTATAACTCCAATAATTGTTTACCATTGGTCATGTTTTCTCAGCTTGAAAAATATTCTGTCTAGAATTCCAACATTATTTGTCTATGGCATTAAAACATAAAACACTCACTATCAAAGTTTTCTGAAACGACACTTCAATTTCATTTCCTTCTTAACATTCAGCAAGCTTCTTCAATTATTTCTAATTCAAATTTACCGACCATTATCAAGTCTTATAAATATAAAGGATCATTTTAACGAAGGTACTAAGTTAAAGTAATATCTCTTTCTTTGGGATTTGGTTGACAGATTTATTCCGGTCTTTTCCATTTTTATCGGTTGCAGAATAATATGTCAGTGGCGTGAAACTTCGCATAGTATTTTTGTTTCAGAATTGTCAATATTTGAACAGAATATTTTTCTCGTGAAATGAAAGTAATGCAATGATCTCATGCCCTGGAGAATAATATAAAAAACTACCAGTAACATCAGATAAATAATATGGCGCATTAAATAAAATTGAATGTACTGATATATAAATAATAGAACTGAATCAATAATGTGTTCTTCCTTCATTATTTATTTGGATGAGATAAGTGATACAAATCTGTTCTCGAACTCATGCCACAGTTTATGACAGGAATCGACAATAAGCCATGTAAAGACCACTATCTATTGTTCTGCGAATAAAGGAGCCAAGGGTTGTATTAGTTGAGGCATGGTTTGTCAAGTCCAAATCTTCCATAGAAAAATCTACGGTGACATTCATTTATCATTTTTTGATGAAATTGGACCTTTTTCTGCATCTTGAACAAAGTTATCTTCACTATCCAAAGCTATTTCCCTAGAGAAATGACGAAAAAACTGAGACAAAGCAACTAGCTGGGCCACTTGTTTGAGGATTAGAGAGAAAAAGGTCTCAGAATCGATCAAAGGCTACTGAACGGTGTCCGCAATATAGCATTTCAATGGCTCATTCGATTTGAACATATCAAGACAAAATTATTAGTAAATTTTGATTCATCTCATTGAAAAATCCACACGATGCATGCCTCCATAACTGAGAAGTGCTCCCTAAGGGTCCGAATATATATTGAAATATGTGTTTTATTGTTCATGAAAGTGATGAACCACTTTCCTTCAGTATCCTGTATCGTGATAAGTAATTGGATAATTAAAATACGTTTGTAGCTGAAACTACTTTAGGAAGTATTTCTCGATAACATTACTCTTGTGCCTTTCACCATACAAACTGCATGAACTTCGGGAGGGGTGTAAACTTTTTGCCAAACTCTGCGGAAACGAAGTAAATCGTTCTTACCAAGTTTTCAAAAAAGAAGGAAAAAACATATTGGAAAAATTACTCGAATCCTGAATGACGCCGTGTGCTCTTGGAAAAATATGATCTCTTTTGATAACATATTGACGAATAGTAGAAGATTAACAAAATTTTCGGGAAAGTGATTTTTGGCTTTTTATCTCCAAATCAATGTTGAAATAATGTGAAACATTTTCAAAAGAAGTAACATCAAAACATTGGCAAACACTCTTTGTTGATATGTGTATGTCATTCATAGACGTTTGGACTGAAAAAAATAAATTGTTTCCACAAAAACAATTATGTTCCTTAATGGAAGTATTTTTATGTTCGAATCATCTTTTCTGAGTTTGAAGTATACGAGTAATTTCGATTTTTCGAATATTCGTTGTTACAAAACATATTTGAATTCACGGAAGATCCTTTTTTGGACAGATACGAACTCTTGTAAATTCATGAGCACCCTTGCAAACATACAAGAGAATACTGATAACGATAAAACTATTTCGAAACTTATCGGAAAAATTTCTTCCTTCCTTTGAAATATATGTTACTTTCGAATGGGGGTGAAGTGAAAGAATCACTTCTTCATATCAATCATCTCGATCTTAACAAATTCAATTACATTTGAAACTGAGAAAATATCTTTGAAAGAAAAAAAAAGGAACAAGTTGGAGTTGTGAACAAAAAAAGTAGTTGATAATTGGCTATCATTCTATACTTTCATTAGTATTTGAAAATGCAATATAATGGAGACCTAATATTTACGATTGATACTATTAAGTAGATCGAAGAATACTCAAACGTATTTCCAATGACATGGGTAAGTCATTGGGCGAATATCTTTTCAACTTGAACATCATGTATTTGCAATTTTTTTGTTCCGACTTTTCGTGTGCGCGATCTTCGAAAGGAATTGAAAAAGAAACTATCCTCCTCCGTTAAAGAGATTCTGTGAAAGTCTTCCTCAGATTCGTCAGAGAAAAATTTGAAGCACGCCCATGCAGAACAAGTGGGTAGCCATTGACTATCACCGCCAAAAAGCAACAAGTATCTTCCATTTAACCCTGGTTCATAGGAATGACAAATAAAAAACGACGGGTGTCTCTTTATAACGAAGGGAGTCCCAGGACATGTTTCAATATAAATGTTGTCTTTCGTTTTTTCAAAACACAGACAAATTCATGAGGAGTTCAGTTGAAACAGGTTGATCATTAGGTTCTGTGCACCAAAGGAATATTTTCTGATGAGGAAAAAAATCATTTCAACAGTTAATCACATTTATTAATGAGCAATTGGTGATCCACAATGTCTTTGCTACAAAACTACCTAGTAGATACAAGGAATATAAAATCAAACTACTTCTGTAGCATTATGCATAGAAACAAAAGTGTCTTTTGTTAGTTGTGACAAATTAGTATTCTTCAATTGTGAAAAACAATGTTTTCCAGAAGTAATCTGTATTATCATCTAACATAATATACAGTGAGATCGTAAAATGTCGAACTCCCCTCAAGTTTTGGATGAAACTAGAAATTGAGGTCGGACAAAGTTCACTGGTATTTATTACCAGGGAGTGTATTGTGAACATTTTGAACATTGAAGCAAGTTTTGATTCGAACTTTCCCTAAGATTATGATATTTATCGTTCATAACATACAACTGCTCATGATTCAGGAATGGGTGGTCCGATTCTTGAAAATAGTGCAATGTTTGATGAAAGATCGAGAGGCATTTGAATTTCTTTTGTATTCAAAAGAACGGAAACTTATCTTTAACACCTACATTTAGTTTTACCCCAATATCTCCCTGTTCAAAATCCAAGAAAGGGAGATTTTCCAAAAAGCAATGCATATCAACTGACAACAATAATCACTAGAAGTATTCATGTATTTGAATACACTCCTGGAGAATATATTACGTGAATATATAAACAAATGAAGTACAGAGCGCACTCGCAATCTTTATGAACTCAAAATGATTACAAAGTGAGATCTTTTCTCTATCGATTCGGAAATTCACCAAGATAATGCTCCGTCGGTCGCGTCGTTCGGTTAACTGCCGTCATATGCGGAAAAGGACCACTCCGTACTCGCTAGGTATACTCATATAACTATCAAGAGTCATTGTTCTCGATGAATGATTGATTGAATTATTCATTGAATGCTAATCATTATATTTAAAAAAAGTGCCACTCACTCAAGTATTCAGAAACGGGACAATATTTACGAAGTATTCAAAAAAAACCTGGGACGGATCTGTACCCAGTTAAAGAAAAAATAGATTCTTCCTTTGTTCCTGATATCACATGTAGGTCATCTCCAGTAAAAAAACTTTCAATGTGTGCATGGTGGCGTCATCAACGTTTTCACGACATTACTGGTGAAGGTGCAAATATCCAAAATCATCTACAACACCTTTTCAATAGGAGTTGCAGGACAAATACTATTAATTCTCCGCATCTCTAGAGTTGATGCTGAATCTTCCGTCATTACACACTGTTGTGATTGAGGAATCAGGAATTAGTGTCTTCACGATTCTCCGGACAAACACCAATGAGCCACGTCATCTGTGCGGAGGCAGACAAAAAAAAATTTTGAATATCAAATATCATGCACATTTTGATGAGAACGCCTCAGTATAGTATACTGATGGCCCCAAGATGGATAAAGGAATTGCAAAACTATTCGGAACCATTATTACCATCTTCCAAGAAAAAATGCATAAATCAGAGCTCTCGGTCCGAAAATATCCCAGCAGAAGCACCCACAGTATATAATCGAAACATACGAGAGCTGATTTGGGACTATGAACATTTCCTATAGCAACAGGTAAAGCGAATACAAGTAACCTTGATGTGGATATCGGGTCATTTCAAAATTCTAAGGTGAATAGGAAAGTGACATCCTTGCCAAAGAAGGAAATAACATCCCTCTTCCTAGTACGGAACTCTTTGCGGACTCTTAAAGCTGCATAAAAAGAAATATCTATGGTGGATACTTAACAATTAAGTGAGACGGCTTATAAACCAATCACCGAAACTAATACGTTCCTGAAGTTTAACTGGAAATACTTTGAAGTGATATCAAGATTACTCATACTGAGGTATCATCACGGTAGGGTCATGTAATAGATCCTATAGGTCTTGGTATGGGGTGGGTGATGTGCTCGCTAGAACATTCTACAACATATATTTTCTCCGAAAAATTATAAACTAAACTGCAAAAAAACTGTATTTGCGTGCATGGTCGGGTCATTTACACCTTCCCAATAATTTTGAGTTTGATGAAGGTGCAAATTTCCACACCTAACTAGAGCTTATCCAATCCATCCTGGCACAACCTCAGCTACTTTTCCAGTTCCACACTGGTAGTGCAGCCTTTTTTTTTATCTCACTATACTTTACAGAGACAGCTGGGTTTAAACGTCATTTCTTTGCCTAGATGGATTGGATAAGCTGTACAACATATTTTCTTAGGGGTGCCAGAAAATTCAATTAATCCCTGCATTCGATTGTATAATTTAGTAAGTTTTTTTCGTTCTATTCGTCTCAACGGGTGGTGCTTCTTGTTTTTCATCAACCAGTACCATGTTAAATTGTATAATTATGACCAAATACGTTATGATAGCCGAGAAGATTGAAGATAAGCATGACTGATTGATTTCATAGAATCCCCCAGCTGAAAAACTTGGTTTCCATTGCTCGGCATATTGGGCTAGGAGCTGAAGCTGGTCTCGAATCAACTCATCCTCGATACTTTCATGAAGATTGAAGCAGGTTTTGATTATCCGTTTTCCACTCTGTTCAACGGACTCGCATGCCATTATCAGAACTACCAGTGACACCTGAAAACAAAACAGCAAAATTGAAATCATGTTTGATATGGGAAACCAACTTTTAGATAAATGTAATTTAAAAATTATCTAGAGATAAATTACCCTAAGAGCAAACTGATATTTTTGCACTCGACGCGCATTTTTATAACAAGGTTAGCATCGTCAGGAGATAATAAATATATCGGAACACAAAATAAAAATATTGCCAAAGTTAATGAATATATTGACATGAAATTACATATATTTGCAAAAACACTTTTGACCCAAACGGCGCCTCATAAAAATACGTTCAGAAATGTAAATTTTATCAATGAAAGGTGAAGTTTACATTTCTCATATTTTATCTTGGGATTTCATTAATAAAAAAAACCTTCAAATAGCACATCCCTTGAAAAAGCTAATAAAAATTAGCGAAAGCTCGGGTAGCTGAAAAGAGCAATCTTTTTGTATAGACCGAAGCCCTGATAGAGAAAACAACTTTGTGTACGAATAGACGGTTGAGAATACTTATCATCTATATATATATATATATATATATATATATATATATATATATATATATATATATATATATATATATATATATATATATATTTTTGTGTTCGGATAGGTTTCCGCGGTCAGTTGTGTGTTGTTGTTGAGTTCGGGTTGAACCGCGTCTGGAGTTTTGTTCTCGACGTTTCGGCTCCGATTTTGGAGCCATTTTCAAGAGGTAAATGTGACTTCACGCTGAGGTCTCAATCTGCCTACTCACAAGGATGTCAGTCTGTTTCGACGTAGTGTCCTTATTCACAAATATTCCTTTATCAGATACATTGAACCTTCTCGAAACCAAACACCAAATTCCCAAAGGCACCCTCAACCTCATCAGTCACTGTATGTCTAGTACATACTTCCTATTCCAAGGTACCTTTTACAAACAAGTGAAAGGCGCCCCCATGGGATCTCCCCTCTCACCAGTCCTTGCAAACCTATTCATGGAAGACTTCGAAACTAAAGCCATTGACACGTTCGACCACAAACCCTCTTGCTGGTTCAGATACGTAGATGACGTTTTCGTCATATGGCCTCACGGCTCCGAAACTCTCCATAATTTCCTTGATCACCTTAACGACCTCCACCCAAATATAAAGTTCACAATGGAAATCGAAAGCAATAACTCCCTTCCATTCTTATAAAAACGATATTTACAGCCAGCAATAAAATCTCCACATTCCTCCGCTCCCCCAAGGACAAAATTGTCAACGAATCACAGGGTATATATGAAATACCATGTTCTGATTGCCATAGAACATATGTAGGCCAGACCAACAGACGTGTGACAAGTAGAGTATACGAACATCAACTTGCTGTCCGAAAATCAGACCCATCTTCAGCTCTGTCGAAACATCATCAAGAGACAGGACACAACATAGACTTTGCGAACACTAAGACCATCGCCACAGCAAAAACACTACAAGCTCGTATAATTCGCGAGGCCATCGAAATCGAGAAGCGACCTCCCTGCTTAAAAAAACGTGACGACGGCCAGAGACTTCCCACTGCATGGAAACCCCTAATTTCCAGATGCCCAGTCCCCACCAAGACATCCGACGGTCCTTTAGTAGCACCCGCTGCTATAAATACTACCCAACATCCCTCGATACCTCAGTTCGATCTAAGGAGTATGCAGATTGAGACCTTAGAAAGAACTCGTGACGAGACCTGGGGAGTAGGCAGATTGAGGCCCCGGCGTCAAGTCACAAACCCTTGCCCCCTGTGACAACACCTGAGGAGTAGGCAGATTGAGACCTCAGCGTGAAGTCACATTTACCTCTTGAAAATGGCTCCAAAATCGGAGCCGAAACGTCGAGAACAAAACTCCAGACGCGGTTCAACCCGAACTCAACAACAACATATATATATATATATATATATATATATATATATATATGAGAATCTTCATGCTAACATATATATATATATATATACATATATATATATATATATATATATATATATATATATATATATATATATATATATATATATATATATATATGACTCTAGATTCGTTCTTCTGTCGACGTTTCGGCTCCCACTTTGGAGCCATTCTCAAGACTTCTTCTTGACTTGGTGGCGAGGCCGAAGTCTCCTTAACCCCCCAACTCTCATCTTGACCAAGTGGAGATTGACGGTTCAACCGGAAGATCCAGTCATCACATATCCGACCGCGGAAGCCTATCCATTCAACAAAAAACATTGAATTTTTCCAATAAGTTTCTGAAATAATTTCTCAATTCTCAGTGTTCTCTTGTATGTTTGCAAGAGTGATACATGAATGCACAAGAGAAACACTCCAACCACAAGGTTCATCGCAATTCATCAAAATGAAAATGAAAATACACTTCGAAATGTTGCTTCCCTGTAACCAAATGTTCGAAATGGAAATTTATGTGTGGTTCATCTACTTCAACTTTGCAGAAACATCTCCTCAATGCGAGGATAAAATATATTTACAACAAGCCATCGAAACAGCTACAACGGCAGAATGTACTTGGAACATGTCGAAACCAATGCTAAGAATACCGACAATAGCCAGCCCAGTATTGAAGGACACTCTACCAATAACAGAAAGTCACTCCAAAAATAATCATAAACAAGGATGCATAAGGTGTAATGGCCTAAAACATTCATTCCAATGCCCAGTGGACCCTGAAATGCTTTATTGTACACTCTGCGATATGCCTTGCCACCCTGCGAATGCCTGTCGTGATATTTCATAATTTTTATACTACCCCTTTATCCTTCGAGTGCGCCCAGAAGGCAGAGCCTTGAAGGGGCAGGGGTCGGCTAATTGTCTTGGGAGCCGAAGCGCTCTGGGGTGTCTTACTGATTTTCACGGTAGCGGATTTGCTATGTTAACTGTAGGGAAACTCAGAAACCATAGTGCTACCGGGTCGGTTGGTGAATTCAATCCAGATATCCCACCTACCAGGATTGGTATTTAGGCAACTAACAAATGCCTCTCACACCGACCCGGCTGGAAAATTTTGCCGCCGAGTGAACCAGCAGTAAAGAAGCTAAGTTGAATATAAGGATTGTGCCTTGGACCGCTTGGCATGAGGAAGCGAAAGCTTCCGCACCAACAACAAGAATTGTCCCATCAGCTTCCATGCATGCAGTAGCCAGTCCACAATTACAATGAAATGTCGACAGACTTTTTTCACACACAGCAACCGCTGATCAGAAGGAGCAGTAACAACAGCAGGAACAGCAGTCTGCACGAATATGTACAATAGTATCAGAAAACACTGCCCAGGTAAGCGATACTCGGCAGTTTCAACGAGGCATGCCACCCAATCAGTTTGCGGGCACAAAAGTGATGCTTGTACCAAGTAGTAACAGCCAGCTCTGGCGACTTTTTTTCCAACAGACCAAAGGTGTGAACCCAGGCAAGTTCCTTAAGAGGCCTCCTATGATGACAACAACATTCCACCATACGCTACACTTTTCTGTCAACTACAAAAATAACATCTAGTGATCTATCCACTGGAGAAGTTTGCTAGAGAATGTCACCCATCATCATTGCGTTCATCTCAACCATATACAATGTCAAGCTGGACACCAACCAGTGACCAAGGGGAGTAACCATGCCGCCTCCTATTCTATGATCTTATATTGCTTTAAAGGTTCGATATATCGAGTAGGTCATCAACTTGAATGTAATATAAGTGGAAACGAAAATGAAAGTTTCATTCAAGTACATACGCACATAATATCAATAAATTACTATATATTGTTTATTATTGAACGAATATTTATATGAATATAAAGTGATTTTTGACTTTTTCTCCTCAATGCAAAACGAATACTCTTATAACTTTCATAGAAGTAACATTAAATATTCAGCAAACACTTTTTGTTGATATGTGTATATCATTCATAGACGTTTATTTCATTCAGGAAGAAAGAGTATATCTAAAACAGCTAGTCCACTTCCTGTATGGCGCGACTGGCGCTGAATCAGTAACCTCTATTTGCTCCATTTGTATACCAAGTAGTCGAAACTTGAATCATAGTTCGCTAGGATTAGGTAGAAAGAATCGAATGAAATAATATAAAACTGGGAAACTGGTGTAGCAGATACCATTAAAGTGGTACCATCTCTGCATGCGACCGTAAATCTCATGCAAAAAACTCCAGTAGCCAGAGAGTAGATTAATACATGCCGGATAAAAGGTATGCCATCTTTACCAGTAGTATTGATGTTTGAATTTGGTTATCATCTTCTCGAAGATAACAAATTTTTGAAACAGTTGTTCCATCGAAATGTATGTAGACAACGAAAAAAACATCCGCTATACCTATCGAATATGACAACTCCGCTAGGACTTTATGCCGATTTTCAAAATGAACAATTTTGTTCCAAACGGTGGAATATGTTTGAATAGAATAGAATGAGACCAAAATAACCGAGATGAAATTGATTTCTCTATTTGGTCTCTGAGTTCCAAAAAACTTTCCGAACTTGAAAAGTTCCTCTGGATTGGGGAGAGTGGGGCCATTTTGGTGGAAGAATTGTTTTATTGTAGTTATTCTGAATAGTGAGAAAACTCCCAGATATCCATCACCATCTAGCTAGAGACTCTGATACATGTCGGATAGTGTGAAGCACATTATGGACTAGTTTGTTGAAGGGGGGACTGTCATTAATCCGAAAAGAATGACTGCACCTGCTCATCTTCATGTATCACTTAGGACTCCATTCACTATAAACGTAAGCTTTCGATGGCTTGAATCGATTATCGCAAAGTATTTGATACAACATCGTCCGAATTTATGATCCTCAATATATTTTGAGTTCCTCTACATGAAGATATGGTGAGCTGACAATTCTTGAAGGTAGATATTTGGCAGATAGTAAAGGAGAGATCGAAAGCAAAAACTAAGTATGGCCCTCTTGAAAAATTGAGATCGATGACGGTAGTTGAAGGACGAAACGTCGGATTAAAAATAATACAATAATGATGCGTCATCTCTAGGAAGAGGGTCAATTAGAATGCGCAAATTCTTTGATATTGTTCTTCAAATGAAGGTAGAAAATTATAATATTTTCCAAAATTTCTGTGTATCCGGAATACCTTCGGAAATACAAGGAATTTCAGATTTTTCATGTCAGTATGTTGGACACATGAATTAGTAACTTTGTCAAATTTGACTGGGAAATCTTATTCAATCTCAAAATGCGGATGGATATTCATAGCACGGAGACTAAAAGAGTGAAGTAACCACGAAACTTATACCGTATGTCACAGACTCATAGTACACTCCCGTTTTCTCCTTTGTTTTTCTAGATATATTTTTGAAATTCGGAACATTGAATATGCTCACTGAACAGCATTTCTCGACATATCTGAAAGAAAAAAATAACTTCCAATTTTTCCGGAAATGACATCAACTTTCGATTCTTGAATGGGACACCCTGTATATTGTTACATAATCGGCTAGGGATGATCATGAGGAATCCAACGATACCAGGTTTGATGATGTTATCTCCAATGACTGCGGAGATATCGCCATTTATTTTATCCATAAGCTCAACGAGTAGGAGAGAGAAACTTTTTCTGGCGGGTCAATCCAATTCTCTCTCCCACTCATTGAGCTTATGAATAAAATAAATGGCGATATCTCCGCAGTCATTGGAGATAACATCATCAAACCTGGTATCATCCCCTGGGATCATCCCTAAACGTTCATGTAACAACATACAGGGTGTCCCATTCAAGAATCGAAAGTTGATGCCATTTCCGGAAAAATTGGAAGTTGTTTTTTTCTTTCAGATATGTCGAGAAATGCTGCTCAGTGAGCATATTCAATGTTCCAAATTTCAGAAATATAGCTAAAGAAGCAAAGGAGAAAACGGGGGTGTACCCAGAGTCTGTGACACACGGTATAGTCTGTACTATATACGAAGTCACTTGAGACAGCATAAAAACTGAAATTCCATTAATAGTCTGCGTATCTTTGATGAAACTCTGGCGGCGGATAATTTTTGTTTCATGGTAGATTGAAATATTCATTATTACTGGCATAGGGGTTCTGTGCTGGCTCAACTGAGTTCGTAAGGACTATACCAACAACACTCAAAGCAAATATATGAAATTCAGGTGAGGCCTCCTCAGTTCATCTCTCGCTCAAGTTCCGAATTTTGAGGGTTGCCGTTCATGAGGGAGGGGGTTAACGAAAATCCCAGAAAAAAAACAGGTGTGATCTCTCATGGCGTATAGTTATCTGAAAATATTGGCCTCGACACCTGAATGCCATATAAATGTTTATACCAACATGACTATTCCATAACTAAAGTATAGTTTTTCGAATTCTGATAATTAAATTGAAAATTATCAAAAAACTCATGTGGCGACGTTTCGTTTGGAATGCTGATCTGCTTTCATTGTCGAACATCGTACCTGAATGTCAATTTTGTTGTTGGTTACTGTCGGTCCATCTATCTTTTTTTCTGTGGATTTGTAGATACTGTTACGTCCTAGCGCCGGCCCTGAACTTATCGTAAACGCACGGCGAAAGGATCGCGCCGTAGCGTCGTCATTTCCAAGAACCCGTGGATTCGCCGGGAGAATTCGATACACGTCATCGGAGCTTCTCTGGAGAATTCTCGATGGTTACGCAGGCATATATAAGCATCGTGATGTCGCGGCAGAGAGACAGAGTCAGTTAGTCAAAGAGTTGGCTATTCGAGAATTTGTATTCAGAGCTAAGTGACGAGAGTTGTTGAGATCTACGTGGATCAGAGCTTTGTGCGAAAGTAGAATTTTTAGTACAGAGAGTTTAGTGGCGAACATTGGAAAGTTATCAGAGCGATTTAAGTGATTGTGTTGTATTGTATTGTGATAGAGAGTTATAATAAAAGGAGTTTAGTGTTGTTTGGTGTTTTAATTGACGAACCCAAGGATATATCGTAACAGTGGTGTCGGAAGTGGAATTTTTGCTGGTAAAAAAAAAAAAAATTATGGTTAATACGAGAAGTACATCTTACGATACGATGGAGGATATGTTGAAATTTATGCAAAACCAATTTGCGGATTGGGAAAGACGACGACAGGAAGATGAAAAGCGTCGGCTGGAGGAGAAAGAATTAGAGGAAAAGCGACGACAGGAAGATGAAAAGCGACGACTGGAGGAAAAAGAATTGGCGGAAAAGCGACGGCAGGAGGAAAAGAAAGAACGAGAAGAAGGACTCCAGAAAATTCTCGAAGACCAGAGAAAAGAGCGGGAAAATGAGAAGAAAGAACGAGAAGAAGGACTCCAGAAAATTCTCGAGAAGGAAAAGAAAGAACGAGAAGAAGTACTCCAGAAAATTCTCGAAAACGAAAGGAAAGAACGAGAAGAAGGGCTCCAGAAAATTCTCGATGAACAGAGAAAAGAACGAGAAGTTGAAAAGAAGGAACGAGAAGACGGAATCCAGAAAATTCTCGAAGAACAGAGACAAGAACGAGAAGACCTCCAGAAAATTCTAGAAGAACAAAAGAATGGAATAGAGATGATAGAAAAACAACGAGAAGCAGACTTCCAGAAAGTTCTAGAAAATCAGGACAAATTCTTCAAGCATGTTTCACATGAAACCAAAGTACAAATGGAAGAACTAAAAGGAGAACTGAAGGAAGATGTCAATAAGAAAGTAATATCAGTGCGAGAGGAGATGAAAGGACTAGAAAAGAGAGTCGAAAAGCAGATAGCATTTCTCAGGAACCAAGATCGCCAAGACAGGGTTGCCACATCAGGAATTTCCGTAAAACCGCCGACTTTTGATGGACAGTCGTCTTGGTCCATGTATCGTCGACAATTTGAGGCTGCGGCAGAAACTAATGGATGGGGCGACGAGGAAAAAGCTACGGCACTGATCGTAGCTTTGAGAGGGCCAGCTTTGGGTATATTACAAACGATACCCATAGAACAGCAGAAGCAATATCAGGACCTGATTTCTGCACTGGAGTTGAGGTATGGCGATCAACACCGAGAACAGCTGTACCGGGCCCAAATGAAGACTCGCACACAAAAACCAGGTGAGAGTCTGCAAGAATTTGAGGCAGATGTTCGACGCCTAATCCAGCTGGCGTACCCAGATGCACCCGGAGATTTCAAGGAGCAGTTGGCTGTGCAGATATTTATTGACGGACTTAGAGACCCAGAAATCCAAAGAACTCTGCGACTTACAAGTTTCAAAAGAAGTAGCGATGCCTTGGTACGTTCGCTAGAAGTGGAGGCGGCCTTCAATACCTCAAGGCCGAAGGTGCGAGCGGTAACAATTGACGATCCCGAACATCGATTTGGCACAGCGAATAGTTCAGTCGAGAAGGTTCTGGAAGAAATCAAATCGTTGATAAGTGGAATGAGCACCCAGAAGAAGAGAACGTGCTACCGATGTGGAAAACTGGGACACCTTATCAAAGACTGTTGGGTGAAGATGCCGCAGAGGATTTGCTATAGATGTAGGAGGCCGGGACATTTCATAAAAGACTGTAGGGAGAGAATGCAACAGAGAAAATGTTACAGATGTGGAAGATCAGGGCATTTCATGAAAGATTGCGAGGTGAGAATGCCAATAGAATCCAACTCACCTGCCAGGGCGCCGACAAGTTCGCAATCATCTGCGAGGTCAAGGTCACCGAGGGTCATTTGTGTTAACAGGCTAAAAAGAACATCTGAGAGCCTCACTATTCCAGGAAAATTGAATAAAATGGATGTAATATGCACCATAGACACCGGTGCTGCAGTTTCCTTGGTACGCAGCGACATCCTTCGGCCTGGAAACGTAAAGCCTATTTCATCCAACGTCGTGATTCGGACAGTCACTGGTGAAAACGCACCTATTCGAGGAGAGGCTGAAATTACGTTGATTCTTGGGCGACTCACTATTACAGGTACAGTTTACGTCGCAGATATAGAAGATGAAGTCATACTCGGAATGGACTTGATCAGTGACCATGGAATTTCATTCGACAATGAGCAAAAGATCGTAAGGTTCGGAGATGAAGAATTTGTCCTTACAACTCCAACAGAAAGGACGAAACATGCCAAACTGCGATTATTGAAAATTGCGAGAACCCCTGCACTGTCGGAGGAAGTAGCTCGTGTCACAGAGAATGTCCAGCCATCGGATTCCGGACAAGTCCAGGTGAAGACAGAAAAAGCCGTCCTTGTGAGAGCCGTCAGGTGTCGCGTTGGAGGTACAAGTAACATCTCCGAGAGGAAAACAACTGGAAGGGCTGACTTGGTCAAACAAGAAGTCAATAGTGACCAAGTGCACTTGATTCAACAACCATCAAGAAGAGTTCCATTCCCTAAGCGACAAGAGATGCTAGAGCGAATTGACAGGAGGAAGGCGCGGCACGGTCGGAAGGCAAATACTGGTGGATTTCAAGAAGAAGATCGAGTGTGGCTGTATAACTCCCGTCTTAGGATGAATGATGTGCTGTACAATGTTCAACGTAAGCCTAGAACAAAAAGGAAAGTCGTACACCTAAAGAGACTGAACGAGATGTTATTTGATCGGGACGATCAAAATTGAGAGGGGGATAATGTTACGTCCTAGCGCCGGCCCTGACCATATCGTAAACGCACGGCGAAAGGATCGCGCCGTAGCGTCGTCATTTCCAAGAACCCGTGGATTCGCCGGGAGAATTCGAGACACGTCATCGGAGCTTCTCTGGAGAATTCTCGATGGTTACGCAGGCATATATAAGCATCGTGATGTCGCGGCAGAGAGACAGAGTCAGTTAGTCAAAGAGTTGGCTATTCGAGAATTTGTATTCAGAGCTAAGTGACGAGAGTTGTTGAGATCTACGTGGAGCAGAGCTTTGTGCGAAAGTAGAATTTTTAGTACAGAGAGTTTAGTGGCGAACATTGGAAAGTTATCAGAGCGATTTAAGTGATTGTGTTGTATTGTATTGTGATAGAGAGTTATAATAAAAGGAGTTTAGTGTTGTTTGGTGTTTTAATTGACGAACCCAAGGATATTTCGTAACAATGCTATTTTGGCACTTATTTGTACTGTATGCAATTCTCTTATAACGAATCAATAAATGAATAACTATTATATTATTTTGTATTGAAAAATATCTATATCGTCTTCTGAGATCCAAGCCTATCATTCTTTATGCAGGAAAAATAATTTTCGAATTTTCGAAATGAATGATTTTTGAAGAAGTTTATCAATGTAAAAACCATACTATTTCACTTACCACATATAAGATGACTGAGTTGAGAAACATCATCATCATTCGTTTTTCAATTCTTTCAAATGAGAAAGCAAAGCAATACAGTAAATGAGCAACTGTAACACATATATTGCAGAACATTATGTCGCCGAATATGATATTCACTTGACTAGCAATACCGTCAGCCAACTCATAATAAAACGTGACAGTGCGTATTCCATTGACATATTTCTTCTGTCCCTTCAATGATTCCACGAGGATTCCACTCATGAAGTTGAATCTATTTTTCATCCAGTTTGCTAGGATGGCAAAATAGGAATTGAATAAAATAATATAAAACTGAACGACTAGAGCATTAGTAACCATAAATATTGCACCAATTCTGACAGCTACGTGAAATCCCATGCATATAACTACAATAGCATAAGAATAAACCAATCCGAGCTTGAGGTAAGGTGTGTTGTTTTCAACAGCAGTATTGATGTTGAATTTGGTCAGAATCTTCTCGAATATAATAATTTTCTGAAATAGTTTTCTCCAAGATTTATTTCGTCGAAATGTAAGTGTCAATATGCTGCAGACCATGAAAAAAACATCCGCTATACTTGTCAAGTATGACAATCCTGCTAGGACCTTATGGCGATTTTCAAAATAAACAATTTTGTTATAAACAGTGAAATATGTTTGAATAGAATAGAATGAGACTAAAATAACACTTATGATTCGAGATGAAATCGGTTCAACTATTTGGTCTCTGAGTTCGAATGGAGTTGTTCCAAGATACTTTCCAAACTTGAAAATGAACTGGAGGGCTTTGAAGTCCTTCCTTCTGGATTGAGGAGATTTGGGCCTTATTGGTGAAAGAATTGTTTGGATTGTCCTTTTATTGTACGTTTTCATCATATCGACCTGAATCTTTGTTGTAGTGAAAAATCGAGGATTCGAAATACAATCGAAGCACAGAATATTCAGTTTTATATGGGTAAGTATGGAATATCACATAAACGACAGTATTTGGGGTATGTCAACAACTATTCGGAAAAGAATGAAATGTGTTGAGAACATAACAATTGCTCATTCGAAACTGAAATATTCAGGTACATGGTGAATATACAAAACTATAATGACAAGAGTAAAGATACTTTTTGAATAATCAATGTAAAAATTATCGACAAATGACCCTGAAACGGAAAATAGTAAACAACTTCTTATATCTAACTGGATATTTATTGAGAAAGTTGAATCAAATCTGGTGAATATATAACCATGGTACTTCCTATTTGAAGAGATTGAGCTCCATCTGAAAACAAAATGAAACTTTGATTGGCTGGTTTTGAAAATTGGGAGTTAAAAACAAAGCCTGATGCTGAAGAACTTCGACCAATGGCGTTCACTATTTACCCCAAATCATCCACTCCTATCTACTATTGTTTGAATTTGGATATGGAAAAACACCGGCTATCGAAAGTTACATGTATGATATTTATCTGGAGATGATGATGAGTACGGCATGCGAAATATTGTGTACCACGACCAATTAAAAAAAGTTAAATGATTATCGTCACTGATACTGATGGATTTAGTGCATATATTCCATGGTTTTTAAGTACAACTGAAGTATTTTGGAAATCGTTTGGTTTTGCTTATGTTTGGTGTTATTTTCTCTGCACTTCTATCTGCCTGCTATGAACAACCGAAATACAGATATGATTTTTTCAATATCATCAGCAATATTTACTTGGACACTCCAACCCCAGCACAGATTGAAGCTATTTGCAGGGGGCTTCAATAGTCAGACCACATCTTACTCCGCAAGAGCGATAATCCCGGTAGACGTTTGCAGGTCTTGTGACAAACTCCCAGATACCCATCACCATCTAGCTGAAGCCTCCAATATATGTCGGATGGTGGGTAGCACTTCATGGACTGATTTGTTGAAGGGCGGACCGTCATAATTCAAAAGGAATGACTGGATAAAGCACCTGCTCATCGTCATATGTATCACTTAGGACTCCATTCACTATAAACGTAACTTTTCGATGGCTAGGATCGATTATCGCAAAGTATTTGACACATCGCATGAACTTATCATGCATTTGCCCAGGCACCTCGAGGTACGCAATCGAATAGTGGGATGCATGGGATAACAACTCGCCTCACCATAACATCGAGTCAGGAAAACACGTTATCTACAGAATCGGTCTTAATATTTTACCCCCCTTTTGTTCTGCATTTCACTTCCCTCAAGGAAATGGGCATTTTCCTTTATTGCACTACGTCCCGTGTTCGGCTGCACCTCCCACATGAACTTGTCGCAGAAGCACGGAAAAAGAATACTTTCTCGACTCTTAATGAAATATACTGATACCTTTTGTTTTTTCGTTCTACATTTCCAATACCTACTGAATGATCAAGTTTGTTTGAAAAATCTCCTTGGGTTGGACATATTTTTCCAAGGGATGAATTTCCGAGTATACTACTCCACAATGTGTGAATAATATGTTTTGTTAATAATGATGTCGTGGTTAAAGAGCATGAGGATGCTTCAAAAGTGAGCGAAAAGTAAATTCTAATGAACTGTGTTGGGGTCAGTATACAACGTGAGTCCTCTCGTACTTTTCACAATGGAACTGTAAGAAAAAATATTTCTTGCATGTAGATCCAGTGAAATAAGAGGTCAAGGTGCACAGGACAGTCGTGCAATGATTCCAACTCATTGTACGACTGTCCTGTGCACCTTGACCTGTGCACTGTAAAAATTCATATCAATAAGGTGGGTTCTGCAAGGAGAGATAAATGGGATGAAGAAAGTCTGCTAGTCACTTCTTCTTTGCCGCGATATTCTCTATGAGGAAGAAATGTACGACACATTGGCTACCACCACTTTTTGTCGAATATACGAGGCCAAAACAATCATCACTTCAGGGGCCAGCCGATTAAATATGCCAATTTTACGATCCAGAGAGGCTAGGCACAATATATGGCCATATGAATTTATCAAAAAAACAAGTCCAAAAAAAAGTTTTATGGCAAGATGAAGAATATTCGTGACCTGGTAAAATTGTATGACAAAATATTCAGACGTAAGTATTCACAGCAAGGTCACAATGAGGACCTCCTGGTGAATCCTTTGCCTTGTTTACCAGAAACTTCGGTTGAGTAAGAATCTTGTTTTTTCAGGACTCCTTACAAGTAAAGATAATTCGACAGACACTGATGAAAAACACTCGTAAATATTAGGTAGGCACTTGTGAAATTTGCTTCCAAGTAATCATAAATCATTATTATTAGAAATATTTTGTTTCTCGTCGAGGCAGGTAAGTTTCCACCAAAAATGTCGTTGGTTTATACAAATTGTTCAATTATGACTTCATCATTGGTCACCGACTGTGCCTTTGAGTGTTTTACTTTTCCTTTGAAAAGGAATGGACTGCATTGGAGTTGGCTTTTGGTTGCCTTGTCCAAATGCAGATGGCGACGACGCATTGAAAATGGTATAATCCTTAAACACCTGCCACCGTAGAAAGCATATTATCGAAGGGTATCGTAGTTTTTCGTGTGAGTAAAATATACTTTTTCGTTGAAAATTTTGGTGCACAATTTTGATTCATGTACGGTAAATGAGGCAATCCAGCTCATTTCAGGAATGGGATGCTATGTATGATTTCGGCGAGAAAAAGTTTTCATTAGAAATTTCAATTTGAACGGTCATGTTATGATGGTTATTAATACACGAGCATACGAAATAAGCCGAACGAATAACCCGACGAATAATGAAGAACTATAAATATTATATTTATAATTGCATTGTGATTACCACTCATTTGAAAGTTGAAGGACTATTTACATTATTTCTAGTCTCAATAAAGTTCAATATTGTACTGGAAAGTCTGATTATATTCTGAACCGAATATTTAATGTGGCCTTCCGTCAGTGAATTGGCTTTCCAATTGATTGAAAATCTGTATCATAATGAAAAATCTGTATAATAATGAGCTCATTATGAAACAGATTTATCATTACGAGACAGATTTTCAATCCGTTTTATAATGGCTATCATTAATAGTTATTTATGTAATAAGGATCATGAAGACGATCATTATGGTACAAGTCGTGAATGTTATAACACGGCGTGTGCCATAATGATTGTTTATGATTCGTATTACATACAAAATTTTATCTGATGGCATTTATATCAATACATTTGAATAAACTTTTTTGATCAAACCATTACATGTTTTCCTTATAGAATTTAATTATGGTACTTAGTACCATAATGAGCTTCCTTATGTCATCAAAATTGAGTGACATAACGTTGTCATTATGACATGCCATCAGATAAAATGTATTATGGGCATATACTTTTATTATTCAAGTACGGGTGTAAAAAAATTGAATTTATAGTAAGATTAGGTTAGGTGTATGGTAATCATGTGGAGCTATTATGTTATGACACAAATATGCTGATGACTTGGAAATTCACAAGTTGAGACACCCCGCCGAACTATCAAAAATTGCAATAAATAAATACATATAGCAAAGTTGCGAATTCATGTGATCAAAACACAGATTCAGATTTTTAAGTTTTTTGAGATATATTTGGCGATATGTATGTCTCGTTCATCGACACACAAAAATTGGCCTCGACACCTGAATGCCATATGAATGTTTATGCCAACATGACTATTCCATTACTGAAGTACAGTTTTTCGAATTCTAATAAATGAATTGAAAATTATCAAAAAACTATTACAAATCATGTGGCGACGTTTCGTTTGGAATGCTGATCTGCTTTCATTGTCGAACATCGTACCTGAATGTCAATATTGTGACTGTCGGTCCATCTATCTTTTTTTCTGTGGATTTGTAGATACTATTTCGGCACTTATTTGTACTGTATGCAATTCTCTTATAACGAATCAATGAATGAATAACTATTATATTAATTTGTATTGAAAAATATCTATATCGTCTTCTGAGATTCAAGCCTATCATTCTTTATGCAGGAAAGATAATTTTCGAAATGAATGATTTTTGAAGAAGTTCATCAATGCAAAATCCATATTATTTCACTTACCACATATAAGATGACTGAGTTGAGAAACATCATTATCATTAGTTTTTCCATTCTTATGAATACGAAAGCAAAGTAATACGTTATATGAACAATTGTTACACATATATTGTAGAACATTATGTCGCCGAATATGATATTCACTTGACTAGCAATACCGTCAGCCAATTCATAATAAAACGTAACAGTGCGTATTCCATTGACATATTTATTCTGTCCCTTCAATGATTCCACGAGGATTTCATTCATGAAGTTGAATCTATTTTTCATCCAGTGTGCTAGGATGGCGAAATAGGAATTCAATAAAATAATATAAAACTGAATGACCAGTACATTAGCCACCGTAGATATTGCACCAATTCTGGCAGCGACGTGAATTCCCATGCATATAACTACAATAGCATAAGAATAAACCAATCCGAGCTTGAGGTAAGGCGTGTTGTTTTTAACAGCAGTATTGATGTTGAATTTGGTCAGAATCTTCTCGAATATAATAATTTTCTGAAACAATTTTCTCCAAGATTTGTTTCGTCGAAATGTAAGTGTCAATATGCTGCAGACCACGAAAAATCCATCCGCTATAATTATCAAGTATGAAAATCCCGCTAGGACTTTATTGTGATTGTGATTTTCAAAATAAACAATTCTGTTATGAACAGTGAAATATGTTTCAATAGAATAAAATGAGACTAAAATAACACTTATAATTCGAGATGAAATCGGTTTAACTATTTGGTCTCTGAGTTCGAAAGGAGTTGTTCCAAAATACTTTCCAAACTTGAAAATTAACTGGAGGGCTTTGAAGTCCTTCCTTCTGGATTGAGGAGAGTAGGGCCTTTTTGGTGGAAGAATTGTTTTGATTGTATTTTTATTGTACATATTCTTCATATTGACACAGACCTTTGTTGTAGTAAAGAATCGAGGATTTGAAACACAAACGGAACACAGAATATTCAATTTTATACGGGTAAGTATGGATTAGCACATAAACGATAGTAATTGGGGTATTCAGAGTTCTCGGTGAAACGCCATAGATAATAATTGAAGTAAATCAACAACTATTCGGAAAAGAATGAAATGTGTTGAGAAAATATCAAATGCACAATCGACACTAAAATATTCAGGTACATGGTGAATATACAAAACTATAATGACAAGAGTAAAGTTACTTTTTGAATAATAAATTTGAATGTATGAAAGATCGATAATAGGAAAGGAATAATAGCCCAGAGCGTATGGAAAAAAAGCAAGATTTTTTTCAGATAGTAAAAACAACATATTGAGTATCACTTATAATTAATTACAGCTTGTAGCTCGAAACGTTGAAACGTTCTTGATTCTTCTACTTCTATCCAATCTCGACAAAATTCGACGTTTCTATCGTTTTTGTAACCAAACATATCATATCTCGATTTTTTGTTAAAGTTTTATTGTTATGATAAATTGATACAATATATATTAAGTTCCTCTATCCCAACCAAGGCCACCACCCTGCAACGAACATTGTCAACCATATTTGTGATAGAACTTTCTGCTCCAGCCAAAACGAATTTCGAACAAAGAGATGAGAAAAAGCTAATTGAATATGGAGAGAAGCTGTCGAATTAGTTGTTCTAATTATAGGTGTTCCCGGTGATTCCAGATCATTGCTACCCTCGGAACTCAAAATTATACAGTAATAACAAAATGTGGAGGAGAAATCTAAGCCGGTCGCATGCAGAGAGCCATTTTTTGGCTCGTTATTTCTGCTCAGGACTCACGATTTCCATAACCAGCGATCACTCATTTCAAGAGGTTGATGTATCCGGCGCATCCCCTCACTAAGTCGGAGCAGTGGGACTTACGGACTGGACAGGGTGAATTCAGACGGAATAATACATTATTTCTTCAATAAAATTGCACAACGTAATACAGTTAGTTGCGAATGCTCAGTATGAGCGATGTAAAATGTGAAGGGACGTCAACAAGTAAGTAGTAAATAATATATACATTTGGGGTATACAATTTCAAATAGACAATATATACATTTATATGAGTTAGGTACATGACACATAATAACATTTCCACAATCGATCTGTTTATTGCGTTGGATTAATCGTGAAGGCACCATCTTTTATATTAGTGTACTCGTGAAAAGATTGTTGAAGGAAGTATTGATTTATGAAAGTGTTACATTTTCCAAAATCAACAAAGATCAATATTAATTCATCAGGTTCTTGTAAGGTTTCCATTTTACCTGAATTAATATGAAAATATTGGAAGTGTCGGCCATTCTTAAACAATATTATATGAAAGAACATATTATATGTGAATTTTGAGAGCTAGTATTAAGATACCGGTTGAAAATTTTCCTGGACACTCACTCACCAGATATGTGATCGAAACGAAAAAATTCATTACTTTCCAATCCAGATTTGTACGACTCTCATCGAGTGCATAGGAGAAGCTGTAGAGGAAGTAAAGAACGGTCATGCATATACTGTAAAATATTATGGTACCAAAGATGTCGTCAATTTGTATCACAATGTCTTTAGCCAGTTTGTAAAGAGTGATAGTTCTTTTCAATCCAGCAACATCCATTTTCTGTTTCGTCGAAGATTCAACCAAATCATCATCCATATAAGTGAATCTGTGTTTCAACCAATTCATTATAATAACATAGTAGGAATTGAAAAGTACTATGTATATCTCAGTAACAAGAGTAGTAGAAACTTGAATGACAGCCGATGTCTCTCCATCTTTGAGATATAGATAAAATCTTGCACCGAAAATCGACAATACCAAAGAATACACTAGTCCCAGCTGGAAGAAGAGTAAATATTGTTTGCCAATGGTGAAATTGTCGCCAGATAGTGTCATCTTCTCAAGAGTGAGAATTAATCCGAACAGCTTCCTCCAAGATTCATTCCGCTTGAACGTAAGAGTAACAATGCAATATATAACGAAGATAAATTCAGCTGCTGTTATCAAATAAGATAGTCCTGCCATTGCTGCGTTGAGAGAAGCATAGTCGACCAATTTCAGCTCTACAACGAAATAAGTCTGAACGATGTAAAGAGCGATTAGGACGAATCCTATTATCCTGGACGAAATAGGCATCACTGTTTCGTCTTCGAGGGTGAATGGTGTGGTACCAAAAAATTTACCCGACTTGAATAAACGTTTTAGATATTTGAAATCGCTCTGATTGAGTTGGGGCGGAACGATTTTTTGTGGCGAGTATATTGTTTGGATTGTTTCTCGGTCATAGTTGAATTCATCGCGATTCATTGTTACAGCTGAGAATCGGAAATCGGATGTGCTACGATAGAGCACAGGTTGTTGAATATTTCATAAATGACATAAATAATGATGTTGATGATGATGAGCATGACATCAAAATCTTTTATTACACCCCATCATTAGGAATTGAATAATGGATGTCACCTGATATAGAGAAATGTTGTGTGTATATTGTTTAGGAAATGTTGAGTGATTTTTAAGTGGTTTTTAATTTAGTACAACTGAAAAATTCTGGAAATGTTCTGCCCATGTTCCTCATAGTTTTGCTTTCATCGCTATGTTAAGTGTGAAGTTATACATTTTTCAGATATCTCAGAATCTCTTCATATTTCCTGAATTTCTATGCTATATTTGAAATTTCCAGAATGAATGATGGGCTCCCTCAAGAATTCCAAATATTATGAGAAAAGTTTTACCCCCATAGAAATATTAAAAATGAACGTATCCTAATCTGCATTTCCAAATCACTGACTCCTTATTGACACCATTCTTTATGAAATAACGACATTATATGTCATAACAATCCAGCAAGATATATCCCTTCAATTCGAGTTATTTCCAAGATATTTACAAAAATGTATGTTTCCACTTTGACTTTCAACTTCCAGTATTTCCAGAACCCGTTCTGCTCCTAGGAACAGTAAGACGGAAATAGTTCTCCTAGATCATCATCACAGTAAGACTATATTTGTTATGGAGTACTCGACTCCCAGTTTGCGTATATTCCTCATAAAAGATAATGAGTTATCCTGAACTTTCTGCTTGAACCCCTACACATCAAAAAAGTAAAATTGCGTCTTCTGAGAAACGGAACCCCTAATGTAACTTTCCAATGGACTAAATTCATCTATCTCTATTCTCTATTCGATATAATCCAGAATTCTTTTCTTCACTGAAATTTCAATAACTTTTTCATAAGAAGGCAGCAAATTCCGAGATCTGAATTCTTCCGATTCAGATGCATTTTGTATTTTTCTGATTGGGAATACTGTCGAGATATTTTGCGAATCAGGGAATGTTTCTTCTGTCGGACTTCCATTTATAATATTCAACAGTGACAGCAAAAGGCAATTCGAACGTTTTTAATGTATTTATTAACAGTCCTTCGGCATGCTCTGAGAGTAACAAGCCCGCAAGTGGAGATTACAGGAGAAGAAGGCATTCTCTGTATTCTCTGACATATCCTGAGTACGAAGCTTTTTGGTCCTCAACTCTGAGATATTTTTTTTTTCATCTTCATCTCCAATTTCGGAAATCAACACCATACCAGGATGCAAAAAGCACATATCTCATTCGGCATCATTCAGAAGGTCTTCAGCCATCTTCTTCAGATCGTTGTGCACAGACGTTGTGATTTTTGGAACCGGTGATTATTAACGTTGTATTGAAAGCAGTAATTGTTCAGTGCGGACAGCAGGCATAGAGAATATCAGTGCATATAATGATGATAATCATTGCAGGGAATAAGAAGTGTAAAATGAATTCGAACCACTCACATCCCTAAGCAGATACAAGCCAATAAGCTCATAGTCCTTTTCGACCATTGAAGTAAAACTACTTCTAGTCCGGGCCTGATGATTACCGTCCCAAAAGGGGAGTAGAACCAGTAAAAATATCGAAAATATCTTTGAATTCTGTAAAATGAGACTCCATTTTGTGAAATAATACCCTCACTGATGAGATCTAGTTGGACGATCGAAAAATGGCAGCAGAATCACTCACCCCATACGAGTGCGGAGTAATTGTTTGGTAATGATGCCAACGTATCCTCCGAATGCGGCGAGGCCTCTCAGTACGGATTCTAAATATATACTAATATTAAATAAACAGGGGGTTCAATTAATATAGACCACTGATTGAAAATACTACCACATAGTCAAGAAAAAAATGAACCAATAACATATTATTATATGTTACTTTTTGCCAATGTTCACTGGTAACCATCCAGTAGACCTCTTCTATGGTTTCTTGAACGAGAGAAAATGGCACTAGAATTGACTATTTATTGAAGATGAAATATGTGCGGTAACAACGACCTTCTTGAATTTTCAAATAAGCTCAGTGGCAATATTCTGCATTCTTATGGAAGTCGTAAAAGGGATACATGCTCACTTTGAGGTGTGCAAAACATCTAGAGCACACATCCTTCTCCATATTGAATCTTCAGTTTGATTGTTGTTGTACAGGAGGGCACTACGAATAAAAAAATCACAGTTTCCTATACAAATCTCACGGGAATCTTATATACGAAACTATGATATTTTAATCAATTTGGGGTTTCATCAAGTATCGGCTAGTTCAATTCAACAAATCGCATAACTTTTTCCTAGAAGATGTCTTCATATTTATAAATTCTTGCTGAGTACACATATGACAATATCAATTTACACTTTCAACACATTTAACTCATTACAGGAATGCTCACGCATTCCCTTCATCGTGTGTTCCTTACAGTAGTCATCTGGAAGAGTTTTACATTACCATCGTAAAAGACATAAAAAAATATTTTCAGGTTTTCAATATGATTCACTTCTTTATGTTAATGATTTCAAACCTCTTAGAGTTATATCGGAACACAGCAGTATATCTTTCATCATACTAAATATAAATCTTTTCCTGAACCCCTCCAACCGTTTTGCCAAATGAATATGTTTAGAATCCATGTTCCAACTTTGAAAATTGATTAGATAATAATATTTCCGCTTCACTTCCGGGAATTCATAATTAGCTCCATCAATAGACAATGATAGATAGATAGATAGATAGTTTATTGGCTATGTGACACATACAGAATATGGTTTATAGCAAGTCAGTGGAATATACAATTACATAGATATATAAATAAATAAAAATAAATGTATAAAACATACAGATCAGACATACATACAAAACATATAGTACAAACTCAAATAATATAGTAGGTAACTAAAGTCAAGACAAGATCAATTTAATGAAAGTGAATGACAAGGTGTGGTCAAAAAAGAGATGTTTGAATATATTCCTCAACAGAATAGAAACAATGATTGAGAAGTATTTTTTTCATATTCATTTTGAAACATATCTCGCTCATGGCTTTAATTTGGCTAGGTAATTTATTATAAATTCTGAAGTTCAAAGAGTTTTTTTCAGATTTTACCAATCTGTAGCGTGGCACAAGTAAACCATTAGCAGTAGCGGAGCGTGTGTTGTGATGGTGTTGGCTAGATACTCTTGGGATGCTCATTCTCTTGGAATGAATTTCTGTTAGATTATGTAGGATATAGATACAAGGAAGGGGTAGAATCCCTAACTTTCTGAAGAGTGGTTGACAATGTTCCTTATATCGAGCTCCATTCAATATTCTTATTGCTCGTTTCTGTTGTTTGAATATTGTTACATAGTTAACTGAGTTTCCCCATAGAACCGTACCATAGCTGATCAAAGAGTGGAAAAGACCGAAGTATATGTTTTTCAACATGTTAGGGTTCAGGCATCGACTAAGTTGTCTAAGTAAAAACAATATATTGGACAGCCTTGTACTAAGTCTGTCTATGTGGTGTGTCCAATTCAGACAATCATCTATGACAACCCCAAGCAATTTACAGTGATTACCTATCGTAATTTGGTTATTGCTTGAAATAACTAGGTTTTGAGATTTCCCCCTGTTCAATTGAAGATTATTTGCAGAAAATCAATTTTCTGCTTCGGACATTATTAATTCTGCATGTTCAAGAAGGAGTGAAATGTCGTTATTGGAAGTAATAAATGACGTATCATCCGCAAAGAGGACAATCTCACACTTTGTCATCATATGGAAGCATAGGTCATTTATATATATTATGAAAAGCAGTGGCCCCAAGACAGATCCTTGGGGAACACCGTGCATAATATTTTTCATCTCAGATTCAGAATTATTCGATAAGTAGACATATTGTTTTCTTCCGTCCAGATAAGACTTGAATAATTCCAATGGCGTGCCTCTTATGCCATAATATGCAAGTTTTTCTAACAAGAGTTCATGGGAAACACAGTCGAATGCTTTCGAGAGGTCACACATGGTCAGTAATGAATGTTCGTGGCCCTCCAAATCCTCGACTATGCTTTCCAAGATCTCAAGGAGTGCTTTTGTTGTAGATTTATTACTTCGAAAGCCAAATTGGGCTGTGTGAAAAAGTTTGAACCTCTCGAAATAATCCAATAATCTGACTTTTAGTAGTATCTCAATTACTTTAGCAAATATTACAATTATAGATATTGGCCGATAATTATCAACCTCACCAGCATCATCTTTTTTATGTATTGGCACAACTTTTGCGATTTTAAAAGCACTAGGAAATATACCCTGAGAGAAGCAATTATTTATCAAGATCGTAAGTGGTTCCACTAAGCTGTCTAATGATTCTTTGAGCAAAGTATCATTCAAGCCATAACAATCTGTCGAGGATGATTTTTTCAGTTTTTGTATTACTTGGCGAACCTCAGAAATGGTAGTCTTATACAAGAAAAAATTACTATATACAGGAGGTACTGATTTTAAGTAGTCGAAACTACTACTGGAAATAAGTGGAATGTTTTTAATTATTTTATCAGCCACAGTACTGAAAAAATCATTGAAATCTTCCGCAGTTATTGAATTACTAACTTTTGGTACAGATCTCTTATTCCTTTCAAAATTTACTACTTCCCAACTTGCCTTATTCATGTTTTTAGAGTTCAGTATGAATGAATCATATGCTGTTTTTTTACTTATCACTACTGATTTATTATAATCTTTTTTCAGATTTTTATAGAGATGCCACTTCATAGGATCATTTTCAACTTCACATAACATTTTCAAGGCTGACAAAGTATTCCTTTTGTTAATTAGTTCTTGACTAAACCACTTAACAGGTGGACGGTTATTAGAGTGACACGTTTTCAAGGGAAAACAATCTTTAACTATACTTTTGTATACATCAATTAACCATTTAGCCATATTATTAACATCATGATCAATATCAAAAAAATTTGACCAATTTACGTTGTCAATAGATGTTTTGAATTTCCGCAAACCAACATCAGTTACGATTCTTCTATTTACAGGAGTATTACTATTGCTCACTATTTTTTTGAGTGTTAGGTATTGCCCTTTATGATCAGCTATGCACGGTTCATAAACTCCAACCTGTCTGTCTTTCTCATCGATATTTGTGATGATATTATCAATACAGGTAGCTGAAAGTTCAGTTACTCTAGTATAATCCCAAATTGTTGGAATCATGCCAAATGAGCTACACAAGTCCAAAAATTGTGTCAAATGCACTGATTTAACCTTGAAGTTCAAATTGAAATCTCCAACCAGTATAATTTTAAATCTGCTACGTATCAGATCTGTCAGGACATGTTCAATATCATTGAAATATTTCTGAAGGTCACTAGAACCAGGTGATCTATATGTAACCACGACAATGATCTTCGATTCTGGTATTTTAATCGCACAAAATTCAGATTGTAATTCAACGCAATATTGTGAAACTGTTATTTTTTTAAAAGTAATAGAATTTCTGACAAAAATGCAAACCCCACCTCTGTCATGAATCTTTCTACAAAAAGAAGTTTCAAGGGAAAAATTATTGATATTGATAGTTTTCAAAATAGGTTCCGACAACCAATGTTCCGAGATACAAAAAACATTAATATTTGAATCTGATAAAAATAATTTAATTTCATCTACCTTGTTGGCAAGACCCTGCACATTTAAGTGGAATAAATTGATCGTGTCCTTCTTCAACACATTTTTAAAAAGGTTCAATACATTTATGTTGTTCTTCGATTTATCGGCAAATTGATCCTGTTGTTCGATCTCCGGTATAAAAAAGGCTTCACGCATGCATCTTCTGGCCATATTAAGGGGTCCATAGCCCTTTCTAGATGTTTCTCATAAATTCGAACTTTAAAGGACGAGTACAGATCAGGATACCTGGGGACAAGGGCTTCGCAAGATACCTCAGGAAAACTGCTTTTCAGAAAGTCTGAGATGGTTTCAACATCCGTGTTGGGTGCTACCCTGTATACATGTAGGTCTACTTGTTTGGGAACACCTTTCAGAGAGTTTGAAGCGTTCGTATTTTTCCCAACTACGATGTTCATATTACCCATAGTATTTGTTCGTGGTTTACTACTATTTTTGTTTTTCTTACTTTCGACCAAAGTCCAATCCATCTACGGCAAAGTAGATTTCGTTTCATTTGAGCAATGTGCATCGTCCTGTATATGAATAAATTTATCCATAGTCATTTTCGTCTGTGTTTCCAATAAACCAGCTGATACTGTTTTTATATTTGTCTGGGGAATCCCTTTGTTTCGACCAGATCTAGGATTTACCTGTTTTTCTGTTGCACTGGAGGCTATAGGTTTTGCTCCTACACTACCTGCGTTTTTGTCTTCAACCGATAGCAGGCTAGACTTCAAGGTCTTTGTTTCATTCATCAGTTCTATTTGTTTTTTCAAGATAGCAATTTTGTCATAGAGTTCCTTAATCAGAACATCTTTTTGCTTAATAATATATCCAATTAATTGGGGGTCTACCTTATTCAATTGGTTTTCGTCAATTGCATCGAAAAAGTCCATATCTCCATCTGCCACCGTTTGTTCACTTGCACAACAAATTATTTCATTGTTCCCGGTTTTAATTACGTTCTTCATATTCTTTACACAACTGTTATGACTAACAGTGTCGCACTTCGAACATTTTTGACCACTTTGAGCAACCGTTTTGCACTTTTTACAAGCTTTTTAGACCGGGAGGTCATGACAGGTGACGTTCCACCATTTTTTCGTGCATGCCTTTTTAAGGCTTGATAAATAACCCTAAAATATCAAAGATAGTCGGGTTTTTAGCCCCCCCCGCGCGTCCTCTTCATAATGAAAAACGCTTTTCTTTCTGTAGCGAATTTTCGTGTTTTTCCGTGACATTTTACTGCATGCCATTGTAATATACGAAAGTTCAAACTAATTGAAGCTCTAATAATTGATGGCATGCACCCCGCAGCGGCCCAAGATGATCAAAGGGTTGTGAAAACCTGAAAAAAAATTTAGGAAAATTCCGTGTTTTCAAATTGCATGCCGATGTGAAGAATTGAAGTTTTCATAATAAAAACACTATGGAAAAATTGGCATGCACCCCCCGTAGGACCAACGGTGAAAAATTTTCGGAAAATTCTGTGAAATTCTAACACCAATTTTCCGTGATTTCAAATCACTCCTAATAAGGATGAATATTAATTTTATAACGGAATAATTATCTAATTCAAATGGCATGCATGTTGAATAAGCCCATCGTATTTTAAATAATAATAAAAGTTGCAAAAAAACAGTGCAAATTTAGGTGACTTGTTTTTGCATGCCGTTTTGTATTTGATGAATTTACCTTATTTCAAGTCATGAGTGTAAATGGCATGTATGTAGCTACAGCCCAATACACAAAAATAGTGAAAAAATTGAATAAACATCAATTTTTGGATTGAATAAAAAATATAAAAAATGCCGTGACTTCTTCTTGCATGCCACTTTGTATTTCGTTTGTAGATACTATTTTAAGTTGAAATACGAAATGGCATACATGTAGCTCCATGAAAATTGTTTGAATAAACATTATTTCAAGTTGATGGCTGAAATAACATACATGTTATCACAGTCCAACATTCAAGAATTGTAAAAAAATAAATTCAAATGACACGAATCTCCCGGTCTCTAGTCTAAAAGTGGCCTATCATACGTCGACTAGCACGTGAGGTTACTACTACCCTATTGTTACGATCTTTATTCTGGAAAATATTAATTCTGACACCACTGTTACGATATATCCTTGCAAAATCCAACTTCTGACACTACTATTACGATTTATCCCTGGGTTCGTCGATTAAAACACCGGGCAACACTGAACTTCTTTTATTATAACTCTCTATCACAATACAATACAACACAATCACTTAAATCGCTCCAATAACTTTCCAATGCTCGGTACCAAAACTTGTACTAAAAATTCTACTTCCGCACAAAGCTCTGCTCCACTTACCTCCCAATAACTTTCACCACTTAGCTCTGAATAAAATTTGTCACTTAACTAACTGTGTCAATAACAAAATCTCCGAATAAAACTTCTCTCCGCCGCGATATCACGATGCTTATATACCTGCGTACCTATCGAGAATCCTCGAGAGAAGCCCCGATGACGTGTCTCGAATTCTCCAGGCGACAATCAACAATTCTTGGAAAATGACGACGCGATCCCTCATCTGCGTTTACGATCTCGTCAGGGCCGGCGCTAGCACGTAACACTACGATAGACGCTACGCCATTGCCTATACCACTGTATAGAAGTAAACAACAAGTTCGTTACCAGTCGGCATGATGTATCAGGTCAAGATTTTATATTAAGCTAGGTTCTGGCTGCATGTGGTGCGGTAGGAGGGTGTCGGCTGAGAGCATTCTTGGCTCACTTGCACTCACGCCTCAGATACATGCATCGGCTGAGCGTTAAGTAAGCGATGGGAATATTAACCCAAATAGGGTGGCGAGTGAATTTAATAATAATACTTCATGTATAAAATAATGATGCTGAAAATGATTTTCTACTTTCATTTTTCATAAAAAATTTGAAAAATAATAAAATTATTAAATCGGACGATTTTTTTGTTTATTTAACCAATTGTCATAAAGCTACATGCATGCTATTTTGCATTTCGGCTCAAAAAAGTACATAGGTACATAGCGGCATGCAAAAAGCAGTCACGCCATTTTTTAAATTTTTTTCAATCAAAAAATTGATGTTTATTCAATTTTCTCACAATTTTGGTTTATTGGGCTTCAGCTACATGCATGCCATTTACATCCATGACTTGAAATAAGGTAAATTCATGAATTTCAAAATGGCATGCAAAAACAAGTCACCTAAATTTGCTCAGTGTTTTTTGCAACTTTCGTCACGCATGCCTCTATTTTGCAACACCCTGGTGTGCATGCCAAATTTACTTCTATTCAATAATGGTACGAATTAAGTATTTTTTCAATGGCATGCAGTTTGGAATCACGGAAAATCGGTGTTAAAATTTTACAGAATTTTCCGGAAATTTTTCACCGTTGGTCCTACGAGGGGTGCATGCCAATTTTTCCATAGTGTTTTTATTATAAAAACTTCAATTCTTCACATCGGCATGCAATTTGAAAACACGGAATTTTCCTAATTTTTTTTTCAGGTTTTCACAACCCTTTGATCATCTTGGGCCGCTGCGGGGTGCATGCCATCAATTATTAGAGCTTCAATTAGTTTGAACTTCCGTATATTACAATGGCATGCAGTAAAATATCACGGAAAAACACGAAAATTCGCTACAGAAAGAAAAGAGTTTTTCCTTATGAAGAGGACGCGCGGGGGGGCTGAAAATCCGACTATCTTTGATATTTCAGGGTTATTTATCAAGCCTTAAAAAGGCATGCACGAAAAAATGGTGGAACGTCACCTGTCATGACCTCCCGGTCTATTTGAAGGAGCTACACTTTCTTGCGTTTTACCAGTCGGCGCCATCTTTATAATGGCACGACTATTGTATAATGTACCCATTCTGTTTGCACGACCTTTATGATACCCGTTATTCACTAGTGAATAATGAGTTATTATTCACTGCTGTTGAATACCGGATTCAGCTATAATATTATATTGCTTCCCTACTAACAATCGGTTTCTTTGAATTTTATCGTGTAAACCACCAAATATTTCCAATTCAGTTCTTTACCTACATATAAAAAAAAGGCAATTAGCACACATAATAGTTTCCCCCGTAGTTTTTTGGGTTTCTAAGTTACCACAATCTGAATAAAAAAATAAGAATTTATATTAGAAGCTATGCAGGTGTAGAAGGACATATTTTCAATCTACCCCAAAAAATAGCTGCCTTTCTACACTTGAATAGATTCCAATATTGATTCTTATTTTTTCAGATTGTGGTAGCTTAGAAACCAGAAAACAACGGAGAAAATATTTATCTAGCACAAATAATGACGTTCAAACAGTAATTAAAGTAATAGTGTTTCTAAAAATCTTAATATATATAAATCTCGTGTCACAATGTTTGACCTCAATGGACTCCTAAACCACTTAACTGATTATAATAAAATTCGCACACCACGTGCAGTTCGATCCAACTTGAGAGATAGGATGGTTTAAATCTCAAATTATAAGTATAACTACTGCTCTTCGGGCTTGGAGGCCGTCGTATTTTGAAATTTCTTCCTGACGTTTCGCTAGCGCGAGTGGCCAGCTTCTTCAGAGGCTTATTCATCTCCGATGACTCGGAGATGAATAAGCCTCTGAAGAAGCTGGCCACTCGCGCTAGCGAAACGTCAGGAAGAAATTTCAAAATACGACGGCCTCCAAGCCCGAAGAGCAGTAGTTATACTAATAACCTCGGCCGCGAAAGCCTCAACCATTTTCTCAAATTATAGTCGCAATTTTAATTTATTGCTGATTATTTGTCTGTTATTATTTGACAGTCACAATTATCTGTTAACTCCAAATGATTCTAACAGATGTCGATACCTTTCGACTGGGTTGAGTAAGTAATCAATAGATGGCGCTGCTGAGCCCATCAGTTGGCAGAACAAATTGAATCAAGAAATCCAGCTCAAAGAATCAGGACAGCAGAAGGTCATGCACAACTACAAATGGTTTAGATTTGGAAAATCCATGTTTTTCTCATGGGCAACTATATGTTGCGTGTTCACGTGTTGGGAAACCGTCGAATCTATTTGTGTTAGCTAAAGACAGGTTAACCAAAAACATTGTGCACCGATTGGTGTTAAATTAAATTGAAATCGATAGTATTTATAATTCAAAAAAATAGATATTGATGTTTAAAAGTTTAAGACTGTCTGCCTTGCCTACCTCATTCATGAGTTTAAGCGTCACATGTTATTTACTATATTATACTGTAATATACTTATATTTGTTATAAAATTAAATGGAAATAATAAATCTGATAAATTTTTATTTTGTACCTATTGATTTCTGCTTAATATCAAGCGTAAGAACACTTTTATTAATTGTGTTCAACGTACTTCCCCTTCAAATCTCAATCCAGTGAATTTGTATACCAACATCAACATTTTCGTCTTTGTTGTACTAAAGGGTTATAGTAGTAGAGAGTCAAATAAGGAGATCACCATATTTTTTTGCAAATACCGTCTGTGTGAAAAAGCATAGTGGACTCCGTGACTGATGTTCTCTTATTGTTCCTCTTAGATTGTTTACTATAATGTAATATAACAAAAACTTTAGCCACAGCAACGCGTGGCCGGGTCAGCTAGTACATATATATGTAATGTAAAAACATTTTCCAACAAAACAACTTCAACAAAATTTTCTATTAGTCATGGATAACGTATAGTATTCTACTCGCGCATAATGGCTATTATTCTTTCGGTTTTTAACTTTGAAATAATCCGTAGATAACTTGTTCAAAATCGGAGAGAAATCTGAATACGTCGCCTATATATAGCCTGATTAATGAAAATCTCCTCATTTTCTGTGCTTTGTATTTGAATACCAATAGAACTCAAATATTTGATTGAAGCAATTTTGAATTTCCCTTCAAGATTTTTTTGATAGCTTGTATTGTTTCATTTTCTCCAGCAATCATCAACGAAAACGAATACCAGCAACTTCAAATGCTTCCTAATGAATGAGCATAGATCTTTCAAATACCTTTCTCTGTTATGAAATTCGAAAGGCAACGATTTCAACATCTTGAAGAATGTTTGAGTACCAGGCATCCTCAAAATAGCCACATTCTCAGAACTAACACTTTTCCCCCAAAAAAGATATCTCTACTCAATTAGACATCGTTTATTCCGGGAACCCAAACTCTAAAGCCACCCTTTTCATCACAGTATCCTCCAAGGTTTCCTTTCGAACTTTTGCGATCCCATTTTCACTATTTCCCTTTCGGTATGTGTATTAATCTTCTGAATTTTATCAAACGACCCATTGAGGAAACTTTGTTTGCCCTCAGTTCAATTGTAACAGAAGCAAATCGATTCAAGGTATAAGCAGCCATGTACACTGCTTCTGCCCACAAACTTTCGGTAAATACCCCAGAATATAACAGGATCCTAGAAGCTCGGATTGCAGTACGATTTTATCTCTCTACGGCACTATTTTATTCAGGAGTGTATGGCATTATGAATCGGTGATAAAATTTGAACATTTGTTTGACATTCATGACTGCATAAGTTAATATGAGTTGATGCAAAACCTTGGCTCCTTTCAAAGAACTTTCGAGCTTTGCTGCGACATCCCACTTATCTTTGAGATAATTGATTCTCTTGCATCTCGAAATATCATCTCTGAAGATAACGGAGTATTTGGCATTAATAACATCACCGGTTCGTAACCTCTGACAGAACGCCTTCCAAAGCTATGTTGTTTCCTTTACATGCAGTTCTTGATATGTAAATGCGATTCCATGCCTTTTTCTACAACAGCTGTTAGCGGAAATAGGTTTCTTTGAAATTCCAGTAGGCACCAACACCAATGTACATGCTGTGGTGTGAAGAATTCTTCAAACGTGAAGAACCATTTTCTTCTGCTAATAATATTTTGAGTAGCACCTGAATCAGCAATTCAAATATCTTTTTCCGAAAAATGAGATCCAATGGTCGAAAAACCAATAAAATCAGCACCTGCTAGAGAAAAGCCTTCTTGGCCTTTTTATTGAAACATTTTTTTTTGATATAACCTTATTGTCCACAACCATAACGGAGGAGTTGATGCTTTTTTTGGGGTCATCATCTTTGTGAAATTTGATTTCAGTTTTTGTTAAAAGAGCAGAGATGCGCTGTATACTCGACTTCACTCACCACTGCGTAGCTTTTCAGTTATTCTGCTTACTGAATATCGCCTCTTCTGGGAAAACCCCTCTGCATAAAATCTTGATCTAGAATTTCCAGTCAACTCAATTGGACTGACATTCTAGCTTATGGATAACCACCTTTGAAAAATCAATAGTACAAGATTGTAAAAAATCAATGGCAACAACACCAGGAGGTTTACTTGAATATGGTCGACAATGTTCCTTACTGGATGGTAATGGTCCGGACTTACTTTGTTTATATTATCAACTCTATTGAAACCTGAAACCAAAAAATTTATTGTTTGATTGATCAAAGAAAATAATGCTGTGACAGATAAATAGAGATATCGAATATGAAATATCAGAATGCAAACAAAGAAATGAATGAAATTGAATATTGTGATAGGAAGATTGAGATATGTGGAATATTAGTCGAAAAATTTGAATGAATGAAATAGTATGAATAAATGTTGAAACCAGGTTTCAAGTCGAGTGTACGTTTCGAGTGGTGGAATTCGCAGTCGTCATCGGTTGATGACCTACAATACTTCGAAGTTTGGTTGGTTATAAAGACCTGATTTCTCTATGGTGAGAGAAGGGGCGGTACTATCTATGGGGCGCACGGGTGCTACTAGAAGTACGCTGATCATTTTTTCAGCGGGAAATGGATGCATTGGCGCGAGATTCTAATTGATTTTTTGACTAATATTTCACATGCGATATCTCCATTTATCAGTCACAACATTTTTTTTTTATCAATCAAACCTTTTATTTGATTTCCTGGTCGAAAAATCCATAATTTTTTTTTGGATTTGACAACCTTATTTGATTTGTATTTTTATCCTTTCTTTCTTAGCAACAGGTTTCAATAGAAATGATATAGACAATGTAACTCCGAACCATTATCATTCAACACCAGGAGGATTTCAAACTATCCAGATGGAAACTGGGCCCACTCCTTTCATTTTTATGTTCCTTGCTATATTTGCCAAAAATTTGATGCTACTAGACATTTTTGTTACAACTTCTGTATATGCGAACTCGAGATTCTCGTCTGTCGACAGCAATATATTCCCAGGGGGGCCGAAGCAACCAGAAGACAAGGTAACCCGTAAGTCCCTAGAGGGATATTTATTCTCAGGTATTTCTCGTATACAGTCCATTTTTGTCCCGAAAAAATTTGATGATCGACGTTTGTGTCAATATTATTATGACCCTTCGAGCCGGATAACTAGTTTTCTGAAACTATTAGGCGAATGATTCTTGCCATAGGCGAAGAAGGGGCATACTGAAACGAATGAAATTACAGAAAAAATGAAATCATACATTGTTAATTGATCTAAATCAAAAAGTTGAAGTTTGGATCCAGATCAGAATCTCACACACAGAATCTACACCAGAAACTCAGTACAATTATGGGCATCAAAAAATCAGAGCATATCTTCCGATGATAGGTCATTCGATATACAAGTAGAAATAATTATCTGAGTATGACACGTAAATATTTGTTAAACGCGACAAGAAGCATGAGATGAATTCAAATCAAGCATAGGAAGAATTATTCTTCAGAAGTGACCATTAAATAATTGCATCAATTAGAAAACAAATAGTTCATAGGTACCACTTACCACATATGTGACTGAGTTGAGAAAATTCAATATTTTCTGTTCTTTCTCTATATACGTATCATCAATTGCATAAATGAAGCAGTACAGTAAATAAAGAATTGTTATAGATATATTGTAGAACATTATGTCGCCAAATATGGTATTGACTTGTTTGACAACACTGTCAATCAATTTGTAATAGATAGCGACTCTGTCTATTCCTTTGACATCTCTCTGTTGGCCCTTCAAAGAATTCACGAGGATTCGATCCATTGCATTGTATCTATTTCTCATCCAGTTCGATAGAATAACGTAATAGGAATTGAATAAAATAATGTAGAATTGGGTAACTAGTACAGCAGACACTAATAAAGTCCCATCATTTCCGTAAGCGGAATAAAATCTTATGCAAAAAATGAATAAAGCCAAAGAGTACATCAACCCAAGTTTGATGAAAGGTAAGCCGTGTCCACCAGCAGTATTGATCTTGAACTTGGTTATCATCTTCTCCAGTATAAGAATTTTCACATATAGTTTTCTCCATGATTGGCTCTGTCTAAATGTAAGTGTGAATATACTGTTGATTACGAAAAATAATTCAGCTATACTAATCGCATATGACAATCCAGCGATGACTTTATGCCGAGTCTCAAAAAACACAACCTTTTTACGAATTACAAAATACGTTTGAACTATATACAGTGAGAGTAGTATGGCACTTATGAATCGAGATGAGATAGGTTTCACTCTTTCATTTGTAAGTTTGAAAGGTGTTGTTCCAAAGTACTTTCCCAATTTGAGAATAAATTCGAGAGATTTAAAGTCCTTCTGATTGTATTGCGGAGAAGTAAACCCTTTTCGCGGATAGAATTTCCTGATGGTTGTTGAATCATAGGTATTCTTCATTCCGAAGTGAATCATTTTTGTGAATTAGAATTGGAAAAACATCAACAGTAGCACAGAATACTTTATGTTGTACGGGCAAGTTTCAATAATATCGTATGTACTTGATGGTAATTAAGGCATTCAGTGTATTTCGTGTCACGCCATGGATAATAGTTGAATAATATATGGTTATGAGGACAATTTTCATGAAAAGGATGGAATTGATTTTTGTCTGGAAAACATATTAATTGCTCATATGATATATGAATACATTCAGTTACATGGTGAGTAAAAAAAAGAAAGTATTTAGGAAGGAGAGTGACATTGATAATCCTTGATTATCCCAAGAAACCGAAGGGACACAACAAAAACACCTGAGAAATGTTATCTGAAATAATAGCAAGATTATTTTTTTATATTTTTTGAGAATCGAATACAAGATATAAGTTTTTATACGGTTTTTGAATACATTTTTGTTATCATTATCATTTTTTTTATGTTCCTAGGAAGCGAATTATGAATTCCAATACTTCAATAGAGGGTAGATTTCTGACAGAAACTGGTTTTGAGATCAAAGAAAAATATTCTGGAATGAAAATTCAATCTGTTTCACGATACTCTTCCCATGTGTGAAGTTAATCACATTAAAGCCATTGAATTTCATTCAAAAATAAGCAATTGGTCACGTCGATAATACTTCACTTACGAACTCGCCCACGTAGAATACTTAACACTTAGCTCTGTTTTATATATATTCAAATGGTCGTTAGGTTTCGGAAACTTCATCAGTAATTCCACCTTCAGCAGTGAGACTTTTCAATTTTCAATTTGTGATATTCGTTTTTCACAGAACTGCTTGGACTTGGGACTAGATGATATTCAGAGTGGCCGACAATGGAAACCCTAAAAGATCTGTGGGTTTTTTGTCTCGCTTGATTCCCAAAATATTCTCTGAATATTACAAAATATGTTTGCATAAACTAACAGATGACTGATATCACGTTTTTTTCCTCGAATAGGAATAGATAGATAGTGATTTATTTGACTACGGTATGTAGGTATATGTACATTTGTAGCAAGTCAATAACATATCTACAATTTCAAGAGAATTGCAATATGAGAATTAAGTTGGTATAAATAAAACCTGAGGAATGAAAAAAAAATCACACCATTATAACTATTACACATACTCACATTTTAAAAAAAGAAAGGTAAAAATACTTGGGTCAGAGCCTCGCACAATATTCCGCACATCAATATACAGCAAGCTCATTTTATGTCTAAGCCAGAGCTTAAGAACTGAGTAGAAAGAGTGTTCGAGAAGAAAGGATTCAATTTCAATTTTAAATCTCTTCATTGGAAGTTGCTTTATGTTTTCAGGTAATTTATTGAAAAGTCCCATTGGTGGCGAGTTATTTTTTGATTTTGTTAGTCGGTAAAATGGAGTTTTAATGAGATTTGATGAACGTGTATTATAACTATGTGATTCTGATGGTAGTACAATATTATTTTTTTGTTTGTGTATATCGATCATGGAGTAGTAGATGAACAGACAAGGAAGTGGCAATATTCCATATTCAACAAAAAGGGGTTTACAGTGTTGCCTGTAGTCTGCATTTGCTATTATTCAAATACATTTTTTTGTAGTTTAAAAATTTTATCGGCTCTGCTCGCATTTCCCCAGAGAATAACACCATAAGTTGTTTGCGAGTGCACTAGAGAATAGTAAACTGAAAGTAAAGTAGGTGTATTCAGTTGAGTTGTCTGATAAGAAAAATATGACTGGATATTTTTGAACTGATTTTTCCTATATGGTCTGTCCAGTTTAGCCTATCATCCACATCAATGCCTAACAATCTGACCGATTTTCCTGTTGTAATCTGATGACTGGTTGAAAAAGTAATATTTTGTATTTTTTCCCTGTTTAGTTTGAGAATATTAGCATCATACCACGCCTCGGCTTTGTTCTCTGTGTCTTTTATGATATTATTTGATTTCCAAAGACTGAATTGATTAATGTTGCGTCATCCGCGAACATAACAATAGGTGATGGAAAAAGGTAATAAAAAAGGTCATTAATGTAGATGATGAAGAGAAGTGGACCTAGGATGGACCCCTGTGGCACTCCGTGATTAACTGGTTTGAAATCAGAGAACTCATTGTTTACATAAACGCACTGCTTTCTACCTAGCAAGTAAGATCTGAGCAGCTCGAGTGGTGGTCCCCTGATACCGTGAAACTTCAACTTTTTCAGTAAGATGCTGTAAGAGACACAGTCGAAGGCCTTGCTTAGGTCACACAAAGTTATACCAACATGTTTACCCAACTCAAGGCCCTCTACAATATCCCCCACAATACCACATATGGCATCAATGGTTGAACAGCCGCTTCTGAATCTGATTTGGCTTCTATGCAATAGACAATGTTTCTCGAAATCATTTGTTATTTTCTGTTTGAGTAAGATTTCGAAAATTTTATAAAAAGCCGGTACCAGAGAGATTGGTCGGTAATTGTCTGGTAGTAGTTCATTACCTTTTTTAAAGATAGGAATGATTTTTGAAACTTTCCAGACATCAGGAAACAGTCCTTCGCTAAAACAAGCATTCATTAAATAAGTCATTGGAAGGACTAAAAACTCCATAGATTCCTTGATGATGGTAGCATTTACGTTATAAAAGTCATAGCTTTTAGTATTTTTTAAAGAATTGATTGCACTCCTGACTTCATGCTCAGTTACAGGGCTGAGAAAAAAACTTGCATTAACATTTTTTTGAACTTGTTTCAGAAAGTCCTCAGCCTCTAGGCTATTTGAATTTGAAGAGTTGATAAAATTGTCAGCGACCGTTGCGAAGAAGTCTATGAAGATGTCAGACTGTATAGACAGACTGCTTGAAGATACCCTGTCTGAATTTCTCTCATAACTGATGAGCTTCCAGCTGTCTCTAGGTTTATTTTTCGAATTTTCGATATAATTGCTGTATGCATTTCTTTTGTTTCCATTGATTTTTCGTTGTACTCTTTTTGGTAGTTAGTGTAAGCTGCTTCATCATCCGGATTTTTTGTGTGGTCGTAGAGATTTTTTATAGAAGAGTATCTCGCATGTCCCGCAATTCATGATTAAACCATTTAACTGGTGGTTTTGACGTCAACTTAGATTTTCTCACAGGGAAATGTTTCTCAATTGAAGTCTGATATATATATTCAATAAATTTTCGGCTAATTGATTAATGTTACAATGATTTATCTTTAGGCTAGGGAGTTTTCCAAATGAAAGTTTCGTGGTTAGGTGTGCTGCTGGTAATATTTATAAATTGCCCATAATGATCAGACAAACATGGCTCAACAATATGTGTTTTAAAATTGTTTTCTGTTATGTTAGTTACTCTATAGAAGTTCAATCTCACACAGAAGTTTAGGGAAAATTGCAGTTGTACAGTTGATATCAATAACGAATTAATAGAGGAAACTGAAGTCATGGAGGAATCTGTACAAGAAATATGGAAAAAAAAAAAAACTCAAAATAGATAGTGGAAAAGAGTGAGAAACAGCCTCGCAGATGAAGATATTCCATGTACTGAACAGTTGATGGAGAAAATTCCTTTGATAACACACTATAAATAGTTGTGCCCTATTCGGAATGAAGCAGATGTCATTCCCCAGAAGTTATGAAGGAAATACTAGAGTTCAGGTAGCCTCGGGTTCACCTGCTCCTAATTTTTTTTCTTCAACAAGCATCATATTGAACTGTATAATAATCACCAAATGAGTTATTATTGCAGAAAATATTGAGGACAAACAAGTCCGATTGATGTCGTAAAATCCTGCTGCCGAAATAATTGGTCTCCAGTACTCCGCATACTTGGCTAACAGAAACAGTTGATCTTTTAACGATTCATCATCTCCAACTCTGCCATGCATAAAGTAGCACGTTTTTACTATTTGTTTTCCAATCTTCTCCACCGAGTCGCAAGACATCACCAGTACTATCAGAGAAAGCTGAAACCAAAGAAAAAATATCGTATTATATCAGCGTGAGATAATAAATAGTCTTATTTCTCTGGGGTGAACATATGTATATGTACTACAAGAGTATACCTTTTGTTAATTATTACATGAGCTTTTCAATTATATCCTACTTCAACCAGAGATGAACGCGCCAGAAATTGTTCAAGGTAAATGATAGAGGTCATGCGTATTGAAAATAACCTCCAAATTGAAAAACTGACTTCTGAACTACTCTTGCCAGAGTTGTTACATGGCACAAGTAGAAAAACATGAATAGAATTATTGCACCGCTGATGGAAGATTTTTTTCGTTGAAAGAGACATAATGATTCTTCATTTTCAAACATTTTACGTAGTTCAAATATTTTACAAATCAATATATCTGGGATATCGTCTTGATTTGCCAGTCAAGTCAGAACTTTTGCGGTATTATTTTGTCTATTACTTAGATTTTGTTATTTATATGATATCAGGCAAAATGTTAAAATATTTTTCTCTCATACATTGGTTATATGAAAATTGTTTGTGATGAGCAATCGCTCAAACTCACTATTACTGAATATTTTTCCGAAAAAAAGATGAACGAAAAAGTCGTCATAGTATCTATCACAGTTGAGAGGAATAATCTCAGAAAAGGATAATTACGATATTTTTTTCAAGCAAGCAATTGACATTTTCGTTGTACACATTTTTAATGTATTTCCTTCAATATGTATTCATGATGAAAATTTGTATGGCACTGACATGATGTTATGGACATATATGACTAGCTGAGGAAAAAATAATGATCCCTGTTTTCTGAGTTCGATGTTTTTTAATCGATATTCACAGTGAACAATTCCAACCATTTGCAAAATAACTCCAGAGGAAAAATTTAAATTACCGTTTTTTTATACTGGGTAAGTCCCGAAAATTGTTTGGCAAATATTGATAGTGAGATTTCTGAAATTTATGCGGCGCAACAGTTTTTTTTTCAATCAAACCAATTGATCGACAATAATTATTCGACACTTGGAAAAATATATAACATTCTTTCTAATTCAACTGGCCTTCCTTACTTTATGAAGGTTCAAATTTCGCATTGAAAGCTATAGCGTGAATATGAGACCCCCCAAATCCAAGCACCCTATGCCGTCGCCCATTCCGCCAAAATCTATATACTTACTGTGTGAAACACAAATGATATGGCTAGGATCGTTGTGTCTATAATATTTCTCTTCATTTCCTCCAGTCCATTGATAATATGCACAAAATTCATGAGGATGTATGAAACAATCAGTACAACTAGAAGGAATATATGCCATCCAAATATTTCGCTTACTCTGTCGGTGATTGCTGAAAGGTGCCTGCTAAACTCAATAGCTCTCCTTAATCCAAAAATGGTGAGATCATGTATTGAATCATTTCTTACAGATACAATAAAATGTAATAGAAAACTATACCGCCTACTCAAATATCTGGATAAGTTGAAAGTCAACAGGGAAGTGAATATCAAATAGACATTGATGATTCTCCAAGAGAAGAAAATAATTAGTATGTCGTAACTTCCGTGTATCACACTAGTTAACTCAAGAGAAACTGCTAGCACGACTACGAATAAAAACTCCAAATGATATTCGAAATATCTCTTTTCTATCTTGAAACTGCATGTATCCAAAATATATTCTGTATTATCAATCATCTTGATCAGAGTTGTCCAGTTTGTCTTAGAAGTGAAGAATTTCAGATGAATTACTCCTATAAAAATATACTGACAAGAACACCATAAAGGAAAGATCAGTTTGTTGACGAAGTAAGGTTTATATATTCTCCAATATATCTGAATGAGCACTGGTAAACCTATTCCAGTAGAAATCAGTATGATAAGTGCCATTATTTTTTGGAATATCCCAGGACCATTTGTGCCGAATGGAGTGACACAGATATAACTACCACATCGAAGAAGAAATTTGACAAATTCATAGTCTGATGCCTTTCTCGTTTTCACCAAAGTTGATTGTTTGGAAGTTGGCCAATTGTCAGAAACCTTCATTGTTTTATTACCAATATACACGATTTTAGCTCTGTATCATTGCTCTGTTGTTCATTGAAACAAATTTCAATGGAGCTAATGCAATATTTTTTCCCATCCATTAGATTCTCATTATATGTAATTGGAAAGCAGGAAATATCACGAGAAAATGTTAGAGTGACTTCCAATAGATTTCCTCGAAAGAGCTTTTTTTGTTACGCTGCACGTTAGAAATTTGAAATCACTCATTATAGCCGTATCGTACAGTACAGCCAAACTATGCGGAGGATATATATATATATATATATATATATATATATATAAAGGGCGTTAAAATTTCTCAAACGTTAAAATGTACTGATATAAGTGACATTGGCATTATGATTGATATGGATCGGGACACTGACATAAAACTACTGGTTTTTGAATAATCTATGTAAAAACGAAGTTGAAAATAGTATAAGAACCTTGCTGAATTTTATAAAAATGAAATTTGATGTTTGCCAAATAAAATTCGTAAGAAACTTAGTGAATTATTTGGAATCTGTTGTTATTGTCTAGATAGAGTAAGTATATATTACGTTGAGACTTTCTATGTCTTTTCTTGAATTTATACAATCAGAATGTTTGAAAATATCAGTCATTTCTGAAAAAAGTATTTTTTGTGAATTAATCTAAAATTGTAAGATTATTATATCTTACATCTTTTCAGTGTATAGTTTTGCATACGACAGTACTCTTCATACTAGTTTCTCCTCCAGAGTCCCGATACAGCACGAGACACAAAAATTCAGAGAGGCATTAGCTTCAATGGTATTAACAATGACTTGCGAATATAATAGAATGAGGCAACATCAACTTGGTGGAATTTAATGATGGAAAAACCCAGGCATATTTCTCTCCAAAGGAAGCCGATCTATCTTCATCAAATATTCAGGTGTCAGGAGTAACTATTCCTACAAAGTCAATTAAATCGATGCTAGGAATAAATAATAATAATCTTACGGGGAAACCATATTACATCGATTGCTAAAGTAGCGGGGTTTAGTAGTATAGTATCTCCCCGGCATAATTAGTGCATTAGTTAAGATTTTATGAACGACTGGGCTTCAAGGAATGTGAGTGAATTTCAATGTCTGACAGGATCATTATCACAAAAATCAGCATAAAGGTAAGACCACAAAAAACTACAACTACGAATTTATCAAAATATCGAAATGAAGAACATACAATCATTGATTTCATAACTCTTCTCGTATAATGACTCATAATGCCGGTGATTGCATGGTATAAATAATTGACAGTTATGAAAATTGCTAATCTGTCAGTAACATTGATAGTCAGGTTGATTTAGTATCTAAAACTAAAATACAAACAGAAATAAAACGATTTCCTCGTGAAAATGGAAGCGATTCCAGAGAAAGAATCAAATGTTTTAATTGTGGTTATTTATATGAAATGAATAAATGTCCAGCGTTTTCGAAGATTTGTCCTCTTGTAGAGAAAGGGGTGATTTTGAACGGAAAAATGATCCAGTTTATGGAAGTTATCAACAGAGTGATCAGGAATTTTCCGAAAACTCAGGTGAAAGAATCAAAATTTGTTTGGTCTCTTACTATAAAAAATGTAGATTGATAGATTGGAATGAACAAATCAAAATAAAAATGTACATGTCGAGTTGAAAAGTCATATAAGGGATGATGTCAATAATTTGAATTATGATGATTTTTGTAAAATTGATTTCAACGGAAAGGTCTCCTGACCTCAAATTTCATTAATTGATATCGTATTCAGAACACAAAATTGATAAAATCGGTTATGCATCATTCAATTGTGATTTCAATGATGGAATCATTACCCAATCTATCTTGAGTTTCAAAGGTGCTATTGAATTGAATGTAATAAAAGAACATAAAATTCATTCACTAACTATTGATGATTGTGTTACTGATATTTTGGAAAGATATCCCATATTTTGATGATTCAGGAAAAATGTTAAATGTGAAATTGTTCTGTCGGAAAATGACGAATCATTTTTTATTTCTTTCAAAAAAATCATTGTCTTCAAAATATGAGCTTCGTTGCAAACTCAAATAAATGGAGGAACAGGGTTTGATAAAAAAAACAACAGGCTGGGTTCATTCCATAGCCGTGGTTAATATAAGCCCATGATGTGAGAATTTGTATGGATCCAATAATATTGAATGAATTCATTGAACGAGGATATTTTGTGATTCCTAATTTCGGAGATTTATTCTCAAAACTGAATGAATCCACGGTATATTTTAAATTCTTCAGTGTATCATCTCAAGAACTCTTGGAGGTCGGGCATGAGTTCTCACCTATTTTCTGGATAAACAATTGATAATCACAATGAATTTAGCAAATGTTCTACAGGAAATTCGGATCGTGGGTTGACTTTTAATAGAGAAAAATCTATCTTTGCTGTGAAACAAATGAAATCATTGGGTCATATGATAGAAGAAACTGGTATTCGAGAAGATGAGAATAAAAAAATAAACAAAACTGAACTTAAAAAATTTCTCAGTTTGATAAATTATCTGACTAAATTCCCTCCTAACACATCAGAAAAGACTGCTTCGTTACGAAAACTTATCAGTAGTAAAAATGAATGGATTTCTATTCAATGTCACGAAAGATGTTTCAAATCTATTAAAAAATTCGTCACATCAATACCCGTGCTATCTTACTTCGATCCTAATGAAAAAACATAAATCTTAATGGAAAAACATAACTCTCTGTAGATGCAACTAGTTTTGGAATGAGTGCTGTATTGTAATTCAGAAATCACCAGTTTTGTGAAATCATCCTGTCTTGGGCGAAACTTTTCTGGTGCGGTATTTCGGTTTGATGTGGAATATAGATCATACTTCAAATGGAAGGTGTGGTACACTTCTACACTTCTTTTCGTTCAGAATCTACAATCGTTTGAGAAACTATTCATCCACTCTACATTTACTTGTTTTTGAAAAAATGTTTGAACCAACTCACATATTTTGAGCTGCTGAACACGAATCCAAAGCGGAAACGCGCCTCTCATTTAATTCGGAAGTTACTCTTCATAGATCAGAAACTTTCCTTTCAATGAAACTTATGACGTACACATTTCATAAGTCGGTAGGTCCCCTTTACAACTCCTTCCACCGGTTTCTGAACTGAAAATACATGGAAAATTAATATCATTTTCTGATGACATGAAATGAATTTGTATGAAGCAAATATTCAACTGGATTGATGCCCATTAATTACCATTACATTTTGAAAAATCTTCGTTCATGTATAATGATATACAGTGCTTTTCAGATAAAAGTATCCACCTTTAATAACTTTTGTAATACTGGTATGTAGGAAAAATCCAAAAACACGTCAATTTATTGAATTTATTTTCTGAAGTAGAATAAATAGCACAGTTGAAAAGATTACTGTTGTACAACCCATTTTATTACAGGCAAATAAGATGAAAGTAAAAAATAAGTAAAATTTGTGCTATTAAAAGAAAAATTGTTTATCTCATAAACTAACCACTTTAACCTACAAGTATTATACATTTTTGAAATCAGCTCAAAAAGGAGTATCCAAATTTTACATAAAAACTATGAGAAGTAATTTAAAAAAAGCAAGGGATGATGCTAGGGGTGAGGGGGTGGCTTTTCCAGTAAGTTTAAATAAGCCATAATGCTTGCCCCTTCCAACATAAATTGACGTGTTTTTGGATTTTTCCTACATACCAGTATTACAAAAGTTATTAAAGGTGGATACTTTTATCTGGAAAGCACTGTATGTAGGACTCTATGTTGATGAAAAGTTTTCATGGAACATTCACATTGATTCAATCCGTAAGGAAATATCGTCAATTATTGGAGTTTTAAGTATATGTATAAGGTTAGGAACTATATCCAATTGGAATATTTGTAATTGATCTATTTTTCCTTCATTCACTCAAAAATTGATAACTCAATTAGTTTTTGGGGTACTGATTCTAATATTGATCTTATACTTTTAAAATCATCACAAAACAGAGAACTGGAACGAAATTTTCATTTACCTCATTCACAGCCTACAAAATCTTTACAAATCGAATGATCTTCCCGATATCGGTTCTATTCAAAAGTTGAAAGTATGCAGTGATTTGGAATAATGAAAACCATTTCGCAATGAAATTTTCAAGATATGTTAATATTATAGACATTATAACTGGCCCTAAGTGAGAGAGGAGGACAAGATAGAATACTTCAAGTATAACCCCTAAACGTATTCCTTCGTCAATGTGTAGCAGATAAAAAGAATTCAGAAGGATAGAGTAACTCAAGAATAGAATTATCATTCTATCCTCCACAATATCACTTCAATGTGCATATCCTTTCTCTAATAAAAAGGCCAATGGTTAATATACACAAAATAGAGCTTTCTCGGATATATTTTATGTTCTGAATTGAATTTGAATTTTTCACAGTTATGATATAGCTTTAGATTTAATTTTGTGAATATTTCCTATATAAACTTGTAGTTTTTTGGGAATGAACCCTTGATTTGATATTGGAAATATATGAGTAATGTCCTCACTGAGTGTACATGTGTGTCCTCTGTTTCGCTTTTACTTAGCACGCTCCCTAGTATTTGTATGCCCGTTTCAGCGACAAAGTGTAATTGGTCGAGCTGTATTTGGTATGAGAAGGCATTTTTGAAATGGACATCTGCAGAGTCCAGACAACTATAATGGAAAGGCTATTTTATTCTTTGGAAGATACCAAAGTTATAGAGTTTTCGTCGCATTTACCTACTTGTGCCCGTTGATATAAGTTTTGACTTTTGAAGAAGTCCATTACCGATTCGATTTCGATTAATAAAAATATTTCAACCCTTGTCATTTCCACATCTGAAACATGGGTGAGGTCACGATATTGGGTGATTTCAATGAACATATTCGTCATGTCTTGAATTCTCGAATAAAACAGTCGAAAGAGGACGACAGGCAGAGGCATTTGCTATTATTAATGAACTGGAACAACTGATATATCAACTCACTCGTATTCCTGATACGAATAGCCAATTTGAAAATACACTGGACTAGTTTCTTACTACTTGTAGTGTTTGAGTTAATATGATTTGCTTTGGAATCTGTTTCCATGGTATGTGAAGACAATAATAAAAAAACATGATATATGGCAATGGAAATGTAAAGTTCTGGAAAAAAAATTTAAAAAAGTTGTAAGATCCTTCCTAATATCTACGAATATAAGATTGGCGACGAGGATTGCAAACGAATCATAATAAAATGGCAGAAGGCTCGAGTTCGCTCATTGGAGTAGAGCACAATTTTAATGGGAATGTGAACAACTGGCATGTTCATAAGAAAAGATTAGAACAGTTTTTCAGTAAGATCCTTCCTAATATCTACGAATATAATAATACTCATCCTGATATTTATCAGATCAAAATTCACTCGCCCTTGGGTAATTCTGATCACACTTTGATTTCAACAACTTATTCGTATTCGGCTCCAACGAATGGTAAGTTACCCGCACTTCGTATCTGGCATTACGAGTCAGCAGACTGGAACTATGTTCGAATATTTTTCTCTGTTTCCCAGAGAAGGGTCAGCTGATGATCCCACTGTATGTGCTGAAGTAATTTATGATACTGGGAATGGAAACATTTATTCCACAGTCTGATAAACCATAGTTCAATAAAAGCTGCTCTAATGCTATCATTTTCAAACAAGCGGCATTCGATCGCTGGCGCCACAATACAAGTTCAGAAACGAGATCTGAGTAACGCAAGAAATAGCTGTAGTGCAACAATTGAAGCTGCTAATAACTTGGGGTTGTTTCCAAAGTCCTGGAGTCCAGCAGGAGTGCGGCAAGTTCCATGGAAAAAGCAATTAATATGAAGCTCATCAAATATCTAGAGGAATCAGGAATAATTAATGATCGTTAATACGGATTTCGCCATAAAAGGTCAACCAGTGACTTTTTGGAATAAATATTCGGAAAAACGTTAGCTGTTGCAGTCGACATTTCAAAACGGTTTGATCGAGTTTGGCATCGGGGTCTCCTTTTTGAATTGCCATCTTATGGTTTGCTTTCTCCATTGAGTGCTTTGTTGAGTTCCTCGTCTGATAAACAATGAGATCGAAACCTTTGGTGGGTAAGTTGAAATTTCTAGAGATCAATTACCCTAACAACAAACTGCTATTTTTGCTAAGGTTAGGAAATTCAGCTGAAGAAAATTAATACGATGATAGGTTTCTGAATGTGTTTGTTGATGAAGTATCGTCTGATATTCTTCCAATAAATTCAGGTGTTCCACAGGGTTCAGTTCTGGCGTCCACTTCGTTTCTGTTTCATATCAATGATTCGCTGGTGAAAACATATTGTTCAGTGCATGGATTCACGGGCGACAGTACTCTTCATACTAGTTTCTCTTCCAGAGTCCCCATACCAGCACGAGAAAAATTCAGAGAAATATTCACGTCAGTATAATTAATTATGATTTGGCAAAAATAATAATATGGGATAACCTCATTTTGGTAGAATTTAATGCTGGGTTGTTAGGAGTAACTATTCCTACAAAGGAAAGTATCTTGATGCTAGAAATTACTATCAGTGATAATCTCTGGTGGAAAACCATGTTATATCGATAGCCTTTGGAGCTCGGCACCAAAACATTCATTGAAGCATTTTGGTTCTATTCATAGAAAAGCAATCCGTCTCATTCTTCGCTCACAGACTCGCTCACTTCATTGGATCATCGTAGAAGGGTCGGAGACTTGTCTTTCATCTATATATATTTTCACGGTCGGTGTTCTTCTGAATTGTCAATGATTGTTCCACCCTTGGCAGTATCTACACGGATGACTGGACGAGTACAGAATTGTCACCCCTTTGCTGTAGGTTGGTGACCTGTCGAACCTCCCTTGCTCAGGGATCTTTTTTCAATACAACAGCTGAACTTTGAAATTCCTTGCCAAAGAATAATTTTTCATTAGTGTAAGCCTCCAAAATATCAAAGTGAGTATTAACTCGTTCCCTTGTCCCTTGATTCACGCGGTGTTCTTTCTCTCGCTGTCTCGAGAAACCACTAATGAAGAAGATATTGGCTCGAATGATCGTCCAAGACATCCAAAAACATTCCGAATGATCATTCTATAGGCTGAAATATCTCAAGACTCATAATTTCATCGTTGAAATCATTCAACTGTTCCCATCACTAATCAAAGTTCAAATAACTTCTAGATTGATACAAACTCAGGTGTCTGGAAAGAATTGGGAATGGAAATATTCGGAACGATATCACGCAATCGCCTGAAATCATTGATAGTTCTAGGGTTCGATCGAGAAACACGCTACAAAAAAAGTATACTGGAAAAAATTAACCTTTTGTGCCAAATCCTGATGCATTTGAGAGATTTCGAATACGGAAAGACTAATAGTAAAAGTATTTTATCCTGCCACCTGACCCTTTTGAAACATCTTGCGTACTCACGATTACAAAGTTGAAGTCAAAATCTATCACTCTGCGTTCGTTCCCAAGTTATGTCCCTTTAAATGTCAGAAAAAAGGCAAATCAAATCGTTAGTCCCCAACGGCCTGTCAAGATGATCATTCACTTTTTTGTTATCAAAAGTGCTCTGTGAAAATGAATCTATGGTGAATTTCCGTAGAAAACAATGTAAGCATTTTTAGAACGTATTTTAATTTTTGAGGATACTCTATTGTTTACACCATCATCAATATGACACTCCGGTCATTATGCAGAATCCTGTTTCATATCTTTAACATTGGGGAGTATAAGTTCTCAACATGACGTCCAACGAGTTTGCTGTCTACCTCTAGCTTTGAAGATTAATATCGTATTGTTGACATTCCGCCTGAACCATCAGCAAGATTTCTTCCAACATAAAGTAAAATCCGCAGTGTAAATAAACTGGTTGACATTTTTTCACAGAATATTTATGCTTTCCACACCGCATGCCACTTCGTATCTTGTCATAACATTATGACATGCAGAAAAAATCACAGTCCCATAAATTAAGTTGGTATCATGTACATATGTGCCTGCATGCATGTTTATATTCTTCCATAATAGAATACATATATGAACCTATGTATATTAGATTGAAGTGAATGTTTTTTCTCACATATGATATCAATAAAAAACCGTAGAGTTGGTATCTTGATTAATAAAGTATCAGGTGAACAAAGTATCAGCATATTTTGGAACTCGAATAGATGTCGCTATGAGGTTTTCAAAGAGACTGCTCAAAGATGATATTCAAAATAACGATAATACAAAACTTTCGATAGAGATCAATCATTTTTCAAAAACTTTTTTTTCTTTGACGAACTCTGACCATTCTGAGTGAATCTGATGTGGTAAAAAAGAACTTGCACTAACTTTTGGCGGTATCAAAATCCTCAATTTTTTGCACACTCAACGGACCACACTCGGTACATTGAGACTCTTTCTCTTGGCATCTCTACAAAGAATTTAGACAATTTTTTATTTTATGGTTATAACTTTCTATAAACTCACTCATTTCTCTTTGTTACTTTTAGTCAATTCAGCAGAAACTGTCATTCAAATAATCTGTTTATCGTTGCATAATTCAATTCATTATATCTCCAACTCTACTTCCAATATATTGTGCGCTTTCTTCATTTCGTTATCATTGATAATTCGTTTGAATAATTGGCCAAAATACTGACTTGTTATTTGCTTTCACGACTATTTGATCAGACGAATAACATCTGTGAACACACATATAGGCCAGATTGGCCAACAGTTACTCCTGAGTAATAGACCACGTCTATCGCAGATCTGGTAACCTATTTCCTGTCAACAGGAGCTAAGGAATAAATCTCTCTTGATATAGGAAACCTGATCTGATAATCTACTGACAGCCAGGACTCCAAACCAATCAGATATTGATCTACTTTCTTCCTTTCTCAAATGATTATAATGAATTTGATGAATGCCTTTAATTTTTGCAATACATCAATTATTTTAATGGTTTGTTCAACTGAGAAACAGCACAATCTTTTGATTTGTCCACCACTTTCGTTGATCCTGGCCATTTTTCAATCCAAATAAGAGTATCCTGGTACTCAAAAGTCAGCTTATCTTCATCTGTTTATCTGCCTGAGAATTCTCAAAGAATAATCATCTCCAATATCAACAACACATGTGACTACCCATATCAATCAGAGCAGCTCATAGACACCGCTCTGAAAAATAAACATAATAACGGATATCTGGCCAGTCTTAGGTCTTTCGACGTTAGATCTATCCTATAACGAAACACGTGTCCCGATTTTGTAAACCAATTTTCAGTGAGAATTGTACGGGAAACTAGTACTTTTGTAACATGAGATTTGTTAAAGCTACATACACGTGACTTATAAATGAGGAATAGAGGCGTATTTCGTGTAAATAAATTGTTTATAAATTGCAAAGCGCTTGCGGCTTCTACGCCATCATCAGTGTGATGCCTGCAAGTAATAAGTAATAGTCATGAAATTTGTTTCGAATTGAAATTTGAATTCCTTATAAATATATCATTTACACGAAATAAGACTCTATTCTTGATTTTTCTTTTATGTAACAGACTGCTATGATGTTAGGACCCATATTAGAATAGTAACAGACCAAGGTTTTGACATGATCTGTCTGAAATATTAAAGTCGCTTGACTAAATGATAAGGCGATAAAACGATAATAATTAAAAATAACTGCGAGGACAATGAAATGATAAAAAAATTGTGAAAAAAATTTATTATCATAATTTCTTTCTGATAAGTTTCAAAGTTAAACTGTGAAAGTTTGAGACACTACTATACACTCAATAGAGATCATTGTCCACCAGATTCCAACAAACGTAGATACAAGAAGTGAAAATAATTTAAAACACTCAAATTTGATTTTCAAACCCATTAATCATCAACATAATAACTCAACAAGGCATTCAATCAATTTAATAGTGATGGAAATGGAAACAAATTCAGGTCATAGGTCAATTTACTTTCAAGGTATAAGACTTCAAAGCGAATTACTATTTTTTTTAAATCATACTGTAAGTTGAAATTCAAAAACGAATTGAAAAAATATTTATCAACCTGAATTGAAGGTACAATTCATAGTTTGTGTGCTCATTTGCAAAAACTAAAATGTCACTAATTTTCCGGTGTCATTACTTCATTTTAATTTATCTTAGGTATGTACAGTTATTTTTCTGTTTCTCTATTATAAACATACTGTATGTTTTATGGGAAGTTATTGAAATCATAGTGACTTGTGAAGCATTCATTGACTGATATGAATTACACTTCGTCATTTCGAAGTCAAGTTCGTCACAATATGTCAAGTTTACTGTTTATACATCGTACAGATAATAGGCGGAGAATGACCGAAAGAGAAATTTATTATATGAGATTACACAATAAAGTTGAACTTGTTCTCATTTGGAGGACTTTGATTTTATTACCAATTAAAGCGCATTGGGTTTCAACCATAAATGCCAATTACCACTGTTGAAATATTGGCCCAAAAAGCGTTTTATCTAGTTTGGTAAAATGGATTGAATTTATTGTACCACTCAGGATCGAGAAAGATTTAAGTTTATACCGAAAATTCGGTGAATATCAAACTGCAGAGATTGATGATAATGAAATTTGTTTGCATTCATAAACCATCGAATCTTGTAAGATGCACTGATGTACCGCCGCTATTTCCATTATCGTAAATGGTATCCGAAGAGCGGCGAGTTAGGCTTTGTTCACTTGAGACTCCATTAATACCTTCGATAGAACAATTTTTCCTCTCCAATTGATGTTTATCTTATATTATATATAGTGAATCCATGATAAGTTCTCTACCTTAGACTTTTGAACAGAATTAGATATCGTGGTTAAGCAAGAACTTCACATAAGAACGTACTGCGTGTCATCACTACACAAGTCTTGCTTAGGGTCTATGCCTGCCTATCTACTAGCTTTGTAAAGTGTCTCAGTCCACTTCCAAACGAGCCCGTTGAAGAGAAAAAAAGCACCTTCATTAGAAAATTCATTTCGATTTGCCTGAACACTTTTGTCTGACGCGATCCTGCAGGACATAGCCACGTACGAAAATCCGGTTGAAATAAAAAAAAAGGACTTTCTCAAACGCATGTGCTACCTGTATTTGAAGATGAGGGGATAAGGAGCTTATCTCCATCGCACCAATATATTCGAAAAAGGCAAAAAAATTATTGATATTTACGATACCTTCATGGGTTGTTTCCGAAGTTGCATCTTTCCAGTGCTATGTTCCCTAACTCCTCTTTAGTAATCTCCAGAGTGTATAGCACATAATGCGTTTTTCCCAATTTTCATAAGTTTTTGAATTGAAGGGAATTTGGTATACTCCAGTTTATAATAATCTTTTTTGAGTGGTGTCGCGTCATTTTAAACGTTGTTATCACAAGAGTGAATAAATACTGAACCATCTATTTTTTCAAAAATATATTACAGTTTCCTGTATGATTTTCACTCACAATGGGTTTACAAAACCGCGACACGTGTTTCGCTATTACAATAGCTTCTTCAAGCAAGATAAAAGATAAAGATTTTTTTTTATCTTGCTTGAAGAAGCTATTGTAATAGCGAAACACGTGTCGCGGTTTTGTAAACCCATTGTGAGTGAAAAGCATACAGGAAACTGTAATATATTTTTGTTAATATGGATTTTCATCAAGTATCGGCCAGTTCAATTCAATCATCTATTTTTTGTCATCACCTAATGGAAAATGGTATTCAATTGTGAAATATCGTTTGTTCACTCGACACAGTCAGTATACCATAGCCATACAGTAGAGACACTTAAATGTTGGAATTTTTGTGCTCGGGGGAAGGGGGGGATGTCATGTTGTGGCGGTAAATTTGAATTAACAGTTTCAGTGTTTCATTTTGCATGTTAAAATGAATATTTTGTATACAATAAGCTTTGAAATGAATATGAAATTCCTAAGTTCCTATAATAATGCCAAATATAAATATTATTCGTTTACAAATAAAAAAAAGTTGATGGATAACATCTCACATATTACCTCCACAACATGAGTTTTCACACCCCGAGTACAGAAATTAGACATTTACTGTATTAGTCCGATCGCCAGAGGGCCCAGAGGGAGTTTTTTTATACTTTTCGAGGTCCCCTCGGTAACTTGGGGTTTGTTTTATTTTTTTTTGGGTCGCTTATCACAAATTTCAAGATTACCAGGCCCAAAACCTGTTAGTTAATTAGTTATTATCAATTTTCTTGCAAAAATAACTTTTTTTTCACTTTTTCTACCGCTTACCACCACGCTAGTCCAAATCAAGTCATATCAATCGATTCTACGTGGAAAATCATATGAAAAACGGTATCTCTATTCACAGATAAATATACAGGATTTATTAAAATACCTATCTAATGAACAGTTCGCCCGAGTAAGCGTATGAGCACTATATAATCCTTCCGCGAGGGCTTGAAGTTCACGCATACCCAGCTCATCGACAACATAATTATTTTTATCTACACCCGTACTCTAATAATACCCTTATATGCCCACAACCCGTTTTATAATGAAATCCATTACGATACAGATTTTCATTACGATACAGATTTTCAACCAATAGAAACCCATTATTTTTCAATCAAGCATGATGTGCATGCTCTGCATTTGACATTTGTCAAGTCAAAGTCGGTATAGGTATTGAACTTTTGAAGAATATGGCCAAACTTCGATAATCATAAGAAAATGTCTGATACCAGCGATATGGGAGAATCACCTTCGACACCTTCACCGACAGAAATACAGTTGGAATGATTAAATTTTTCATTTGACAAATGCATGATTTATCACTTATTTTTTCATCAAATATTGTGAGGGCTCCGTAGCCGTGCCGTCTATGGCGCTGAGATGAGATATTCATGTTGTAAGTGACATTGGTTCGAATCCGCCCTCGACTAGTTTTTTTTTTATTTTTGATCTTCTTTTCATGTCTCATCGTTTTATTTCTCGAAGTAATACTATTAATTACAATTCTGTAGAATTTTTCAAAGAAATTCGTTTAATTAGAATTATTGTGTGCAATACAAATATAAATATAATATTTGTTATTCTTCACTATTTATCGGGTGTAGATAAAATAGCGTATGGAACTCTCATGTAATGGTTATTAATACACTCGCATAAACCATACGAAACTCACCTTCGGCTCGTTTCGTATCCCGGTTTATGCTCATGTATTAATAACCATCATTACACGATCGTTGCATAATATACTAATATATACACCCGTACTCTAATAATGCACTTATATGCCCACCACCCGTTTTATAATGAAATCCATTACAGATTTTCATTACGATACAGATTTTCAACCAATAGAAACCCATTATTTTTCAATCAAGCATGATGTGCAAGCTTTGCATTTTGACGTTTGTCAAGTCAAAATCAGTAGGAGGTATTGAATTTTTGAAGAATTCAGTCAATTTTCGATAATCGAATGAAAATGTCTTATAGCAGTGATATAGAAGAATTACCAGCGACTCCTCCACAGATGTCTTAGTCAAGAAAAAAATACAATCGAAAGGATTATATTTTTCATTTGACAAATGCAACACATATTATGTTATTTTCGCTCAAGTCGAATGTGCTTTCATGGCCGAGTGGTCAGCGGCGGGGGTAGTAATTACAAACGTCCCGGGTTCAATTCCAGACCTCGGCAAAGAATTTTTTTCATTTTTTTTCTTCTCATTGTATTTTCCGTGGTTATACCATTAATTATAATTCTGTAGAATTTTTCAAAGAAATACGATTGATTACCTACTATTATTGTGTTCAATATAAATACCTAATATTATAATATTTTTAGTTCTTCATTATTTATTGGGTGTAGATAAAATAGCGTATGCAACTCTCATGTAATGGTTATTAATACACTCGCATAAACCATACGAAACTCACCTTCGGCTCGTTTCGTATCCCGGTTTATGCTCATATATTAATAACCATCATTACACGATCGTTGCATAATATACTATTATATTTCAATTATTATTATCAATGTATCAACATGATTTTCATACAATAACTATGGAAAAAAAGTGCAAAAATATGTAACAAAAGCTGATATCAACTTCGTTAGTTTGTCACAAATTGAATAACATTTTTCAATTCCTCAACTGGCGAGATTCAGTTTTCAACTGAAGTTTCTCATTCAATGAAAGTTTTGTTACGTGTGGGAATAGTTTGCGTTGCAACGGATGACATTCGTTGTCAGACAAATGTAATCGCGAACATGAATAATTTTGGAGTATTATATCGAGAAACCAGTACCTATGAGATATTTCAGAAATATAGATACTGTATCATACTATTCTTCTATAACAGTTGTCAAGTATTTTCAATAACCAATATTCGAAATTGAAAGTAAATCAAGATTGACCAGAATAATAGACCAGTATGGTACATATATATCAACCATGTACGTCAGACTTTGCAGAAACCATTGGTTTCATTACCAGACACCGATGTGATTGTATTATCACATTATTTGGCTATATAAGAGAAAGGTTTGAAGGTAATTTTCTCAATATTAATCGGGTAGTTTATCATTGGTAATAATATTTCATATCAGAAACTATGGGTACGAGCCTGTGCTATCGCTAAGAAAAGGTTCATACTAGTTCATACACTGTGGCATTCAATTTTTTTCAGTATTTCCAGATTTACACCATCTGACTGTACCCAAGTAAAATGAGAACACTGTTCAGTGCTTGGAAGCCAAGCCTGATTTTTTTTTGTGACATTCGGACGAGGTATAATTTGAATAAATAATGTGGAAAAATACAACTTTGGTTGTCTATGAATTACTCGATTAGTCAAGATCTTCCTTCTACAAGCAAATCAATTGAACTGCATATTTTTAGAGTTTTTACGTTTCCCATCAACAAATTAGTTTAATCCAAGCTGATTGCATAAAACTGAATCCCTTGCAATTTGGTTACGTTTTAGGAGATGATTATTCGCTTCCAAAGAAAATTGTTACATTGTACCCATCTATAGATAAACTGGTACCAAATTGCAATTGTAAATCTTGCTCTACCAAATTAAGTAGTTGTAGATCGGGTTCTCTTCTATATCTTATCCCGTAAGCCGCCGTGATTTTGTCATCATGACAGCGAAAAAACTTTGCCCTAAGTTCTTCAGCTACAAAACGGAACCTAACTCTTGGAAGCATGGCAACCAGAATTTTTTCACTTGCGTTGTCACAAGAGTATATCTGATCTGTGAAAATGAAATATAAGAATTGTGTTTTTAATAATTGTACTTTTTCGTTGAATTAAATAAACTAAGATGTATTCATAAAATTGTCGTACCGAATTAAACTCAAGCTTTTTTTTTCCAAAAAAATTGACATTTATGATTCGAGTTTAGTTGCCTTCCGGCAAATTAACACAAAAACTGCCAGAAAAAATTACTCGTCCTACGGACTCGTAATTTTTTCAGAGGCAGTTTTTTCGTTGAGTTGCCAGGTAACAAAATTCTCATCGTAATGTCAAGTTTACTTCGACAAAAAAAGCTCTCGTGTAATTATAAGTGAAAAAATCATGATAACAATGTGCTGAGTAGGCGCTCGCAGTAGAGACATAGAACGCGAATACATGCATTCGGACAATTTGTTCATTTGATATTTCCATTATGAACTTATTCGGAATGGATGTGATATTGTCTATTCAATTTTTCCCATAGAATCTATTGGTGTGACCAAATTTGGCCTATCTTCACGTTAAGTGGCAGAAGAAGTGGAAAAATAGCCATTTTGGCAATAAAATTGTTGATAAGTAATTAACTAACAGGTTTTGGGTCTGGTAACCGAAAAATTCATGATCAGCGACCCAAAAAACAAAAAATAACACCAAGTTACCGAGGGGACCTCGATAAGTATACGAAACCCCCCCTTGCTGTCGGACTATATGGCTATATGGTACCGTGCGATCGATGAGTAGAGTTTTCCTTCCTTATTTTGTGGTGAGTTCAGAGACCTGTCATAAAATTCTCTATTCGTTGCCGGTGGAGGTATTCCTCGAAACTTATCTTTCAAAAATGTTTAATACAAATTCGGGTATTTTATCTCTTGGATGATGCTATATGCCATAAACCTCACAGAGGTTTCCCTTCCGTGTGAACTCGACTGTTAATAAAAAAATATCTGATTTGTTCGATTTACTTACTTATTTATTTCAGTATTTACCAAGACGACAATCTGTAAGTCATTTGAAGTGGGCTTTCCAGTGTTACTACTGAACAGTTGGGAAACACGTTTAGTCAGATATCGGTTCTAATTTGCGGATTAATATGCATCTTCCATCTAACATAATTCAATAGCTATTTGAATGTAGCACATCATATTGGCTGCTCTGATTTCAGATTGGTCCAATATAAATATACCGTAAGTGGAAAAATTGCTGTTGAACTAATTTGAATCAATATTGAGAAAACGATATTTCAATACGAATATTGGTTCAATATTGACAATTAATTTCAACCGATATCATAATTACCATATGAAGTGATAATGAATAGTATCAGTTCAACAACATAGATATTTCAATATCTTCTGCATATTTTCAATTTACCCAATTTTCAACATCGGGATTCCAAGATATGTTCGATATTGTTTGGGAGCGTAAATTACAGTATTGAATTATCAAATTAGGTGGCATATTGGCATAATACTGCAATATAGATATGCGAATTCTGATATTGCTTGAATATTTTTCTCACAGTGAAATGAAAATATTCAAATCGTCATTTTCGAACTACAACCTGGGAGAGGTATTGGCATCTTGAGAGTGATCCCTCAGTGTCTATTCAAACAGATATCAATATTGATAATGCAATATTCATAATGGAAAATGTGGCAAAATTGAAATATCGATATGTAGTGAATTTCAATTCCAGAAAATTACGTCAAGTTTCACATTCCAAACCGCCTTAGATGAGACAGTGATCCTTCGGTGATTTTTCGAATATATTTTCATTATAACCAAACTTTCTGACATTTTGATATTGTCTTGAACATAACTTGAAGTCACCACATCTATAATACCACCTTCTCCGTCGTAAAACAAGTCTTTTCGTGGCGTAGAGTGTATAGTGGTCGATAACGTTATTGCCATACTGAAGGTAGTGAGTTCAAGCCGAGCAGCAGCCGGAATTTTTTCCAGATGACATTTGAATAGTACAACTGAGTGAGTGAATTTCTTAGGTTGACTGTGCGGTAAAAAACAAATGAATATAAAAAACTAATAATTATAGAGTAATATTAATCGAATATATCTTTTATGTCAATATATCATTACAATATCGTACCAATATAATCAAAATGATATTTCCTTAGATTATTTAGAATTTTAATCCGCCGAATTCACACTTTTTACATTGCCTATATGATATTTTCAATATAAGGTCAATATTTCCGTAATATTGAACCAATATTGTTCTGATATGTTTGTGCTACTTGGGACAAAGGCAACAAAATGCTTTTTCGCGTTTCGAGAAAGAGATTATCGACGAGGCCCCTCCAGCCAGGGCAAGATAATTTCTTGGACACCAAAACATTTTGGGGATATAGTATACACAATATTTCTCGTGCAAGCGTAAAAATCATACAATTCCAATTAACATTGTCGTTTTAAAAAGACAGCGTTTCAACGCGAATATAGAAAAGTAAACTGATGGCGTCAATATTACAGTGTTTCTATGGAAATAAAATATTCAGCAATACAATCGTTCTGTTTGGCGGCAGTTACTCTGGGCATGGGCTGTTAAAAAATTGCCGGCCGTAACCCTTGCTAACGACCGAAAAGTATCATTTTGCGGCCTCTTATGCGGCTGCTAAATGCTTGTTTCGAGACCGGTTCCAGGAAAAACAGATTTCTGTACTCTTCAATATAGAGGAGAAATGTACTACTATCAACTTATTGTTGAATCAAAACATATCAATCCGCTTTCTTCATTCCTTTATCTCGAAGGTCATTGGGTGAACTGAATAATATAAACAAACTGAGTACGTCATCGTTCAGTCTTGCAAACTCTTGCGAGGTTACTTTTTAGATATTGTAACAAAATGAAGTTTACAGTCATTCTGATTGCATTTTTCATATTTTGTGTTTCTCGGGCAGATGACGAAAAGAGTGAGTTGCTTTTTATTAGTTGAACAAGCTTATTTATGGCATCGTAGACAGAACAACACATTAAAAGAAAGTATAATTATAAAATATCAAGAAACTCCTGAATGCTGAATGGTCCAACCATTGGACATATCGATTGATATATTTCTTTCATCTCCGATCGATTAGTGAGAGATTCAAGGTGAGTGAAAGGTGTATTATCCCTACCAAAGTATAAAAGTGTAAATACCGAAAACACATTTCATATTTTTTGCCGAATACAACCCTGTGAATGGGGGAATTCCTAAATGATTTGTATACCATAAGAAATTCAATATTTATTTTCATCTTGCTCTGGCCGACTGAAATATGTTGCATAAAAAGCAACTCTTCTTTAGATAAGATATACTCGATGGTGTTTTAGCCCTTCAACTTCTCTCATGAATTTTTCCAACCCTCTCCTCTCACTGATGTTGTATTGCTTCCTTCGTATTTTTCTTTATGTCAGTTAGCGCACGCTTTAATCTGGATTAAGCAAATGATGCTTTTTGCTCTTCTAGTCATATCAAAAATGTTTTTCATTATTATGTGAATGTGAATATTGAGAACAGTTTATATCAAATCATCCGTACTCTCAAGACCTCCTCTCTGCCGTATTTTCAGCCAGACTGAATCCTAAGCATACATTCCAGGAGAGAGAGTGACGGAGGTGAGGGTGGATATTCACCATATATGTTGTTGCCTTTGGTGGAAAGATACATTAGCGCAATCCATGTTAACTTATGGCCGGCTAATTTTCACGTCACAAGAGATGGTTACCAAGTAGTTAGTTACTCCAGCAGTAACTGTATAGTTACTATATAGTTATAAAAAATACTTGCTGAGGGATCAAAGTCGGTGTTCGATATGACATGTCATCAATGATTTCTCATCGTAGTTCTCCAGGTTTATAAACTACCACAATATCAAAAAATAAGAAAAAGTAGTGGAATCTTTACAAGTATAAAAGAGTAGACATCTATCTACCCCGAAAACTTGCTGCGTCTATTGAAAAACAGTTTCTTCTGGATAGAACAAGTCCAATTAGTCAGCAACTTCTCGTAGATTCCCAAATGTTTTCACTGAAAAAAAATCGAACAGTAATCATTAATGATATTTACTACCACTCCAAAGCATACGTCTTTCCAATAATTCACTAAATCCTTGTAGGGTATTTTGAATTCCCTATCATTATCTGTTTGTTCATTGCTTTCTTGGAGGTTCGACGATTACAACTGAAACTGGGTGAATGTTGTTGACATTCTATTTATTGTTAAAATTTGAATATGAATTTTTGTCTTCAGGGATATATGCATTATACTATTGGAAAGAATACACTGGGGAAATTCCAAGTGATGCAGTACCTGGGGGGCTAGATTTGAACCAAAAAGCCACTTATATAGGCCACGGATTCGTTCCAAATGCCGGTATTATTCCTGGTATTATATATCCAGACGAAAAAAAAATATCAGTTCCTGATCACGGAGCGAAAACTTTGGATACGTATATCATGGTGAGTTCGTTCGTATTGTAATTCGTCATCAAGGGTTGAACAGAGTTTATATAGAAATTATTATTATTAGTAGTAGCCAGACACTTTTCCTCATAAGATGTATTCGTATGACGTAACTCATTGCCATTACCCTGACATTGTTTATTTCAAATAGTACGAGGAGTCTTTTGAAATGTTAATTTCAATTAATCCTAGTGCGTTCAAAAATTGAGAGAAGGGACATCACTGCCGACTCATTGCAGTTATATCTGTATGTTCGGTGGGTGTTGCACCCAATATTTCATTCAATATCAAGTTAAGAACCTTGCTCAGGGATGAAAATCCATTGAAGCTCTCACCAAAAATGATTATACATACGAGTCAGAGGTCATCTATTAGCTTGATCCTGGTCCTGTTTCAGATTGGTAATGTCATTGGGTAATGAATAATTAAAATTTGTCACCATTTTTCTCGAAATTTCAGAGTTTCTTGAATTCACTTCATTTTAGGACCATATATTGAAATAAATACAATGTTTCAAACATTATGATCTGTAAAATTTCAAATCATTCTCAAAGGCGTTTAATGAGAAAACCTGTGTAAGAAGACCTTGAACTTGTTATGAGATCGTCTATTGAAGACTCTCTGGCCAATACTGTCGAAGTCACAGAGCCGTTTACACTCAACATATTCTCCCAAGGGGAGAACCGAGAAGTGAAACAAAAGATGATGCTCGGGAAATTTACTTGGAACTGGCCTTACGACAGGTGGTTCCGTCGAGCCTGGCAAACTCAATAGGGGGTCGACAATCCCTCTCAATAGTGCCTGTGATGAACAAAATCGTGTAACTTCACCTAAGACTGTCCAGAGTCACATTTTTCCTCGAGAGTCGTCTCTAAAAACTCAACAATGACAGAAAGCTGACCCGTAGGAGCATCCAAATTCTGGAAGTGATGCTGTGACCGTGTTGTTAGGAGCTGGAGCCATCAGCCTTGCGACCCAGATTCGAACCTGGGAACATCTGGATAGGGATTCCACTTCATAAACTGTAGGTTCTCACAAGTTCCTGAATGAACTTCTGATGAGTTTTCTAGGGGTCGATATATGCGGATTTAAAACGAAGACAAGAATATTTTTTCTAATAATTTCATCCATTTCATGGAAAGATGGTTGTGACTCACACTGTATGTAAAATCAAGCTTGGGGATTTATCGACATGAAAATTGTCAAGTTAACTGTCATTTTCGACATTTACAACCTTCCGCCTATTCTTTTCACCTTCTGATTTCTATAACTCTGACAATTACTGACTCGTTACTGTTTTTTTTTTCAGATATTATGCAGCCCCTACAAGCATGCATTCAAATGGTATCCAGTCACAGCCACAAATTTCAAAATCAAGACAATAGGCAAATATTTAGTTAAAGGGGGAATTGAACAGAACAATTTGCTGAACATTGGGAGAATATCCTTCCAAGGAGAAGTGGTGACTGGAAAAATCGTGACGAACTCTCCAGATTTCCCAGACATAGCGCCAATGTTTTTTGTACACAAAAATCAGGAGCACAAAACAAGCGAATACGAAGTGTTGGTGTACGAAGATTTATCGAATATATTGGACGTGGGATCGAGCCAGTAATCAAATTGATTAGGTACACAGATGGTGAATTGCAACAGAAAATAATTTCAACTTGACGTTTGTTTAGAGCAAGCGATGAAGATATCAAATTTTTTGAATAAAAATCTTTCCAAACATCAAGGTCGAAAAAACTGTCGCTTACATCATTCTGCTAAAAACTAGAATCATAATTTTCAGTGAATTATCTAGTTTTCTTTGATAACGAGTAGGCATTTTTACACCATTTCAGAACCACTATGTTGTCAAAAAGAGAAATTGTGATCTGAAACAGCAACCAACATTTACTTCAATTTATAAATCTAACCAATATTGGTTATAAATGTGTAGGATAAAGATTTTAGTGAAATCATTGCGCCGATTCATAATAATGTGAGAATGAAATGATCATCCTGAAGCTAAAATTATAAAGTTTTATATAGGGTTCATTTTGACATTTTATATTTTCCCTTTCGATCATGGCTAACGTTCTTGATTGCGGTAGCGCTCCAGGGCGGCTTACTGATTTTTCGGTAGGTAGTCTAAATGCTATTTCAAGTGTTGGCAAATCCGGACGAACTTGAGTCGATGTCAATGTAACTCTTTGGCAGCCAATATAACATATTCGCTGGAAAGCTCATCATAGATATTGGGGTGGCCCATTGCACTCAAAATATATCAGAAAAATGTCTTTCCTGGCAAGGATTCAAACTAACAGTGAGGGCAATGGATCAGCTTATCTCGCATGGCTAACTGATGAAGCTTGAAATATCTTACCAACGAGTCGGATATTGGGGATAATATTCGTAGATTTGCAAAGGCTAATGATACATCGGATCGGAGTAATTTTTTTTTATGACACTTTAACCTACTCTATTTTTTGGGTAAGCATGATGAAGAAAATATGTGTTATAACCGTAAAATATAAAGTTCAATCCATTCGTGATCACATTGATTTTGTATACTTTTAGCCTTCTACTATCACTGCGTGCATTTAGTGTATGCGAAGTAGATTGTGGAAATCTGTTCTTAGCACTCACTACGCCACCCCTTCAAGAACTTAATTCCGAAATGATATCCTGAAGATCTTACTGCTCTGAGATGATGACAGTCCAAAGAAAGAGAAGTGTCAATATCTTCAAAACTTTTGCCACTCTCTAGGCACCCAATTTTCCACTTGATATCACTATTGAAAAATCATTCTCTCGGTACAATAGTATAGAATTTCTTTTTTCTTACCCAGCCCATGAAATTATTCTGAAACGAGCCTGATATAATCGCAGTAATTGGAAATGCTAACAGATTTATTGAAACACTATACATAAAGGATAAATATGTTCAAATGAAATAGAAATAGTTGAAGTGAGTACAATCATTTTGGTTTACACCGTGGCCAATTCAGGTTTCAGTTTCACAGTTCATCAAAAATACCATGAGTGTTGGAAAATTCAGTTATAAAGGAATGATATGCAAGCTGAATTATTGTAGGTATATCATATACTCGAATGTTTCTGTTTTCATTTCGGTATTTTCATGGACGAAGTACAGGTAAGATTCATTGACTATTTTGCCCGTCACTAGTGCGGCTTGGTACAGAGTTCTTCCCATGTATACAAAATTGTTATTTTCGAGGCCTCCTGTGACTAGACGCCTCTTTATGGCATTTATTTGTAAATAGGGGGCGTAGAATGGCAACCACGTGAATGACTTTCTGTATCGACTGCATAAAATCTGAAAAGAAATAAACAATATAACTATATAAGAAAACTTCGAATTTTCGAATCATATTACAAAAATATGTCTAAGTGAGACTTGTCACTCCTCTATAGATATTTTCACGGTCGGTGCTCTTCTGAATTGTTATTAATCGTTTCGCCGATGACTCGACAAGTACAGAATTCCCACCCCTTTGTTGTGAACTTGGAGACCTATCGAAGCTCTCTTGCTCAGGGATTTTTTTCAAATAGAACAGCTGAGCTTTGAAACTCCTTGTCGAGAGAGGTTCGATTTTCCTTGTAAACTTCAAAAATTCATAGTGATTGTTAATCGTATCTCCTGTCCCTGCATAGAACAAAAGGTAAGTACTTGTCAGAATGAATTGTCGTCTTTCATTATTCATATAAATTCAAATGAGGCTGAAATAGTTTTTTATTATTTTGGGTGTTTTCCATGTATACCTATGTTCATACTTCTTTAGTTTACGTCCTATAATTTTTTTATAGATTTTTGTTATGTTTTTGTAAACAAATTTTAAACCTTTTTCGAAAATATTGTATATTCAATATAAAAACTTCACATATTGACTGAGTTTTTGATTAAAATATATTCTTTCTCACAGTATACGTAGGGCACAATAATTGATTATTTTATAATTTTGTGCTTCATCAACAATACTTCATTCAGATTACTCGAGGAGTGCAGGCTTTCATCGTATTATTATCACTTAGGTAGTACCGTCCTAATTAGTTAAAACTTAGTAATAGCGCCACTCAACAAAATTGAGCCTTAAGTGTCCCAAGAATTGTAGATAGTCCGGTCAATCTAGACTTAAAAATGAGAGCGAAGGTACATAAATTCCCATCAAGCTGAAAATCAGTAAGATTGTTGAAAATATGATTAAAAATAAAATTTGAAAGTTCTTCATCTTTCCCCTGTATGGAAAATTTTTTATTCAAGGTCAAAAGTCAAAAAAATTAGTTTTTCGCGATTATCAGAGAAACGGTAAGTTTTATCATAAAAATATCTAAACAAAAATTGTAGATCATAAAATAATCTACAAAAAATGTATCAATACTTTTTTCTTTCGAGCCATAGAGTTGTAATATATGTTGAAATATTTTTCCATCGGTGATTGTAATTTATACTTAAAATATAAATTATACATGTCAAATGAAACCCAGTCCCTTACTTCATACGCCAGTGTAACTTCGAGACAATATCTGCCCCTTGTTCTATTGTGTGCGTGGCTAGGGTCTTATACCTGCTATAATATATGAAATACCGTTAGTCTTGAGCGACACTCTGTAGTGAAATCCAGGCTACCTGGGTCCATATAAATACACTCCACGAAGTCGTAATATTCAGTCATCAGAGTCTAACTTAAGATGTATGAGCCTCTGAAGAAGCTAACCACTGGCGCCAGCGAAACGTCAGGAAGAAATGCCAAAAAACGACGGCCTACAAACCTGAACCATGGTAGTGATACTGAAAACCTCGGCCGCGAAAGCCTCAACCATTTTATTCGATATTCGACTATTTTATTACATCTATTTCTTTTCTCTGACTAACAAGTTTGAGGGAGTAAGTATGAAATAGTACGAGTATGTATGAAAGTACTTGCCGAGAAATATATGCCCACTGTACGGAATCATTGCAGACGAAAGATTCAAGAGTCAACCCTATTGAAACAACACCATGATCCCATCGACTTCCATACACAGGTAATTTCATAAATACCATTCGAGCTTTTTTAAAATTAAGTTCATTATTATTCATTCGATGAAAATCCGAGCTTATGAGAAATGAAGTATTCAACACCTTAGAGAGGCAGGAAAAACAAATATCTGCAAGGTTTATTTCGAAGTTATGTGTTCCAGAAATAGGAATTACAAACAGACGAACTACATGATGTTTATACCAACCAATGTCATTTTTGTAAATGTTATTCGTCCACGTAGGAGTTGAGAGTTGTTTACAATCATTGAATGCGATTGACATATACAAACAAGCAATGATAGGGTCCCTCTCCAAAATATAAGTAGAATCATTTACAACAAAAGTAAACTGGTCCTGATCGAAAGAGACCAAAGCCGTTCTCGACTCATTTTGGTATCAGTGAAGCGGTATATTGCTTTTGTGTTTTATTCATACCCGAAAGATATACCGCTGACAGAAATTTGATCCTTTTTATGAACCGTTATAGGCGTTTATGACGCAAATCTCAATAGCGAAAGACTCAAGCCGACGTCGAAAGGAATTGAATGAAATGGCAAGTAAACCTGTAACTCATTAAAGAGGATTGAGGTTTTCAAGTGAGAAACTGAGTAACTTTATATTTTCTCTCCGTTTGTTACTGAGATAATGTGCAAAATTATCTCTGTAGTAAAACCACGCTGGTTCGTACATGTTAGCGGGGATTAAAATACTTCCTAACTTTCGATGAACAGAATGGCTTATCACATGAAATAATAAGAAGAGATCGAAGTTATTTCCCAACCTCTATCTCTTCTGATTAAACAATTGGTCACTTTTCAACCCGTAATAGGTTATAAATGGTTACATTTTCAATAATTGTAAATGAAATAGTATTAACCTGTTTCATGGTTGACTGGACTGACATTATTGCCTAATTACCTTCACGTATGTTGCTTTTTTCACTCCATAAATAGGTACAGATATATCTCTTCGGCCAGGATATATAACTCCAGGAATAATACCTTGCCCATGAATGTATCCTTGGCCAATATATGTGGTACGATTTCTCGAATCATATCCACCAGGAATAGCATCAGATGGAATTTTGCCAGTATAATATCTCCAATAATAAGGAGCACCTGTGAATTGATGAAAATTTTGTTGAGTTACTTGTGAAGTCAGTCATTCAATGCTGAAAAACGATTATATTTACTTAACAAGAAACTATTAAGTAGGTGATGTGATTGAAACCGATGTTTTTTTTCAATTTGTACTTGATGTTATATCTTATATTCATCTGTTTACTGAAATTATTTCCAAAATAATGAATTATAGATTAATCACTGGGTTACAGTAAAATCATTTCACAAGGCACCTTTCAAAATGTAGGGTTACAACTTTGTTATTTATATAGTTCATTGAGGCTGATATTTTCATGAACCAAACAATTCCATATCACTTCCAGTTATCGCCTGGTCAAAAATTTTGAACAAAACCCTGTATTCTAAACCATCCTATACAGTCCCATATTTTCTTTTCAACGATACAACTGGCTATTGAAAATTGCGGCATAACAGCCATTTTCATAAATTTGATATGGCGGAACTATGATGCCATCTTTAACACTAGTGTTAAAACTTATTGAAGTGAGGGATAAAAGAGAAAAAATGTTTAGTTTTTGGCGAAAACATCAAAACTTAAATTTTTCACCACTTCACAAACATTTTAGGAGTGCACTTCCAAACATGCCCTATGAATTTTCTTCAGTATTGCCACAACTATTCGTAGTTGTAATGGGTCATACTGTTGTTTTTTATTACAGTCAAGCAAGTTTCGAGTCAACTTGTATCATTTGAAATGCTTTTTGTAACTTGAACAATTCTTTTTATGCGAAACCAATACACGGGTACCATTCAGGCAGTTTCTTTCATCATGCGGTAACATTGCTACATTCTAAACCGTAACAGATATGAAAAAAAGGGTAACTGTCATGGAAAACAATACAATGGTCTAAGTAAATTTACGGAAACTCTTGCCACCATCATTTTTTTTTCAAATTTTTTTGTTTGTTTGTTGTCACTGATGATGGTGGATTTTCCAAATGAAACGCTATGAAAATATCGGGTGTGATTTACCCCTGGATCGCTTTATTAATGAAAGAGACAGGTCCGTAGATTCATTTTTACAACGTCATAGTAAACATCGAAAACAATAAAAAAATTACATTGTTTTATATTCTCCGAAATAACAATTCTATCAAAAAACAGCATTTTCAGTTTTCTCTGCATAACTCGAGAAGTGCGCGAATTCCCTTAAATTTTTTCGACCATTATATTGTTGCCCATGACAGTAACCCATTTTTTCCCATTTAATCTTCTTCATTTCTGTTACGGTTGTGAATATAGCAATGTTACCACATGATAAAAGAAACGGCCTGTATATCCATCGAAATTATTATTGAATTTACCAAACGGAAATTGTGATTTTCATATGAATTTCTCTTTAAATGTAGACTATGAAAAATAGCACAAAAATATGTTAACTCTGTTTTCTAATAGAAAAAGAACATTCCAAATCCTATGAAAGAAATTTCATTGTTTTCCACATTGTTATTGAATAACCAGAATGTTTTTGATAATAGGTACGTTGGTGAAAAATGATCCCAGACTCATATATACAGGGTATATCAATTTACATTCTAATCACTGAAAACTTTTTAAAAAAAACAATCATCGAGAAGTCTCACTTACTTGTTGCTATTGAAGAAACGACGCATAGACAAAAAATTAGAATCGGTGCAAATTTCATATTCATTCTGACTGTAGCTATGGAATGATCACAAAAAAACAATTGAATTTTTCGAGTTTTCAACCCGTTTTTATACGTATGCATATAAACTAAGATAACAATTGATGTCACCTGATTCTTCCATCTCCTGACAAATTAATGACCACCAATAAAGTGCAGTTTATTTGAATGTGAATATGATTTATGCAAAGAACTTAAAAATATTACATTTTCTATACAGGGTTCTTATTAACAGTTACTTGGCTTTGTATTGGAGGCCGCTTATTTGATTCATAAGAAATATGAGAATACAGTGAATGTTAATAGATACAACATAAGAAATAGTTCTCTCTTGCACTTACCTATTCCAAGAACATCAGTAGTCAAAAATTCTCTAATATATGAAAACTCAAAGATATATGATCACCTTTCGGCAAATATCAAAATTGTCTGTGATAACAAACAGTTTGGGATAGACCTGAAAAATATGCTTTTTACAAAAGCGTACTATAATTTAAGAAAATTTTACTGTGATAGCTTATTGCTCACGAAAAATTCATTTTCAAATTGTCCTTGCTGGCCTTTTTATGGTCTGATTCTCGTCTAGAATTTTGACTTTTCCTGTACCAAAGTATCAAATTCCAATTTCAACAAATTTCAACTAATTTTAATTATTAGGGTTTATTTAATTTCGAATTGTCCTCAACTCGTGACATGTAATTTTTCCACTTATTCTCTATTTTGTGACTATTTCATCAATTTAATCGTAATTGTACTTGCTTATGCCGTTCTTGTCTTATCTTATTCACATATGTGCACATAACTATGTACATTCTATGTATTACACTGATTTGTCAATAAGAATCATGTTCTTTCATAATAAAGGATATTTTGATTCTATTTGACTTGACGAGATGATAGAAAATAGACGCACTTAAAGACATAGCATTGAAATCTATGCTACTGATAGGACATTTGCAAATCTGTTCAGTTAATAATTTTTCAGAGAGCTCCATCAAGGGCTCCTTTTATTTTCTCACCTGAATTATATATGTCTTTGCTCTGTAAACAAGCCATTTTGCTATTTTCCTGGCAAGATCTTATTTCGTTTTCTACAGAAACATATTCATTGTACCTGTAATTCGTATTGAGATTTAAGGATAAGCGTCCACTGCAATTTGAATTCGGTACATAATTCTAGGATATACTGCCGATTGTTCAAATGTACAGTTTTATTTCAAAAACATACCTGGTGAAATTCAATTATTCCTTAATTTCTCATATAACAGGTTTCTGGAACATGGAAACTAATAAAAGCAATTATTATTCCAATGCCTTTCAATGGCTAAAATAAGTTACCATCTATTTATAGAGGAAAAGGCACGAAGTGGAACTGAATCAAAGAATGGTCTAGTTATTGAAACTACACATTCGAGAAGTATTTTTTACCAAATGGAGCAAATGGGGGCATTTTTAAAGTAAACATTATTTGTTAGTAGTATTTTTGGCTTCTTAACCTACCACAATCTTGAAAAATTTCAATTATTATTGGAATCTATACATAAAACTACGAAGAAAGAATCCACCCACCTCGAAGAATGCCTTTCAAACAGTACTAGGGAATATTATTTTTTGCTTCATTTGGTATTATTCGAGTCACCTTATTGGTGTAAAAGTTGAAACTTTTCCTAGAGATCAATTACCCTAACATCAAACTGATATTTTTGCACTCAACGCGCGTTTTGCTAACGAGGTGAGCATCTTCAGGAGAATAAAATTGATAATCAAAAGAAAAGTTTTACCTTATACCTTGTCAAATGTATGAGGAAAATATATATTCATTTGCCTCCTCGACAATTTCCGTATGTGAAGCACTGGTATGAAGACAAAGATATTCAGAATAACTCAACTGGTGCATAAATCGATTCTAAGGGCTAAGGAGTCGCATATTAAAATTAGGTCTCATTGATTCTCAACTCGCATGTTTCGACTTCGAATGGTTCCATAGGTTGACGAGAGATGGTTAACAGGAAAACCCATTCTAACCTCAATCTATTCTCTTCCTGCAATTGATATGAACCACAATTAGGATTCTATCCTTTCAACTACCAAGGTAGGAAATTCAAAAAATTATTGTACTCCAAGACATTAATTGCTGTTGAAAAATAGGGGAGTTGATGAAAAGTATGTTTGAAAATCAAACTGAATCTCATAGAGATGAGTTGAGTTTATGATTGAAATGTACTACGATCTTGTGTCAAATTCCCAACAAACTGAAATATTGGGAAAAGAAAAAAGGCAGAATGAAGGCCCTGAACAAAAGTTACCGGTATATAAATCTCGAGAATTAAATTAGTAAAAGATGTACAGAGACAACAGAAGTCAGTTCTGTATTGGGTATTTCTGTTTCCGGTAGTACTGCACGAAGTAAAGAGAAAGACAAAAAACTTGATGTAGTCAACTGCAGCTGATTAGGAAATGTTACACCACGGAAGCAAGAGAATGAATATGACAATAACATTCGAGAAAATATATATAAATATATATTTCCTAATACAAAAGAGATTCAAACAACACATGAAATGGAATTGGAGCCAATGAAACAAGTGAAGTTTTTGAAACTCTCGAAACTGAAGGAAGAAGATAACAGTTGACAGGAAATAAAAAATAAAAATAGGGGTTGGAACTGAATGAAAGGAAGAAGGCGGAAATGTCAGACTAGATCCAATCGAACACACACATCTAAATATCTGAAAAATCCGAATTTCATTTCAGAATTTCTGATTGAATCATTTTCAAGAACCGAGAGAACAACTCGAATAGTAGAGTTAGCTGATCAACAATATTCGAAGTTATTGATAAGCTTTAGATCGTGCTAGAAATCGCACGTTGAAATGGAAGACTCCGCCAATGTGGAGCCTGCACTAGTTTCAGGGCTGCTCGTGAAACCAAAAAATCATCTAGAGGTAGTTCTAATTGCTTCTGTTATACTGCAGGCCAATTCCCCTTTGCCTAGTGTTCTAGTCTCAAAGCGTGCTTTGATAATGAACTCATTTATCTTAGTGCCTTAAAGCACAATCAGAAACTGAAAAACTACGTACGTGAAATACTTTTGCTATGTGAAAAGTTTGACTCTCGGTAATGAAGGGTTCAGAGCACGTCTGTCAACCATGCTGGAGACCGGGGTTTGATTCCCCGCCAAGGAACCACCGGGGTGGGGTTCCTACGTTCATTAATCCATTGCTCGCACAAGTTTCGATTTCTAAAGGTTGACATTAAGGGGCGTCAGCTGTTATCGGAAAAACCCTTTATAACCGCACGGATAAAATAGGTTGTTGTGGGTTATTCCTAAAAGATAGAAATATACCATAGCGATCTTTTTTATAGAGTTTGCAATGTTTCCATTGCAATATTCCACTTCTAAAATGCTCATTCAGCTGAAACGCTGCTGAAATGTTCACGGTTTATTCCATTTCTGTGAATATCACATTGCCGTTGCCCTTTCCAACCTTTCCAACATATAATGAGTATGAATATGGAATCATATCATGAGTGATTCTGGAGGCTTATGAGTTTCAAATAACAAAAATGAATATCAATAACGATTATTTTGGTTCCCAGGTAATTCTTTGAAAATTCAACACCTACATCATCCAGTAAACCGAGAGAAACTACCTGTGAAGTTATTAATTAACTGCTAAACAGTTATTTCAAATGAATACTTTGAAATGTATTGAAGTATTTGAAATATCTTTATATATTCCCACATAATGACATCTCTTTGAATTTATGGTGTAACGTTCGGGATAGGAAAATCATTTATTTCAAATAATAGTACTGAAAAAATGTTCTGTAATTTGAAATCGCAGAAAAGCAACACGAAATGTGAAAATTCTAAGAATCGTAGGAGATTCATTTTTTATTGTTATTTTTTATTACTCGGAAATTGCACTCAACACAATTTTGGAATCTTCTGAGATTTATAACACTATTATAATTTGTTACAAATCATTTGGTATTTTTAGGAATATGCTGTAATCGCAGTGATTCATTTTGAGTCAATAGGCAGATTTCGAGCCCAATTCAAATACTGTACTGTGACGTAACGCAGATAGTTGGTAGTGGGACTGGCTTAGGAGTAGTGTTACTAGGCAATGAAAATATCGACCTTTGCGATATGTAAAATCTGTACTTTCCGTAGGGAGGATGAGAGAGTGCAAGAAATCAAAACAATCTTAAAGATTGTCGTACATGCAACTCGGTAAACAGGCAATTCATGCTTGTTTGTTCTTTATATAATTAATAAAACAAAGATTAAATCGGTATGAGAATAATATAACTTATACCTACGAAAAAACGGATTGAAGTTATTCATTAGTCATTTTGAAGTTGAGAAATAATTCAAATTATTTATTAATTATATATCAGATTATACCATAAATGTATCCAAATCTATATATATATATATATATCATTAAATCTTTTGTTATAACAAGGGTATATTATCAGTCATAATTTTTTCAAAAGCTTCTTTGACTCAAACAGAATCGCTAGATGTTTAAGATATCTAGAAACACGAGTATATTGAAATAAAATACACGAGAGCGATTGCTCAGCAGAATTTCGGAAATTTTGGAAATGCAGGCATTATGGTCGATTGAACTTGGTGAAGGAGCGTTATATGTTGGTGTTTAAAATCCAGGTTTATTCTGATCGGTTCAATCGATTTAGCACGTCTAGTGCATTTGATCGCTGAAGAACTCTGTGAAAGCAGTATAGCCTTCAAGTTTTCCATTGTTTATCCACATTGAGGAAAAAATCAAAAATAAATATTTTTTTCATGATCAATTAAAGATATGAACAATTGAAACTTTTTATGCTATCAGGAGAAATTGTGATGCTTTCAGTGGCGAGCATGGAGAATGATGAACAACCCATAGGGTTGTGTGAGCCCACCAAAGTACTTCTTTTTCCGTTTTTCAACATGCTAGAAGGCAAAAACTTGTGCGGGCAATGGTTGGCTGATTGTCAAAGGTGCTATTTCAACTGTAAGGATACCCAGAATATTTCCAGGTTGGTTGGTATATTCGATCAAGGACTCTCACCTACCAGGATTGATATTTTGGCAACCAACGATTCCCCATCACACCGAGACAGCCAGAAAAGTTCTGCCCCAACCTCGGATTGAAACAGCAGTGAAAAAGCTGAATTTTATATATGATGAACCGCTCGGCCACACCGACCAAAATCAAATATAAAAATCTTAAAAATAATTTTGGGGCCGGTGGCAGTGAAGGAAGAACTTAACCATGGTGATTATGATTCGTATTGAATAGTATAAGGACATCAACTGGAATGTTCAATGCCAGTAGCAAAAACTTACATTTTTGTCATTTGGGAGATATTTCTAATTCTTGAGGATAATTCAAACAAGTGTACCTAGTACAAATAATGACCTTCATGTACCTAGCATAAATATTTTCATCTTCATCAATTATATTACTGAATAATGAAACCCTAGACAATAATTTTATTCACTGTACTTCATCGATTCGATGAAATCATCTAGCTCAGGGCCCTGTCCAATAGAAATTAAAAAGGAACCCCACCAATTTTTTGACAATTCAAATAAACCTAGTAGGCATTATACGCAATATTAACCTAGAAATGTAAAAAATTTCACGCTTAATTCAATCAAGAATTGACATGAACTGCTGTCCTGATTATGATGTACGGAATAGTAGAAATGAACAGGCCAGTCGCATCTTATAATAAATCCAAAATGAATCACTAGAACTTTCCTATGGCTTGTTCCAAAAAATGATTCACATTCCATCGGCTTTTTATAATTTATGAGGCTCAAGCCCTACCTTTCTATTATAGGATGTCTATAACTCACACCAAAATATATGTGCTATATTCATTTAAAAAATGCAGTTCGTCTAGTCAATTATACACTTCAATTATTCCAGCCTAATGCATTTGTCATCAATCCATGATCAAAGAAATCACACACCATCTATGTAACATATATCTTTCTACCAACCGCTATAAGCAGATCAAAATTCGTTACCATTCAACTCTAACCAAAGAATCATACTATTGTGATGATCGTGAAAAGAGATAAAACCGACAGTGTTTTACATCTCAACAAAACTTGTCAGACGTGCTATTGACTAGCGCAGTACCATCTCTCACGTCATCGTTCGCTGTCATTGGAGTTTTGTTTGTCGCCTCGACAACAACATGTGTTTTATCCACATATATTCTTTAAAATATTCAACCTAATAACTGGGATGTTTGACTATAATTCGCATTATCAAAATATTCACACAACAGTAATCAGAAGTGTGGAAGGCCAATTGAGAGAAACAAACTTGAACCGATGAATACAGCCAAAAACATTCACAATATATTTATACGCTTCTTCAGAGTATTCTCCACTAACAAGCAAAACAATTTATGTTGAATTGTTTTAGTATTCAAAAAAGGAGAGAGCGTATGGTGGATCTCTTTTACCACTTTTATTTGCTGAGGAGTTAAGCCATTGAAACCCCAACGTCACAACGTTCCTTAACTGAATTTCAGATAAACTTTAAATATCTCGAAATTTGGTGTACCTTCGTATACAACATCAAGAAGAAAATGAAGTTATGACACCAACTCCAGGAGAAGTAGACGTCGTCTCAAGAAGAAATCAGCTCATTTACCTGAAGAACAGAAAATGGCAGTACGAATTACTTTGATGATGTGGCGTTTTCTAATGAGGATTTTCTTTGGGTTCGAGCGAAATGAAATATCAATTTTTTTCTTCGATCATCGGAACTTTGGGAAGTATTGTGTTCCCTGCATACACTATCGGAGTACGAACGAACGGAAGAGATTTAGGTTCTTAGTTTTCCTTTTATAAACAGCCTTTTCGATAGCTACGTCTCCACACCAGTCATTTCATCAGCAACAATATTTAATATTTTGTACGTTGGTCTATCTCGCTTAGGACCAGTTTATTTTTATTGCTGAAAATATTTCAGTAGGTAACCATTTAGTTACTCATTCGTATCAATCCTCGTGTAACATATACATAACATTCATGAAATACGATTGGCATGTCAAAAGCATCCATTTAAGCCAAGCTGAATATATGAACAGTTTTCAACATCTGCGTAAGCGAATGACTTTCACAAACAATGACAAAAAGGATATTGGTTGGGGAAATCATGTATTCGTCTATTTGGAATTCAAAATCATTGAAATCAACCTTGCAATTCTTCTTTTTTGTTACCAAATATAATTTTTTAGAATGATTGTGAGAAAAATGGTGTAGAAATCTCGGCATTCTGACCATGCAGGGAAATACCGTGTCGAAAGCCCATACAGTTGCAGCAATATAGTATATCATAGCTCGCAGGCAATATATCAATGAGCACAAGATATATTGAGAATATGCCGTCCTTCGGAGGGGACGTAAAGCCGGCGGTCCCGAGTCCATGGGTGTTGGGCTCGTTAAAGATCCCTGGTTGGAATTCCAGAGGGTTCGGCAAATTTCCGGTTGTGGGAAGTGTGCTCACTGGCGTCGGTGATTTGTCTTGGTAGCGGAATTAGGCCGACGTTAGATAAAGAATTTAAAAAAATCTCGGCATTCTCTAGAAAATACTCATTTTTCAACTCGAGATGAATCATCCATTCTCTATTTCCAATTTCATAAGATACCGCCTCAAAATTGTTCAGCAGCTCTTAGGCTATACCCGTTTAGCAGTTCATCAATTCATTTTCTACTGAATTCTTCGACCATCAATAAAATTTGTGATTTGGGTTGACTGTTCAGATTATTTAAAATTCATTCCGACGAGTTATCCTGTGATTTATGAGATGGGAAAGGATTATGTGATTCAAATTTCTGTGACTCGTTACAATCAAAAATATTTCATCGCTAAAATTACAAATGAATGCAAATTTCAATCTACCAGTACTTACTCGAGAAAACGCAGAGGTCATGGGTGTCGATGTATGGTAAAAACGCTAATTGAATCCATTGTTATTTTCAGCACAGTCTACTCGTAATTTGCATTTTTACATGATTAAAATTTGGTATATCTATTCACACGGTATTTAGTCAAGGTCGAGTAGCAGGAAATTATATTTTTGTTATGTTTGTGATTTGATGAGACCCATCACGTTTTAAATTGGATGAATCGGAATAATAACGGGAAGGAAGATAATATTTTCATATCCTGGGTTCCATATTAGTAATGCTGTAATGTAATGACTCAGGAATAACAAATCTAGCATGAGAATGTTGTTGTTCTGTTCATAATTTATTACTTTAAATTTTATGTACCCTCTTCAAGGGGCTGTATCTCAACAAGGGATGCTCCAATGAAGTTTTTTAATATGAAATATCCTATTTTTTTTTTTCGATGAGGAATTGAGGAATCACCTCTTTGAATGTTTTACACTTATTCAGTTACACCCTGTATAGTTTAGGTCGTCAATGCAAGTTATTTTTCTGATGACGTATCAAACATCACTTCTACTTTTTCTCCCTAGGGGAAAATGAGGCCAGGAAATGTATACTTTGGATAGAGGGAGGCGAAAAAGTAAATCAACAACATCCCATTAATTCCTCCTAGTCCTAGCTACACTAATTTTTCGTGCTTTGGTGCATGATTTTCAGTGTTGTAAGGTGTTTGGAAGATGATATTATGTGAGACATCTGGTAGCGGATTCCTAGAAAACACAGAGAGAGCAAGAGATCATCATTTCCATTGTTCTGTCTATGATTGAACTAACTATTTTGTTGATATCAAATTCATTACTATATCATAATATAATAGATAATAATACCATCAACCCATGAGATAAGCACAGATAGAACAAAAATGCAAGTTGACAACTCGAAACAGTTTTGAAAGAGTTAACAGAAGGGAGAAACAGGACGAAACAAGGTTTGCTGAACTGAAAAAATCAATTTCGTGCTGCTGGTATGATATTGTTACGTTTTTATTCTTGGTTCGAAATTGAGTGACAATTGGAACGGCAAAATCTATTGCAATGAACTCATCAAATCATCAAACAGCTAACTCACAACTCAAAAATTCACTCAAATAACTACAATGTTTCGTCTGTTTATTAACTTGACTGCTAATCAACTAACCCAGTACTTCTCTTCCTGTCGCTATATATAGGTCCATGATTCTAGAATTTTCCGTATTCGAACAGGCATCGACATTTATAGATCTTTCGTTATAGATCCCTCCGTGTTAATCAAATGCGGTTGGTATCTCTCTCGAACATTATCAAAAAATCGCGATGAAAATCGATGGGCGTGGTCTTCTTCCAATTTATTTCATAGGCGTAGAGAAAGGGTTTTATTGTTTCGAAGAACTGTTATCGAAATAGTAACAATATTACCATCTTGATTTAGACTTGGTTCAATTCCGACATGTCGAATATGGAACTTGAACTTAGAACCTTCAAACCATTCAGGATGGATAGAAATATTTACACCAACACACTCCTTCTTGTGTGTTTGAGAACACATGAGAAGGGGTGTTCCGATCGCAGTGAAAAATTTGTAATACTTGTGATACCGTCTAACTTTCTTTTGTGAAAGTAATTTCTGATAAACCCGATATTATTATCATAGGTGCGCTTTACATTCCTACCGATTCTGGAGAAGAACCGTTTATGACTCCTTGCTACACAGTAGAGTCATTAGTCATCACTCATACTGACGGTTTTTTTTTGTTTGGGGACCACACTTCACCACAAGTTGAGTGGGAATTACCAGAAAGTGAAGGTTTGATTGAATGTTATCTAGTAGGTTCCCCTGCTCATATTACCGATGAATATTTTTCTTTCCACAACTTCAAGCAACCAAATCTCATAACTAATCAGCATAACGTCTTTTCATACTTGATATTCGATCATACCGGAAATTTATCAATCATAAAATGATCCTCTGACCTACTCTCACCCAATCATTTCCATTATGAAGTACTTCACTGCACAATTCAAGTACCCAGTATCTTTAAGCCTCCACTGTTCGACGAGTTTTTCTTTGACTTCAAAAATGCTTAGTCACCAAATGCTGAATCTACATCTTCGTTTCCTTATTATCATAAATCGTCTAGAGAAGAAGTGAAATACAACAATTCACACTAATAGCACACAAGTTCCCTGACTATCAAACTCCAATTCCTGAATATTTCCACGAAGTTATTGTCCTAATTCAAAGATGAAATAGCGACAAGAATGTAAAGCTTACTATTCGGCGATCATTAGAATTTCAAATTTTGTAACTGTTCCTGTAGTTATCTATCAGTTTTGTGGCACCTCAGCTGCAATATTTATTATTGGCATATTTCTTTCAAATTTAATCGTTGATTCATAGAAATGAGGATAAAATAAAAATAAGATGATATGCCAACGATATTGCAAAATTGTCTGACGACATATGTACATTAACCTACAGACAGTTAGTTGTGTTTTAGGCATGATCAGAAATTCAGGTGTCAAATTCAAACCTATTTTAATAGGATTCAGTCACCCGAATCACCTAAACATGAAACACTTGCATTCAAACAATATTTTCTTAATATAATTTGCATCTTCAAGAGAAAAACTGATCAGTTCTTCTCGATATGGTAGACGACATTTAAACAAACGTTGTGGATTATATCAATAATCGTTGCTCCATCGCAGTAAAATATACAATTTAGTATACCTACAGTGTGCTTCACTTCAACATCGACCACTCGGTTTTGCTTGAAGTTATATTCAGAAACTGTTTTTTCTTTCAATATATGCAGCTATCGAAAGACGTATTCGCTCGTAAAACAAAATCACATTTTTCAAACAAATCATAGCCTACTGAGAAAAAAAATTCCTATAAGAATATTTTTTCACAAAAAACTTCATTTGAAAAAGGTTTACCAATCATTTCAAATGTTTTTTTTAAATATCATACAAATCAGAAATGATATATAAGATGTATCACTTCGAATCTGACCACCTCTTTCATCTTTTTGTAAGATTCATTTCCTTCAGAAATTCCAGGTTTATCCTTCTCTGAGAGGGTTTTTCCCAAATGTTTTTTCCAAGATAATTCGAAAGACCCAAGCACCAAGTTACATCAGGCCATCAGGGTCAGATAATTGCCACCATCCCCATAATGTTTTTGAAGAAATATTGGAAATATGGTCAACAATTCGTAATAGTTGGAAAACATTGTCAAACATCCTTTTGCATGAAATCGATTGAGATTTGTTTATATTCTATAACTGTCATGTACTACAGGCCAATTAGGTACACTTTTCAAGGGGTCAAATGACCTAGCGCCATTAATGTTCAGGGTGATGCTGCTAGATGAAGCAATATCTTGCCGTCACTTATCAGGGGTACAATTGACTATACCTTATACAAATGAAAACTGAATGGTTGCCCCCAAAATGGAAAGTTACGACCAAATATTCTTAATACTTTAAGATGGCAGATCATACATGTAATGTATGTAATAACTGCAAAAAAATGCAAAAAGATTTCAGAATAAAAAATCTTATTATTAGAAAGTACGGTTCTTGAAACTCAACACTTAATGGGAAAAAAAGTTTTCCAATACAACTTCAAATGAACAAAATAAAGAGTTGATCGGAGTTGAAATAAGCCTCATATCATTCAGTACAAGGTTCACTGGCTGTTTATAAATATGTAAGAAGATTAGGAGGCGATTTCGGATGAAATCAACAACGTCCTTCGTATTTCCATAATTTTTCGCGAATTCAGTTGAATTTTCATTATCCAAACATCGAAGCGGGCTTATTTCTATAGAGAATGCATGTTAATATACCATCTTGACTGTTGAAGATGTGATGATAGACGAATTTGGACAAGGTTAATCGGGGCAAGGGATTTGGCATTCTTGACACCGATATTAAAGGTGATCAATTTGCCTCAGTTATGAGGAATCGAAGAGAAGAATTTATATTAATACTAGACGAATCTGTTTTATTTTTGGAATTAAGTGATTCCAATATTTACTCATGTAGTCTATAACCATTTTCAAATGAGTGAAAGAACATAACAGGGTTGGAGCAGTTTTGTTTGCTTATTTTCAGTTCGGTTCGAACAGTCAGAGAGTAAGTGGTTTTTTCATCTGTTTCAGTGTGTTTTGTGATAAAAGGGGGTTTCAATGAGATGATTCTGTGAGTTTCAAATTTCACGATATTTATTTATATTCAATTTGGGAAATAGCCCCCAGTTATTCGGGTAATATACCATCCAAAATAGATTCGTTCAATCTAGGATAGGTGTGGTAGTAACCTAAATAATTCAAGAATTGAATTATTTGTTTGTTTATGGGAATAAATAATGAAATCAGTATATCCGTTATATCCTCTGGCATATTTATTGTATACTTCAGTGTACTTCACGTGAATACCGTTCTGTTAGAATTGATACTGTTTTGTTTAGTTATGGCTGGGAGCAATGAAGTGATTTTATTCTCAATGTTTCCCCCAATTTTTCGCGGAAATGGAATAAAAATCAGTGACTGACGTTTTTGTGAATCCTTCACGGAATCATTGATTCTACTTTTGAAATACAGTTTTGTAAACGATATCAATAGAGATAGAGTAGTTGTATGAATATTTTGGTTCAAAATCGATTTTGATTAATACTTCAACAAGTTGAAATTATAACGATGTAGAGAATTTCTGTAAAATTTTCCTCAATAAATATTTCAAGTTCAAGGAAACCCCTTAGAAATCAATTCAAGTGCTTGAGGTACAAACACGAGCTTTATAAAGTGTAATCCTGATGAACAACTAGCTTGGTGTCTGTAAACCATATACCAAATTTGACATTGTTTAAAATTCTTCGGATTCCAATACGGGTCGCCAGCGCTAGCAACAAAAGCTATAAAAGCTTGTCTACAAACATCAACAGTACATAAGTTTTTCATGTCCATATTGTGTGTGCGAGAATGAACTTTTCAATTCATGATGTGCCACATAAGTGATTTTTAGTAGTCTGGATCTGGCCAGCATAGTTGTGCAACCCACGTAGCAAGTCGGAACCTCGCATAAGTTTTCAGAGTATTCAGTTTCAGTACAAGAATTCTATCACTAACTAACTATTTGCTTACTGTTCGAAATGATTGGATTCCATTGCCAAACAGTTGTTTCGACCCGCCATAGGTCTCCTCAGTGACAATCGGCTGGAATTGCGAACACAAAACATTTCGAATGGTCTGTTACTTAATAAACAAAAGTGGTCCATCTGGTGCAGATGGTGTAGACCTCTAAGGCAAAACGCTCTCTGCTGGATGACGACCAAATACTCAAACTCTTACTTCACAAAACAGAAAAGACCTCTCACAGCGAGCACATCGTATGGCAAAGACTTAACAAATGACCCATCGCTAACGAGAATCGTTTTCGATCTAGTTGCAAGGAAGCTTCAAACCTCCCCCAACATGGGAAGGAATCACCATTATCGCTAATATTACGCTTCTTTATTCCACTCGCCATACCATATCAAATTTTACTCAGGAGCTCCTGCAGTATGTTTGTCACCAGCTCTTACACTATTCGATAGTGTTTGGTAATTTCCAAGCGATCAGAGAAATTTTCAAAGGAATTATGCAACTTCTTATAACAGAATTCTAGGGAAACGCCCCACTTAACCATTGGGAGATTGTTCGAACAAGGAATATTCGAAACCTATAGTTCAATTGAAACCACTTCAGCTCTATAGCTGTATACCAACTATAGTGTAGCCGCTGAAAAGATAGAATGATCACGTGAACGGCACGCACTCTTTGAATGTTCCTCTCCCCAATGATACAAGTCCGATTTACACCACTCAACAAAAACGTCGCCGCGTCGTTCTCCCATCGACTCTTGGGATGCTTTTTTATAAGTGTTCATTATTACACCTTTTTTCTCTACAGTTGAATGTCTTTTTTCATCTTTTTCTTGGAGTGTTTCCATCCATATTATTTAATTAACGTAACACACGTGAATACAAAGCACAAATGAGTACAGTACAGTGTGAACAGTTCTTCATTTATTTCAGTTTAGAAGGCGTGGCTATGCAGGCATTCACTGTTCACGCGTCCTTGAATTCTATCTTTTGAACAGCCCGACTATAATAACTAGAATAATGCCGGTAATCTCGAGGATCTCAAGCGGTTGGTACAGCTCAACCAGCATAGCTAGCTGTGTAACGATCTTCATGAAAGCCTTGTGTGTGTGTTCCGACGTGTGCAGAAACCCGAACAAATTTCAGAGGAAACTAGCTACGCACAATCCTGCCTGGCTGTGAGATTATGGCCGGATTGCATTGATCCAACTCAATAGAGATTCAACTAAGCTTAGCTTAATCGTTAAGGAACAAGAAAGCTTATTGGCAAATACATAGCAACAAAGCCTGGCTCAGATTAATCACAACTAAAGTAGAGAGGTGCAACTGGCCATAAGTCACAGATGTTTCTCGGATATTAATGCCTATTATACCTTGAATTGAAATTGAACTGGCCAATATAAGTAATATTGGCCTTTTGTTAATAAAGTGTTTTTATTCATAATTTTATGAATTTATTAAAATCATGAAAATGTATGTCTTTTCTACAGGTGATCAACCCGTTATTTATTTTTATCGCTAGTCCGATCAAAATGAGTGAAGATAGATTATAATGATGAATTGATCGAAAATCAAATCTTCATTCAATTTCAGAGCAGCTGCTCTCCCACAAATTTCAGCAATATCATTTCCTGCGAAGAATAATCATGAGAATCAAGCGACTCGAGAATTTTATTCGAGTTACGCAAAAATTCCGATGAACTTGAACCTTGTTTAACGGTAAAAAGCGCATAAGAGACCTCTGAAATCGGCAATGAAGAGAAATTTCATAATGTTGTCATTGGCCTTGCACTATAACAAGTTCTTAATGTCGAAGTCGGTACCACTGAACTCGGCGGATGCAAATGTCTTATCATTTCTTGACCCACGATAATGACAATGAATACTTCATTTGAGAAACAAGCGCTAGGTGTGGCGCTTGTGAGAAAAGGCTTGCTCCACACGATTGCAAATAATTCAAACTAGTAGATGGAAGTTGAAATAATGAGTGACAATGACTGATATATGATACTTATATTATTGGTTGAAAAATTAACTGTTCTTTCGATGAGAATTGACACTTTCTCTGAACTTTTATTTTGCACGAATACATTAGGTACCTACTTATACGATAGCCATTGCTTGGACGATTATATACACGGTATACTGATTCCAGCCGTGTGAGTTTATTTTTTTTTAAACTGCATCTTTAAGTAAACTACCTATTTAGTCTTCTGCATAATACAAGGAATGTGAAGAGATCATCCACATTGTAAAAACAGAAAAAACGAACAGATAATTCATATAACTCAGGAAACCTGATTTATTTTTTCATCAAAAGTTTGAAACATATGGATACTGATAATTGATATCATGATGTTTTGAACTAATGGCTGCAGCAAAGGATTCGACAGTTTACTCAGAGGCCCTATTCTTGAATCATTCGCAGTTCTGCGTATACGCTGTTGCTAAGCTGCGAGATATCTGATTGGTCTCTGCTTAGCAACAACGGATACTTTCAGCCAACGAGTGATTCAAGAATATGGCTCCTGGTGGAAATTTGATAGTTTACCATGCTGAGCTGTATAATTTTTCATAGGTTCCCTTACACAACCAACGGAGTTTCATTTTCGCTCTTAAAGTCAATTTCATTGTTACTGGATCCACTTGAACAATAAGTAATAAGGGTTACTGTTTGAAAGTCATTATTTTGTGGTGGAACCATTCATTCTCCTTAGTTTTTTTTGAATTCTTAACCTACCACAATCTGTAAAAATAAAAGTATATTAATATCATTCCAAATTTACTCATGACAAAACAGAAAGCAACAAAAAGGAAATTCGAAGAGGCTAGTTACATTTTGTTAAACGGGGATTGCTACTTGTTCATTGAATATAGATCACTGATGGATATACATATCAACAAAAATTGATTAAGAAGCTCAAAGCTTTTCCTTTTTTATTTCCAGGGGGAGAACACTCAAAAAATGGATTTCAGGACTTCGGAATTTCTAAATACGAAATCACTGCATTCATAAATTCAATTTCTTATTTAGGCCGCTAGACACCAGATTCAAGTCAATTTCGAGGATTTCCAAGAAAGTGTTGGACCTAGTTTGATCATTAAAACAGTGAAGTATCTTGTCAATAGTATAGAAGTTAGCCCATCCGTCTTTTAAACGGAAGACCGAGGTTCTATTCCCCGCCGGGCCACCGTGCTGGGTAATCGCACGTTAAAAGGTGAGGCCTCGTTGATCCATTGCTCGCACAAGTTTCGATTTTCGAGGGTTGACGTTCGTCAGCTGGTTAACGGGAACGAATGAACAATAATGTTTGTTAATAAAATCTAGGAGTGAAGATCATTTTGCGAAATGATGGGCCAGATCTTTTAAGATAAGATTATTAATAATATGTGTGGCCAGGCCCTGACTATGATGTTCTGCTTAGAATTATGCCTACAGAGCTAAATGCACCAGGTGATAGGCCCAGTCACAAGAGTCAACATTGGAAAAAGGTGTGCTTTTTCTGCTAAAACATGGACTTCTGCGAAATCTTCATAGGTTTCATCAGAGTGGAAAAGTGGAATGAAAAAGAAGGCTAGGTAAAAAAAGGATTGAGTAATTTGGCAACAAAATTGTCAGAATTACCTGGACACCTGGTAATGACAGGTCTTGAACTTGCCCTTGTGTTGATTTATAATATGAGGAAATGATTGTAGCTTAGATCAGTGAGGAGCTTATGACAGCTCAGTGTGAGACAACAGAAAATGTTCAGGTGGGATGGTTTTTTTTAATGAAAATGGGGAGATACTTGTAGATACTTGTTTAATGATGAACCAAAGGAAAGGTACTGAGATCCCGTTCTTGTGGCCTAAAGGGATGTAGAGGAGGAAGCAAGAAGATTTTGGGAAACTGCCAAGTCACTAGACCATGCGAGTAAGAGCATGAATCCATTTTTCAATATTCACCAAAGAATTCATCTTCAATAACCAAAGATATGATTTTATATTTTGAATATTTTTTCACTTATGGCTGATTTATAGACCAACTTGGTGACATAGTCAAAATGAGTAGCAAAGGAAGCCTTCATTATAACTTTTTCACTATAACAGTTTGTGTATAATTGTATAATCCCTTCTATTAGAGTGAAAGTTTGATCTATGAACCAGCCACTGGATCATGTGTTTTTATTGAACACATTTATTTCACATTTGACTGAATATATATATTATATATATATATACATATATATATATATATATATATATATATATATATATTTCGGAAAATTCATAAAAACATGTTTAGAGCTGAATTCTTCCAATGGACTAATTCAAAATGGGCAATAATGAATAAGAGTGAATTTGGAGTGATATAAATTATAATTTTCAAATAACTCTTCTGAAATAGGCTATTAATTCGAACAAATAACAGCGCATTGTGATTGGCCAATTATCAGGTATCTTCTGGGATTGGCAGATTCACAACAATTTCCGCCAGTAGCCACCCATTTTCCGTAGCCGAGTAAGCGAAGCTCACTAGATCCAGTAACCCTACCTCATCGTAAGAATAGACGTCATCTAATGGATTTAATCAAAGACTCCAAACATACCAAGTCACGTCTCAAATAATGAGACTAAACGACAACACCTTCATCAAGCAACGGCGGGTTGTCGAACAACGTTAATCTCTTGTCTAATAATTTGAATTCGAAATTTTAAATTTCCATCTACCGATGTTTAAATTACTCCATCACGCCTTTTCAACCGATTCACTGTTTTACTGTAGACGGCAATTTGGACCCATGTTATACATGTCTCGAGATTGAGCAGACCTTGACGTTGTGCGCCCAAGGCTTCATCCCATGTAGACAGTAATGGAGCACTTCTCACCTCGTTATCTCCTATATACTATCTCATTAACAATTCACTTGAAGTTACCAGTCACTAATACACTCAGAGGGCCCGGCAATTTTCAATATATTTTGTGGCAAGTCTCTTGAAATATCAAACTAGCCAACGGAAATTTTCAGCATTTCTATATCCATGTAACCATTAACGGCCCCTCTCCTGAATGCAAAGCATGGCACAGATAAGGTCAAGGATAAGAAATTAGCAAATTATTGTTGCAGGGGAGTTCACAGACTCAAATACATGAATGATCCATTATAGTGAAATTCCTCAGTTCAACAACTCGTTTATAGGCTATGACTACGCTGCTTCCAAATGTTTAAACAGGAATATGTCTAAGAAAAAATTATATGGGTATGCATGGTTGGGTCTATGGGTAGTTATTGAAAAAAATACCACTTCCGTTGATAATGATCAATTATATAATCAGGCATTATTTTATATCATTGAAAATTTTGTTATTCTTCAAAGTCGCAATTCAAACAGAAACTAGTCATCAACCCCCTTACTTACAAAACTTGTCATATTATTCTCCACCCTTCTAAATTCTTGACTATATTCACTGTCAAAAACGAGTCAACAAAAGCGAAAAATTATAGTCGAGTATATAACACAATACTTGTCAAAAATGTCAACTACAATCAAAGCAATGATTCTGAGCAAGACAGAAACTTCACACTTTCCGAGAAAAAAATCAAATCAATATGATCCGTTACTTCCCCGAAAAGAATCAATAATTTTTTGAAAAATAGCACGATAATCCTTCTCCATTTCGAAAAAAAATCGGATTTTGAAAAGTACCCTTGACTTCACGTTCATTACAAGTTTCCCCCACTTTGACCCGCGTTCTAAGCTGTATACAGTGCTTTCCTTTGGAGTGCTCCCCTTTTATTTTTTGAACAGGTCAACTCAAAAATTGAAACTTGGGATAATGAAAGTGTTGGATAAATACTTTATTTTAGAGTAAGATTGACAGTTGAAAATTTCAAGATGGAAACTGGGCGCCATCTGAAAAAAAAATCAATGGATTAATGGAAAGAGGGGTTTTGTGGTACATCATTTGGAAGCTCTTGACCTACTACAACATGGCGGAACACTTTATAATTACCTGAATACTAACACACTCATATCTATATTTCTTGGAATTTGCGTTTTTCTCTGCTATATGGCAATCCCAACAAACCGATGAGGTTTGATAGGTTATATTTATATGTATATTTTGTTCATGAAAAAAGACAAAAATGTCAGTATGACAACGAACATCAATGTTCAGTTCAAATAATATTCTCATTTAGTTTTCGGTTTCTCAAGTAGATAGGTACAACTTGAATATGATGGGAACTACTGTTGATCCTCTAATCACTGAAATCGTCGAAGTGAATCCTGATGATTTCGATATGGATATTATTATTCCAACAAGATGGAGCACCACCACATTACTCCAGACAGGTGAGAAACTATTTGGATAATACTTTCCATGGTCGTTGGATTGGCCATCGAGATCCTATGGAATGGCCAGCCCGCTTGCCAGATTTGACACCCTTAACTTTTTTTGGGGCTATTTGAAGCAAAAGGTGTACGAAACTGAACCTGTTCCAATATTTAATAAATGGCAAAGAATAATAAATTTGCTGTGTTCAAAAATGTTCGACTTGAAATAGCGGATAGGCTGTTCTTATGTCAAGACGTTTAAGGCAACCATTTCGAGCAACCTCTGAACTGAACTCAACTCATTTACTTGAAGTATGAAATTCAACGTCGATGTATTCAAGCAATCATTGAATGTTTCGCCATTTTGTAGTTGGTGAAGATATTGACTTCAGAATCTAGGGTATTCGTCAGCAGCTTCAAAATGATGTATCACAAGCTCCCCCTTTTCATTTATTTCTTTTCCAGATGGCGCCCAGTCGCCATTTTAAAATTTTCTTCTGTCAATTTCACCACATTGGTTGTTAGCCAAATATCTACCTACCTTCGAACACCCAAATCCCCAATGACACCCAAGGAATTTTATTACATTACATTACATTACATTACATTACATGTTTTCCTTATAGAATTTCATTATGCTACTTAGTACCATAATAAATTCATTATGGTACTTAGTTCCATAATGAATTCATTATGGTACTTAGTCCCATAATGAGCTTCCTTATGTCATCAAAATTGAGTGACATAACATTGTCATTATGACATGCCATCAGATAAAGACTTTTATGAGCTTTTTTCTCCACTATATTGGGCTTCCCCTGGAATATATGAATCATTTTTTTAAAACTTCTACCAAATTCAGATTCGACTTGAACTGGAAAATTAGTCTTGGTATCATTTCTCAACACTATCGGAGATGTAATATTTTCTGAACGTTATTTGTATTCATTCATCTAGTTGAGTCGAGGTCGAGTTGAAAAACAGCTAGTGATGACACTCCGCCCATTCTTTAGCAAATAGTACGAAACCTTGTAATTTCGATTTTGTTTTGATTCTCATGTTCTGAAAAAAATGGTGGAATATTGAACTTTTTCTTTGAAAGGACTGTTTTCATGGCAATTATTCAATTTTCACTCTTGAATATATTTAAAAATTGTGGTGGATAACACATCGATTCATGTCAGTTGCATATATTTCTGTGAATACTATGTCGAATTCAATGAAAGTCGAATCATAGTTTGTTCCACAGAATTAGTCTAAACTTCAGTGAATCAACAATATTTGTTGAGCCATCCTGTGACAATATACCAATGCTGGAATGAAGTCATCTACTGCTGCACAAAGAAGAGAAATAATGTATATAAAAAAGTGTGCGTGCGATATTGAAAATTTCAGGTTCGATATCAGTCTTTACACGTTAGAAGGTAAGACCACGTTAATCCATTGCTCACACAAGTTGCGACTTCTGTCGAATGACGTTCGAAAGAGGGTGGCAGCTGGTTAGCGAAAAACTTCATTTTGAATGTAATTAACAATATTCTTCTTCTCCACGGTGTTGCGAATTCCATTTCTGAAAGATAAGATTATTGATTAAGTCTCGAGTCGTTAAAATCAACCCATTTAAACCTCGTCTTTCAGATAATAAAACTATTCTGGCAAAGGAACGGTAAAGTTTAATGTATATTCTGTATATTTTCAAACTAATCAATGAAAAAAATCTGATTTATTATCAATTTATGTTACGAACATTCTCTATGGACATTTGATATTATTTATATAGAATTCGGAACCTACGTCCTATGAAAATGAAATGAAAATATTTGTTGTAGTTGAACTGGAACTGTACCACTGTATAGAAACGGCCTAGAAAAGCTGAAAAAAAGTCCAACAAATTTGAAAGAATTGAGGAAGGCCCAAATAGTTTCAAATGAAAATCAAATTCTATCAAATATAGGGAGAAACTTCACAATCTTCCTTTCTGCGATTTTTTATGTTTGGAAAAGACTAATATTGTCTTGATTGTTGCATTTGATAGAAAAAATGGAAAAACTTTTCGGTTATATTGTACTTACTTTATTTTGGTTGTCCTTCTTTCAGAACGCTTCAATTACAATTATATTTTATTTTTCGTACTACTACTTCTTTTAAATTACAAGAGATTGTTGGATATTCACGGTCATGATTCTTCTTGGCTAAGGCGGAAACGGTAGTACAGTTTAACATTATTCGTGTATTTTCTAGTGTGTAAATTGTGAATCATAAGCTTATCGAGCTAATCATTCAAATTTTCTGTGAGATCGAACCTGATGAAAAAACGAAGAAATCCATCTCAGGAAATATTGAAAACTATTTTTATAATAAGATGGAATTGGTCGATACTTGATGAGAATCAATGATAACGTAAATGAAAAATACTTTATTGTGAGATTTTCACGAGGCAGTTCACAAACCGCTGAACGTGTTTCACTATACAATAGCTTCTTACCTGTTATGGCTTTGGTAACTCTCACGTAAATATCACTAAATTGAGTGTTTTCCAAAAATCGATCTAAAACTGACATTTCTGAAAAGATTTTTGGAAGGAAATTAGTATAGTGGTTGTCAGACAAATATATTACGTAATGAGGAGGGTAATTGCCAATTACGCACAGGCGAAAAATTATTTTTTATTTTTTATTAATTCGCGAGTGCACGTAATTGCATGTAATCGGATTTGGGGTTTAACCATAAAACTCTACGAGTTATATCTGTTCTGTGGGTCCAACAAACTTGATAAACTAAAATAAAGTGTTCGTGGCAGTAAGTTACTCCACAGTTTGTTACATTTAGAAGAGAAATTCTGAATAAAGATGGTGACTTACCGTCAAAGCATTAATTAATAATGTAAGTGAATTACTTTCGCATCAAATCAATACAAAATTCAGCCAATTAACGGCTGGCATAATACCTCCATTATATCTACGGCCATCAATTCGATTTTTCAAGAATATATATGCCATTGGCCTTATTCCCGAGAAGCGTACTGTATTTGTTGTACTCCCACCATCTTGGTTATATTCATCCGATTTGAGTTTCAGATGAGCACGTAATTTGTAGTTTTCGTTGATGTCATCATTGTCCTTTATAATCAGAGTACTTCTGAGCATGGGCTAAATAAAGTGCCCACAATGACAATGATATGAAAGTTATTGAACTTCCAAATTGAACAAAAGTAACGTTTTCGGAGAGCGAATTTATGTTTTTCCCTCCGCCAACTGATAAAATGTTCGGTTTATATTCGTATTCGTACAATACATTTCCTTAAAATATGATTTTGAAATCAATTTCAAGAATACGGAGCGAAAATTCGCTGAATTTGGCCTTTGAAAAATTGAATGTAGTCATGAGATCTTCATCAGGTAACATGTTACATATCCCATTATTAAAAAAATCCGGAACCAGCCGCCATTGATTTACGATACACGTGTATGAGCCATCATCTGACAGCTATCAAATACGTAATGGAAGCTGTGGTAGAAGTCCATTGTATCTCAAAGTGGAGTGTAGTAGATATACGATGCAGAAAAACACAAAGTCGTTTCCACAATTCAATATTTGAAAGATGTCAGTACGGTGATTCAGTACATGTTTCGAACCTACATAGGTTCATCATCAGCTGAATTTACATTGAATTATGGAGATGAAAAAAATAGCAAAATCACATGGTGAAGTTCAAAAGGACATAAAAAATTTTGTAATGACAATTATGATTAATTTGATATTAGGGGAATTTGGGTGTTAGGGATGTCCCAAATTCCCCTAATATCAAATTAATCATAATTGTCATTACAAATTTTTTTATGTCCCTTTGAACTTCACCATGTGATTTTGCTATTTTTTTCATCTCCATAATTCAATGTAAATTCAGCTGATGATGAACCTATGTAGGTTCGAAACATGTACTGAATCACCGTACTGACATCTTTCAAATATTAAATTGTGGAGACGACTTTGAGTTCTTCTGCATCGTATACGTAATGGAAGGTTTTAAACATTGGTCGGTGAAAAATACTATATTGTTTAAAAAGCAAGGAATGAAGTCATTTCCCAGCAGTATGAAGTTTGCAGCATGAGCCATGGGCGAATGCTGCAAATCATACGAGTGGGAAATTACCATTCCATGCGAGTTATAACACTGTACTTTTTCTATAGTTATATTTATTTCATATGGTTAGTTAACATGAACTTCAAATTTGAATGTCAATGAAAATTTCCAATGGGGAAGATGACCCAAAGCTTTTAGTAGGTGGCAGCACGACTGCATGTGCCTAACGAGTGATTTTGCAGGTTATGTTTTATTTTTATTTTAATGAATATTTTCAAAAGATACTTAAGAATCATAAGGGTGTTTTCTCCAACCGATAGATATGGATGTTTGTCTGTATCAGAACTGAAAAGTTTGTTGAGGGAACGTGGTGGATCCCTCAAAGGAAAAAAAAAGATCTGAGTAAAAGGTAAAAACTTCAAACTGATTACAGAGGTGTTTCGTTAAAAATCATCATAATAACCATCTGCTAGCCCTGCTACGTTCTTTTCTAAGTGACTGGGGCATAATCTAGAATGTTCAGAAGCCTGAAAGCTCTTTCTTTTCAGGGCTACTTCCACTGCTTTTTCAGTTTTGTTTCTATTGGAAATAAATGCGTACCAACATTTTTACATCCGAATGCACTACATAAGACCATTTTATGTCGATTTCAAATCTTTATATTCTTAATTATTGCAAAGAAGGGACGTTTAATGTTTTGAATTTTTGTCATTTGACTTGAGAGGCTGTCAAAGGTACATGCAGTGGTGGCGCTCCTAGTGGTAGAGTTTTGCAGCCGTCATCCCCATTGAGAATGTAAATAGAGTTGTCATTGCTTGAAATTTGATATTCAGTGGGAGACCTGATTTATTGTGTAATAATAACTACTACTGTGACACAATAAAGTCATTGTGTTATCACGTAAGGAAATGAAATTGAACACATGCAATGTACCTCATTATTATTTCAAGAAGATTTGAGATAGAGCACTTTTGTGTTGTAGCTGTAGAAAAGAGTATATTGCAGCCTGAGCCGTAGGAGAATGCTGCAAATCATACAAGTGGGTAATTTGCATTCCACATAAGTTATACACTTTACTTTTTCTACGGCTATAACAGATAATAGCGAAACGGTACAACAAATAACATGAACTTCGAAATTTCCATTAAGGCACAATTGTTCTAAATTGTTCGTTTCCGTTAACCAGCTGACGAACGTCAACCCTCAGTTAGATTCAGTATTCCCAAAAAAATAAATAGGGAAAGGGAGAGCTGAACATCGTATTTACCACATGAATAAGCTTCATGATATTCGTCAATGAACTGGTGGATATGTCTTACTCTTTTGATGAAGTGTTGTATGTAGTACATTTCAGACCAAAATGAATTAGATTTTCATAGGAATTAAAATAATTTTCATATATAATCTCGGCATGCACAAAAACTAAGTGGGAAAAGGAGAGCGCAGAACATCGGGTTTTTATTCAAAAACAACTACGAACGTAATAAAAATTCATCCCTTAAGTTTTGAAATTGCCTCTTTTGATGGCCTGAAAGGATTTTTTCATTTTCAGAGGCCCACTTGAACCATCAGTTGATTTTTTTCGGTGATATCATAATTGGTTTCTCATTCCTGAATATTGACACTGCAAATAATGGCGACTTTCGATATTTCAATTACAATAAACTAATTTCAATATTCCTGGATAATTATCAAATAAGAACAATAACAATATATGCCACTAATAAATAAAAAATATTGGAGAATGCGTTTTTCTCTCCTTCCTTACTGATAAAAATCAATTCAGGAACAAAACATCAGAAGAATCTTTTGAAAAATAATTCAGTTTGGGGGATATGATGATTTGAAAGAAAAAAAATTCCAGTCGTTCATTTCAGAGACTGGAGATTTTTGGAAAAAATTTGTTCATGAGGCTTTTTAGGAATGCTGAATCTGTATATGATACATACACATATGTGTGTATATCATACCCATACCAGTAAAGAAAAAAAGGGTTCTACATTAAAATTTGTTGAAACTATTGTGAAACTTTCCATAAGTTCAAAAAAACTTTCAATAAAACTCCTTCAAAAAATTCATAGATGATCCTTGTGATATCATTTTCGTCGGCATCATTCTTCAACTTTTATTTTTTTCAATTCATATTATGTAAATACTATTTCCATATGTATGTCTTATGTATAAGTATAACATATTTGTATAAAATTGGAGAGATATTCATTCAGATATATACAGTAATATTTTTGTAATTTGAGCTTATAAGTTTAAACTAGATCCTGTTCTGATAATAAATTGTTTATCTCAAAAAATGAATGAAATCATACCGATAATGTTCCTATGACTACATTTACCCAAAAAATAACGATCCTTTCGAAATCATCACCAACAGTGGAATATAAAGAATAAGGTATGTTTCTCCTATCGAGGGGTTTCCAAATATAACCCTCGCATGTTATCCGATTTTTTGTGGTTTTCGATTTAAAAATTTTGTGATGTTTCCATTCTATTACCAGTTTTATGTTCTGAAAATTATTGTTCTGATACGTTTCAAAGACTTTGTTATTTGTTACAAAATGCTTTTGAGTTGTTCTTTCACCTTAGAGCAAGGCATACTTGACTTCTTCACTTTGAACAAGTGAAAACAATAATGCCTTTTTTGAGAACTTCATGCAACTTTGATACTTATCTTATCTCGTTCGAAAGGAGTAGGTGAGGAAAGGACATATATTGTCAGCATTTGCAGTAAAATTAGAGGTATCTCAAAAAGGGTGAGTTCTGGAAGGGAAGTGAAGTAATTTAATCCCCGTTTAACTTGGATCTGTGAGCAAATCTCCATCTTTTCAAATAACAAAGATATAATAAAATCTGGCCCACTTAGTGGATACCTTCACAAAAGCCGAAACATGCTAAACACAAGGAAATATTCAATAATCTCCTGAAGAGAGTCCCTCAAAGAAATTAATTAAATTCCGCCAAAATTCGCATTCATGGATTCCACCGAAAAGCGTCATCGACTGGACTCTGCAAATTTATAACGCACGCAAATCCGAATTCTTCGGCAATACCTGACACACGTAAGTATATAGCTCATGATGATCGCATCTTCTTCGCGAATACCAGCGTGCAAAAGAGTTGGGAGGGGGATACTATAAGTATAACGACTACCTTATGGCAAACACCAAGTATTGCATGTACTGTGACATCTCCAAAAGTTTGCAAAATTGGAGCAAGAGACTGAATGCACAGACGAATCTGCTCTTATGATATTTCTCAGAATTATTATAGGAGTCTGAAATAATTTTTCGGTTTGTTGATTTTCAACTCGAAAATAGTTTCATTTTACGAATCAGTGTTTTATTATTCGAAATTTCGAGAAGAGTTCAGAGATTTCAACGAGTGCCAAGAACAGTAGTGCTGAGAGAATTCCGATTTTTTCGTTTGCGAACGTCTTCTGCTTATTTCCAATCAAGAGTTTGGTGAGTGATTTTATAGCTAGCATTTCTTCTAATCAATTTATAGGTTCTTGCATAAATCTGAAGTGAAAATTGTAAATGAAATGATTCATTCTAATCTTAAGAGAAATTTTCTTAGTTCATGCCTACAAGAGATAAACAATTCAGTGGTTTAATAAACCAACTGAAAAGGTCTGTTTTGGTTATAATTTTCGAAAATATAGATCGAAGAAATTATGCAGATATTTTCGTGAACTCATCGACTGTTTTGTACTAATGAACTCTAAGGAACATCTTCAATATATCGATTTGCGAAAAAATAATATTTTAATCCAAATGAGGCGAAACATGATATTTGTCTCAGATTTGGTTTAAATATTAGTAGACGCAGCCGGTATATGGAATGATGTTTTTTGAATCTCGATAAATAAAGAATATACAATATTTGATTTATATTCAGAGATATACAAGGTACGGATCCCCATAGTAAGAAATAATTCATGTTTACATCACTCTGTCAACTATATAACGCATTATATGACAGAATCTTGTGTATTATTTCAATATACGTGTAATGTCATGAATTGGTTCATTCCATATTACATTGATTCTATTCTTGAAAAGATTCCATTCGTGAAGTATCGAATCAATAAGTTCTGATGAGGACATTGATTTGTACTCTAACTATGAACACAAAAACCAGTCATAATCATAATTCCGAATTCATATCTATATCTCAAGCCTGCATCAGACCACTTGAAACTAAATGAAAGACAAGTTATACCAATTCAATATATTTTTTATGACATGGAATAAGAGCAGTGCTTGAGAACTTATGAACAAAAAGTCCTGATTTCGATCCTTGAATGGGGAAGATTTTTTCTCAAGAAATCCTATGTCGAATGGAAGAATGATTTTGGTAAGTTTCATAGTTGTCGAAAACGTGAATGACAAAGTTCCTACTGAGTTTGGGCGTAATGAACCCTAATTCCAGAACTCAACTCGATTCAAACAAATAAGAAATACAAATTATGTATCTAATTTTTTTGGCTGATGAATGTGGTACTTTTTGTTAAATATGGATTTTCAGCAATTATCGACTAGTTCATATCAATGTTCTGAACTAATCGTAAACATTATAGTTGCATAGAATATATTTTGAATCGTGTTGTCGAACTCAGCTCCTATTCAATATTTATCAGGGTGTTGAAGAAGTAGTTGATTTCTAATGGATATCAAGCTCTTATTGTATTTCTTGGGGAATTGATTTGATTGGGTCGTGCCCGAGCGGAGAGAAATTCTTCTGGGACGATTTAAGCAATCTGCACTCTGAGCGCAGTGGTAAAGTGTTTGAAGATGGGAAAAATGTGATTGAAAATTATTGGGTGTACCGACAAAGAACTTCTTACATGAACCATGAATATTAAAAATAAAAATCCCCGAATGTCAATAGAATTATTCTGAAGCTACACACGCTTCCTTTTTTCTTTTCCTTCTTGAGATAACATTCTCCTATATATATATATATATATATATATATATATATATATATATATATATATATATATATATATATATATATATTTACATATAAATAAATATGTATATACATATATACATTATATATCATTTTTTCGCAACATAGCAGATCTCAAGCTGAGCTTGTTTTCGAAGTAATCATCTATGCAAGATAGTAAAGAATGTATTTCTTTCCGGCAAGGGAGTTGGCGCTATGGTTCCGAGACCGACTGATGATCCGAGGGTCGTGAGTTCGATTCCCCCAATGGGGCGGATATTTTTCTCTGTCGTGTTGGGGAATGACTCTGCCACGTTTCATGGTTGACGGGTCCGCGAATAACCATGCTGCAGCTGAGGTATGGCTTAGGGAGCTAGTAACAAGCCTACTTGCTGAAGGACTTCGAAAGGAGTCGATGGCGTTTGGTATAGGATACCATAATTCACGTTTATTACTACTATTTCTCTCCTACTAAGTTCACTTCATGTCAGAGCTTTTTTTGAGTATCTACATCGATCGAATGCTTCTCGTCTATTATGCTACAATTCATTTATTCATCGGTGGGATGGTAGTGAATCAATATTTTTTCATATTAATTTCATCTGTATCGAAATGGAATATAAGGAAATTTTTGGGGCGATTATGGATACACTTATTCTGAAACTTCGTTAATTTTTCTGATCTGGTTATGTTTCTATTCAATTCTCAGTGAATTTCATTTCCCATTACTCGTTCAGAGGTTCATATCGAATTGGAAATCACTATGTAAAAAAGTTTCGTGTGATACACTTCTTGAAGAATTTCGAAGGTGAAAGATTTTTTCAAGTATAAGATGAATAGTACATATTTTATATATAATGTCATCAAGAACAGTTCACTCGAAACATTCTATGAATACGTATTTTGCAAATTCAAACCACCTGATTCGAAATGGAGCCACGATTTGCATAGTAATAGGAAATGTAACATGTTCTAACGTCGAACTTGCCAATGAGAGTAGCCTTTCCCAAAATTTAATACATATATGCATGCCCCAAGGTTTGGCAGTACCTTATTTAACGGAACTTACATTTTTACGTAGCGATCTGCTACCGTTATATTTTATATCATGAGATTTGACTAAATCAGCCATTAATAATAAAATTTCTGCAATCGGGACAGCTTGAGATTTGTATTGGGAATCCTCATGAATATCTTAAAATGAGAGAGAGGTGACTTCATTTATTTCACTCTGAAGTGGGACACATACCCTAGATTGATAATAAATTCAAGTATCTCTATCAGTCACAAATATCAGATAAATGTGATAACATTTCGAACTTTTGTTCCATAACAAAAGTATTTATCTACGACTAATACATAATGAGAGTATTCTACTTATGGTTTCCATAGTATATTATTCCCTTAGGATATAATGGCGAGGGATCAATAGAAATAGTCTTCATTCCCTCTTGTAGCCAGTCCCATCACAAAACACGATATAACCAAACTCCAATGTGTCAGTGTCAAACACGTAGGTAGTGTTGGTGTATTTGTAATGAGATGAATGGAACTGAAGAATCATTCATTTTTTATGAATAAATCAGTCGTGAATGAAGTAGAGTATACTATTCGCAATAATGACTATTATCCTCTCGAAATATTACTCCCTTGCCGCTGATGCGACTCGGTTCGTAAAAAGTCCTCGAGAATAATAGCTATATTATTGAATCGTGGTATAATCTACTATTACTACACTTCTACATGTATATTGAAGTACATTACATTATTTGCCATTTATAGCAATTTCAATATCAATACGAGAATGTGAAGTAATTCATTGTCGTATATTCTTACCAAAAAATACCGATCAAATAGCAATTTTTAACGATGATATGTTAGAGGATTATATACACGTATCGCCTCAGGGTGTTTATCATTATCGATAGCGCTTTTTTACAAATTTTGTTTATTTTATATGAGGATATAAACAAAAAATGATTGAAATTCATTTGAAGTAGAGTCATTAGATTATTCTCCCTGATATTAACATCTTGACCGAATAATGTTACTTTAAGCAAATTTGTTACTAGGACCTGGCACGAAGGGGTTCATTTTTCCAATTCAATTATGAATGTATGTTCAATATTCTCAGCTGAAGAAATGTATTTCATTGAAGTAGGTTATCCTAGACATTAAGTTCTCAATGCGGTTTTTGAGTGTGATTCCACATCAAGAATAATATCTCAAGTGAACATTAGCATAGATAATAACGAAATTACCAGCCTCGCTATTCAGAAGTGGTCGATTCAAAACCAAGTTCTGTGATCATTCAATTTTGTAATCGATGATCAGTATTCTGTATGCGATTTTCAGCGTGATTAAATCTTAATACTCACACATTAGGAGAATATTTGAGAAAATAGCAAATTATTTTAAATACGTTGACAATAAATAATAGATAAATCAGTGTGTGAATTATCGACCTCGAAAGCTCGTCGATATTCATGTTCTTGAATTTTTTCAGCGTTCTCTCCATCGATGATTTGAGTTTAATATGGAATAATTGGAATAACGAATCATAACAATGGATTCGTACATTGCACAGTATGCCAAATTGCTGATCTAGCTGCCAAAAACTCCAATGATATGAAAAATGTATAACTCCAATACCTCAACGGGGTATTTAGGATCACTGAATTTAGATCTGATATGAAAATATAGAAGTCAAAATGGTTGATTGAGAAATGACCGACTCCATGCTACAGCATAACTAACAATGTCATTGAAATTTTAGGACATATTGAATGTAATCATTTTCAATGAGAATGGTACAGATTTTTTCTAATGCACGACATTCACATAAACAGCATGAGAGGAATACATGAACATGTGAAGAAATTGTATAAAATATGTAAAAATAGGCACGAATCGGTAATCTGCTGCAAACAGTTTCTTTCTAGATATACATGAAGGTTTTAAGTTATGAAAATCATTCGAGGGGGTCTGAAAAACCTTCTGTTATCTCCTGGATTTCAGTTTTCTTGTATTTTGATTTTTTCTAGCAAGATAATTGATTTTGCATACAGTGGAATATTTCTAAGTCCTTCATTCTTAATTCAATCTAGCAAAAATTGAAGCACAGCGTGGATATACCACTTCATATTTCAGTAATTATTATTTAGTGGTTACAACTATCATACAAAATCCTTTGAGATTTTTTTGTACGGATCAAAGCTGAAGACCCTGTTCAAGTGATCATCTAAATTACCTGAAGCCTTGTACTGTGTCTCAAATTTCAAAACACGACCTCGTTTATTTTTTCGTAAAACTGTTTTTTGGTAATTGATGTCGAATAACGTTATTGAGAATCTATGTTATAATGATGAATAAACTCTTTCAATCAAGAAATATTATCCACTGGGCGTCTGAGTCATATATCGTGATTCAACTGAAAACTCGCAAGGGGATCGTTCTTATCAAGAACGAGTCGCCTCAGTCCCATTTCTATGCTCACATTCTTGTCTTTTCTCGAACGTCTGACCAAGTTCGTCCAGATGTAGGCGTCCAGTACGCCCGGTTGGCTCGAAATTTATGAGACTTCTTTTTCTTTGTTACTGTTTCAGCCAACTTTGAGATTTCTTCGACGATAATTGAGAAGGGATTGGTTCATCTCGGGTGTTTCTCGTAGCACAGAACCGTTTAACTGAAAATAAATGTACATTACATTGGTAGATATAAGTGGAATTGGACATTATCGTGTTTTGAAATCAAACGATAACTTCAATTGAAAACAAAAATTTGAAGAAATCAATTATATATAGGTATTTACGATGAATATTTTGACAATTCAAATTACATATTCGGTATGTACGGTTTACAAAGCTATCCATGCATGGATATTACGGAATTTTATATTTTCATTTCTATCTTCTATTTGTTTCGGTGTATCATTGGCTCAAGTGGCATTTTGAAGTGAAGATTATGCGTAAAAATAATACACATTCCAAGAGGGATCATTCAAGAAACGAAGTCGAATGATAATTCTTGAAATAGTTTGAAAAAAATTCACGATCCAGAAACCAAATTATGAAGTGAAAAGTTGAGTTGGTGAAAACAAAGAAGACTTCTGGTTATGGTGATTCGTGGAACACCTTCAGACAGAACCTCGAAACGTGCAATTTCATACAATATTAACCACATTTCCGCTCGTTACAACAAATTGTTTCATTTTTTTTTTAACCTCAGGCGGAGAGAATACACCATTATTATAGCGAAAATCAGATGTAATGGAATTGAAATTCACATATATCCCATACTAATGAAATGTTATCATACTGAAATCAACAATTATAGATATGATTCCTTAACGAATTAGATAGAATCAAATCTTGCACTCTAGCTTGATGAATTTGAGCTTACTACAATATTAACCACATTTCCGCTCGTTACAACAAATTGTTTCATTTTTTTTTAACCTCAGGCGGAGAGAATACACCATTATTATAGCGAAAATCAGATGTAATGGAATTGAAATTCACATATATTCCATACTAATGAAATGTTATCATACTGAAATCAACAATTATAGATATGATTCCTTAACGAATTAGATAGAATCAAATCTTGCACTCTAGCTTGATGAATTTGAGCTTACTATTGAATCGTTCATCATTGAATAGAACTTCTTCATGAAACGGCAAAATCATTGCAATCTCTGTTAGTTTCTCTGACAAGTAGTTACAGTCATAAATCAACCTAACCAACAAAGTAGTCTCATTTTGTGACCAGTTCAGATCCTTCAGTTACTGAATTGTTCCCGAGCAGAAAAATATGTAGCCAATGAACTTGATATCGTTTTGACTCTGCAACAGATGGAATCCGATGAGCGAAAAGTCAGAAGAAAAATCGCAGCAGGAGTGTTACACCTGCAGCTACAAACATTTACGTGAGGTCTTCTTCGCTGTCATTCAACACTAGTACGTTCAGAGGAACTGGTAGTTACTCCACTTTCAACCTATTGACTGTAATTCATTCCTAGTGAATTTTATCAATTGATATGTCGTTCATGATGTTGAACTATAATAGAAAATGTGAACTACACCCATTAAAAAAAGTTTGCTCAAGACTGAAATGAAAAGCTCCAAAGATTCATGATCAAAATATAGTCAGTTTATATAAGGGGGTTGGTTTCCTGTTCACCATAAATGCTAACAGCTGAATTCAAATATTACTGATTTGCGAACAAGTTCTCAAACATTCTTCTGGGCTAGTGGTCTCTCTCGTGAATGACCCCAACTCTTAACCAATTGATGATTGGTGACCTGTTATTCCCAATTAGGTGATCTTTTCCCGCTGTCACCTTCGGCATCAGCATAGAGAAGCATGCAATCAGTTAGTATCTTTCAGAATGATGTTTCTCTTATGAGGTTTGCCAAATTTAATTTTTTTTCAAATATTTTCCCAGTCCACAGTCGAAACTTTGTTGAGCAAACATTCATACATGCTCAGTTATACGTTATACGTTAATTTATGTCGGTTAGATCGGTTTCTTCTTCAACTTCAATAAGGAGGCCTCATTAATCCATTGCTCGAACTAGTTTCGACTTCTGAGTGTTCACATTCGTAATGGAGCGTCAGCTGTTTGACGAAAAACACCATTTTTAACTATTATTTCCCTACAGTCATAGATGTGCTTCATGAAGCCATACTCTATATCTCAATGACAAAATGGTTAAGGATTTCGCGGCCGAGATTTTCAGTATTACTACTTTTCTGCGGGTTTGAAGGCCATCGTTCTTTGGAATTTCTTCCTGACGAATCTCAAAAAAAATTGACACTTCTGGGCTAATCTGAACCATTATTGGTGTATAATAACTATGACATAGGCAATCCTCCATTGATGCTATTGGCTATTCCAGAAACCAGTACACCGTATTCCTCTGGTCAAGTCAGTTCAATGGTTATAATGGTTTCTTCAACATCTCAGCCTGCAGAGGTTACCCCATAAATAAAGAGTTACTAGTGCTACATGCTAAAGCTATAGGTGCGCCTTGGGATTTGATTCCACTTGCTCCCCATTTCAAACAAATTCTCTCTAATGAAACATCAATATAAATATATTTCTATTTCTATAATTTCTTCATTAATTCAGTTCGACCATTGATACAGCCGTGCGTATGAAGAAAGTACTCAATTCAACATAACAATATCAAAGCTTTCATTCAATCAAAATAATAACCATTGACATTGACACGCTGAAGCAACTATCGAGGACATTAATGTTTACTCTGAACATAAAGCCATCATTATGTAATTGTTAATCTATTCACTACCATAATGGATATTCATTCCATTCATAGATTCCACACTGAGGTTCTCTTTCTAACACGTTGAAAGGAGCTCACCATTCATCCGTCAAGTTTTGAAAAGCTGTAATCTGTGAAATATTGATTTGAGCAGTAGCAAAACGACAGCTGATTAATTCGTCAATTTGTACGTGTTATCTTAATGTGATATCCAACATGGAACATAATTCTAGATTGATCAGGAATACGTTCTGGCTGTCATGTCATTCTGAAATATTGTAATTTTCGAAGTAGTTTTCAATTAGGGAAGAAGGAATCAATTTGTAGAGAAAATAATGTTTTCAGCAGAAATCAACCATGCGATGACAATTTGAATTCAATGAAAATTGTATATTGTATTATTACGAGAAAATTGGATTCGTATGTGATAGCTAGCTGTCTCTCAAACTGTCTAGGCGAAAAAAAACTTTTAGTGCCGGCGACTGCGAAAGTAGAACGTAACCATACTGATCATAACTTTTTAATTAGATTGAAGAGGAACATCAACTTCTATCTTTAATGTCAGTCACAAAACGTTATACATATGTCTGAAATGGTGCCCGCTTTAAATATTTGGAACAATCAGAAATGATAAAAGGGTTTATAACAATATAGTAGAATGAGAGGTTTGCGAAAACAATATTCGAAAATATAAAAGACATGAATCTAGTAGTGTTTTTACAAATGTTCATATAATTTTGACATATATTACGTATTGATAAGAAATATTTATGAGGAACAAAGTCGATTTTAGGGTTGAAAATATTTTTTCTTCTAGCATTCCCTACAAATTCCCAATTTCAAAACTGAATGTAGATATGAACAAATCAAATCGAGCAAGTATAAGAATACACTTGTTTTTACCATTCATCCTTACTGATGAGGTGCACCTAAGCGAGTCTGCTTGTGTTGTGTCTTCCTAGCAGTTAGTGGATACAATTCTTGAAAATAAATTGATACATAGATTATCACAATTAAAATATCTATATTTTCACCACTCCCACAACTCCAACTTACTCTCACACCATCCCTGCAGAAATACAACGCATATGTCAACTGTCATAAAAGAAATCTATGTGAATACTCTAACACATATTCTTTCATTTCTCTCTTAAATTTATTCAAGAGAGTTTGCATTTATCTGAAATGCAATTGTAGTTTGTTGAAAATGTGGGTCCACAATGAAAGGTGTTTTCCAGAGAATGAGATTTTTTCAAAAATGTGAATCGAAATGTATTTTTCCTTCCACAGAATACAATGAAGAATGTATTAGTTCCGTGTGTCAAGCAATTGAGATTTTGTTGAATTTTTACACTTGTATCTTGAATACACTGCAAACTATTAATGACGTCATTATAATTTTCCCCCGATATCATCACACAAAATATAAATAGTGATGCAAAAGTCATTCAATCGAAACAGCCCATTTTTTAAAAATGTCCCTTATTAAGTTCGAATTTCCGTTGAAATCGACGACTTTTCAGAAGTCAGTTACTTCCACGTCCATCCGCAAGAATTTTTTTCCAGTCCTAATACTTAAGTCGTTACTGCTCCGAAGAAGTTCATCATCAACAACTTGAAACGATTACAATCATTAGCAGTTCATTAAATAGCCTCTCATAAATCTCACACGTTATTTACGAATATTATAAAACTTTGTCATTCCTTAACAGGAAGTTCGTTCCTCGTTAAAATCGCAAATTAGGTAACAGTTGGTTTAATAAAATCTCACGTTTTATTGATAAAACAGGTTATCCACTGCAAACTTGCATGGACAAAAATAAAAATATCCGGAGTCGAGTTCAGGTAGAGTTCAGTAAACCCACACTCTTTCGTTGATTGATGGCTGTATGGTAATCTCTTTTGGCCAACGTGCAATTTTAACATTTAATTGTGACTAATAACAACCAAAAGTGAACTCGTTTATTTATGTTTGAACGAGGTATTCAATCATTTTCAAGTGGGCGATAATTGTAATGGAATCAAATTTAACTGTAGGGTAAATATAGGTCTTCTGATATTTCCTCTGAAAAGTATCTCAATACTACATTCAGTGATAATCATCAATTTGATATATTTGAACAATGAGAAATAATTTTATTCCATCTAGAGAATTACTTCATTCCCAACAAAATAAAAAAATTAAATGAAATGTCCAAAATGCCATTATCCATTCTCTTGACAGTAAGCAACTCGAAGGTCACATTCGTTACTCTTGCACATTCTGATTAAGGTCTGGAGCAATTCTAGTTTGAAACTCCAAATTTTGTGGCCTGTCTACATTCGATTTCAAATAACCACACAAAAAATTCAGTGGGGTAAGATCTGGTGATCTTAAGGTCCGCGTTAACCAATCCACTTTGTAGGAAACGAAATTTTTTCATTATCAATAATGAAGACTATTAGGATCTAGTGGTCAAATATGTGAAATGACTCCCATCCACATTACTTCTTCAGCAGAAACAATTCGAAGCAAATAAGCAATAGATATACATAAAGAGCAAGAATAGGGTACGTTTAAGATTCATTGGTATGGCAAAACAATAAAGCATCAATCTGCTAGTACAGTTTGGCGACGAAAGGGGCTCAAACATTTTACTTTACGTGTTTATTTCTTTGCCACTCGGCACCGATATGTCAGGTAAATACAGAATCGCATCTACTATTGAAATAAGAAAATAACCCACTATGCCAATTATCCATTTGTTCCACGCGTGAGCTTGTAAGTTTCGACAAACAGCTACTTCCTTCCACAGTTTGTCGGTTTTACTGAACATAACCTTAAATAGAAGAAACTTGTACAAGACATTTTTATGAAGTTCCTCAGCTCCATGTTGTTATATAGAAACAGTAGAACAAATCAGATATGATCAGGAGTTGACGGGTCATAAAATATTGCTCAGCATATAAAAAGCCCTCTCTGGATTCGGTATATAACAGAAATATTCAAAATCATTCACACGAAATAGAAAACCCCCTTCTGGTTTCGATCAGTAACAAACATTTCTTTAACGATTTGCTCCCTTTCAAAACAAAAAGGCCTCGAAAAAATTTTCAACGCCAGTCGCCTACATAGCTTACAGAGACCATCTTCAGCCCAAAATATGTATCTAGGTCTGAAATAAATGCCGGTCTACAATTTGATATGCAAATTCAAGCATATTCGATCTCTTAGTGAGTTTATTAATCGAGATGAAAAAATTACATTTACCATTAACTCCGTTATTTGAATATCACCGAAATTGTTTTTGAACCATCTGCCTATCTGAATTCAGATCATTGATTACGTTGTAGTACACTAGGTATTCGTGAAATTATCATCAATTGCCATCGAATTGTGAGTAAATTCCACTCTAGCATTGAAGTAAAAATGAAACTTTTTTATTACCCAACCATGATTAGTTTTCTCGAACATCCGATATCTAATCTAGAAGACTTGAAATAAGTGATGTGCAACTACATAATCGCGAATCCTTCAGGAAAGACAACCAAACTAGCTATTTCATTTCCCCCAGAATCTATTCAGTCCATGCTGATAGTTATCAAAAACATAAAAAATCTTGTTGACTCGTATTGAATATGCCAATTTAGTTGGCGAAACGCGCATTGAATACAAGTCTAAGCTAGTGCTCAAGAAATCGAAGTCCGACTTTGACATCACTATATCTTGAACTCATCCTTCATGTCCATGGTTCATTTTCAGCATTTTTCTGGTGCTTCATTGTCAGTAACACAAAAAAAACATATCCGAACAATTAAGAATCGTTGAAATATAAAAAACCGACGGCATCGCTTCACTCGGAGCCTGACCAAGTTCAAGTTCAAGTCGGTTTACTTTTTGTATGCGTGCTAGTTTCGCTTTCGATGCAATTGCAGCCGCTAACTATGTTAAATCGTTCTCTTTAGGTCTGCGGGTACATACCAAGTCTTTCGAGTTGAAAAACTGCGAAGATTCCTGAAGAATAATAATGATACACGGTCGTATAAGAAAATTATCACGGATCCTTCTTTGAAATTTATGAAAACATTAGTATCAATAATGTCATGTCATGATTGAAGAGTGTTGTTCTGAGAATGTTTGATGTAGAACATCGAGAAGAATAGTGTAGGTTGACATTTTGATTACATATCAATCGATACATATACATATTTGGTATCACAAATGTTACCTTGTGTATATCTCTTTACCAGGTCGATTCTATCAAGTATCGAATTTGATTCATGATTTTTTCATAATGTACCAAACTCAATTCATTGCCGAAGGTGACCAAGCCTTCGAAAAAAATATCACAGTTCATTTAAAATTGTCTGAAGATATTCTAGCGTCATTACTTTGAGATAACTGGAAACAATCAAAACTGATTTTATTTTCACATGCGTTGATATGATATTAAAAATAGTCCAGAACAAGCGGCCATTTAGAACCTAAAGCCTGTTTTTACTCCGCAATCAGAAGTGGAACAAATTTCACAATCAAGTTGCATTTGTTAAGTTCGACTTCATTTCATGTCGCGGTTTTGTAAACAGGGAGCTGTTCAAGTATGTTTCTTTCATTCTTTTTCCTGTTTGGAGTTGCAGCAAGTAGGCCTAAAACGATTTTCGGTTGCAACTGGTCGATTCTAACAGCACGGACCATTTTGAAGATCTTCATATATATAGTGTATTCGAAGTTTGTGTTTTTGGTCACATCCCATACAGCACACGATATCCTATGGACGTCCAATTCATGTCCAATTCATGTCGGAATAGCCTTGGACCAATTTTGGATATCCATAGGATATCCAAATTTTGGATATCCAAAGTATTCCCAGTAAAAAATATCCATACGATGTACAAAATGGATATCCTTTCGGATATCCACGATGGATATCCATGAAGGATATCTTATGGACATCCATTTCGTATATTTATTGTATAAATAATTGATGTTTCTTCCGCAGTGGCACCCTACGAATTGGCAACGTGATTGGGACATTTACATGGACATTCCAGCAAGAAAGTTGATATATCTAACTTTTTATCCTTTAAAAATAATATTTGAATCTAGCATCACCTCAGAAGACGTGACGCGCGACGCGAAATGCAAAAGCGCTGCATTGTGAACTCACCTTGACTCGGTTTCCTGATTCCTGACGTGCAACGTTCAACCGTCTATGGCGTCTGGCGTCTGTCAAATGTCGTAATTTTCAGAGTCGTTGAGTGTTGGGTCGGTTTGAAAAAATTGTTGAACTGAGTTGAAGCGTTGTGGTGTGCATTGTGCAATAATTGTGTTTATAAAGAAACGAAAAATAGTGGTGTGTTAGTTAATAATTGTAAACTGTGATAATTAGCATTTACCGTGAACGTGAACTTTTGGAAGGAAGCAAGTGAATTGTCGAGTACTATATTCATATGTTATTCAAATTGAGAACTATTTAAATTCATCAATAACTTTTCCTTTGATAACTTTTGGCAAATTTAAACTATATCAAGTATTTTGTTTGAAAAGTAATGAAAAAATGAAAAATTCTTATTAACGACATAAGTTTTTTAATCGTTCGTCTACCACTCTACAGTTCATCTTAGCTTGTCTATATTTTTTAAATACAGCGAAACCAATCCAGCAGAACATTTTAAATTGCACATACGGTCACGTTGAGTGCCTTATCACAGGATATATTACTGACTATAATCCGTTGTCCAAGAAGTGTGCAGCTAGGTTGGGTTATCTGTAACGAATTGCACAAATAATTATGTAGAATTATGAACGATATCTTATGGACGCTCTTGATGGATATCTCATGGATGTCCATGAAGTATATCTTGTATATATCCATGATGGATATCATATGGGTATCCATGAAGGAAATCTTATGGATGTCTACAACGGATATCTCATGGATGTCCATGAAGGATATTTTATGGACGTACAGGTTGGTGGCCTAAGAATGTCCATTGGACGTCCACTGTATATTCTTTGGATAAAAACTGTACGTCCATCGGATGTCCAAAATATCCTTAATAGATATCCATCAGATATCCACTGGATGTCCATGTGTTGGATGGCGTTTTATTTCTACGGAAGTATCAGTATCAGTACATCACATATCGAAACGGAAAGTCTATAATTTCCCAAGAATATCGATCAACAAGGATGTACGCAGAGATCAATAATATCCCGTTTTTTTATAAAAGCTGAAAGTTTATCTGCGCATGTCCCAACATAGGTAAGAACAATCAACAACTATGGAGTTTGGATCTTGGTTACTTGGACAGGAAACAGACAGCAAATGTTCTTTTTCAAATCATGTGTTCCAACATTTTTTTTACGGATGTCGTAGCTTCAATCGCACATTTTCTTGATTACTTATACATAATGCCAGAAGATGGCAATCAATTCAAAAATAGAAGTGGAATATTATATCAATTTTTCAAGCAACTTACATTTTCCGTACAAACGTATTGTCAGCATCAGCTCCTGTAAACATTTCAGTCAACCCATTGTGTCAAACTGACAAATAGATATCTGTACACTCTGGTCTGCACCTACTTTACCCTTCAGAGAAGATAACTTTATCTTACATTGTCAAGTAAACGGAAATATCGACATTATAGGATAGATGACGTCACAAAACGTCACAAAAACGTTTCTAATACTGTCAGAGGTAAGTATAATTATAATTCAATAAAGTTTAGGGGTGTCTGGCAGGGGGTTGCAATCGTAGTAGTTATTTGGCAATGGATGATGTGATTTCTGATATCATTCCAAAAGAAATACAAGGAAAATGTGCTTCACAATTTAACGAAATTGGAGTAGTATTTTATATACCTTGGCTACCTCGTACCTACCCAAGTAACCATCATACAATCTTCATAGTCACTGATTGCACTCACATGTGTTGCTGACATGCGCAGAGAAACTTTCGGCTTTATTGAAATGACGGCTCTTGCTTTATAACGAAAAAGCTTCAAATCCTCATTATACAAGCATTGGCAAACTATCCTATCTATGATGGTATAAGTTGATATGCCATATGTCTTTGTGGATTCAGGCTCTTCTGAAGTGAAATACTCTGCAAGCCCGCTGCTCTCAAAACGATATGAAGGAAGTCATCTATCCACTCAACGCATCTGTTGTCGATATGATTTGTGTTATTGATCAAATCATGTATTTGGGTCCCAGTAATTTTCTAACCCCTTTTGTAAAGAATCGTAATACCCATTCATCAGAGTCTAACTCAAGATGTATGAGCCTCTGAAGAAGCTAGCCACTCGCGCCAGCGAAACGACAGGAAGAAAATCCAAAAAAACGACGGCCTTCAAACCCGAACAAAAGTAGTGATACTGAAAACCTCGGCCGCAAAGCCCCAACCATTTTGTCAACCACTCAATGATTACTTGACCAGATTAACTAAGGAAAATATCTTCACATGTATCCGATAACGAAATCGAATGTTTGCTGGAGGTGTGTTCGATATTGAAAATTACGTCGACCGTATGCAGAACCGAAGGTGTAAGGAATCCATTTTGGGAAACAGATATTGTCCGGTTGGTCGTTGTCAATTTTATATTGGAAGTGTCACTTGGTATTAAGAAAACTGGTTTTTCCGAGGAATTTCTTCGGAATTCAATGACAACTGTACAAGTAAGCTGCATACATCGTATCCATACAGAAATGATAATTCAATATTAATTTGGAACAATGTATAACTGTACCGTTCAAGGTGCGCCAAAATCGAGGCATTTCGCAAAAAAATTCGAATAGTTGAATATTTAAAATCGCATCCAAGAATAGCGGAACGAGGAATTGGGCCGTCATCGGTGCCAACTTGATTATGATCTCCAATCTTAAAATTCATGGAACGTATTGTAGGTTACAAGAAAATATTACCTGTTTACATCAGTGTCAACCAATATTTGCATACGTGTATCCGAGTTGGCTCGTTCGGTGATCGATGTTTACTCGTACGTGGGATGAATAATCTGCGACATTATTGGAAATGGGAGAATTGAGGTGTAACGATTTCGGGTTCAATGTAGGTCAGTTGCTCCTCGTTCTGAGCATCATGAACGCAACTGTAGTTTTGAGACATTTCGACTGGACTTCTGTAATCAACAAGGCCCTAGGTGCAGCATATTTTTTTTTCATTTCGTTCCAAAAAATCGAAATCAAAGATAACGCACATTAGGGAGAAAAACATGAATTATGTAGGATAAAAGACCCTGAAAATGATATCTTGTCATCCCAGCTTGGAGTTTGAAGCAGATTTATGGAATGTAGTAAATGAGCAGGGGAAACAGAAAAAATCGGTAGGAAACGGTAACGATTGCATAAAATAATTCTACAAGTTGTCACGTTTTCTTGAATATGTATAATTTATTGGAAAATGAAAATATTAGCAAATTGTTTAAATATTCAAGTATTCAGTATTCTTATAATATTAAAAAACAGTGTAGGCTATTTTCTCTACTAATTGAAATCGTATTTATCGTCAAGAAAGCATATAGCGATCTGTGGAATTGACCACAATATTATTAATTGTTACTGAATAATCTTTAATTTATTATATATCACAAAAACTAGCAACATTTTGTATGAGATATTAGTATATTATGCAACGATCGTATAATGATGGTAATTAATATATGAGCATAAACCGGGATACGAAACGAGCCGAAGGTGAGTTTCGTATGGTTTATGCGAGTGTATTAATAACAATTACATGAGAGTTGCATACGCTATTTTATCTACACCCGATAAATAGTGAAGAACTACGAATATTATATTTATATTTGTATTGCACACAATGATAGTAATTCAACGAATTTCTTTGAAAAATTTCACAGAATTGGGATTACTTCGAGAAATGAAACGATGTGATTTAAAAAGAAGATAAAAAATCAAAGAAAAAAAAAGGGTTACTCGAGACCGGAATTGAACCAATGTCTCCTCCAGCTAGAATGTCAGCGCCACAGACGGCTCGGCTACGGAAAGCCCACAAAATTTGATGAAAAAATAAGTAATAAATCATGCATTTGTCAAATGAAAAATTTAATCATTCTAACTGTATTTCTGTCGGTGAAGGTGTCGAAGGTGATTCTCCCATATCGCTGGTGTTCTATTTGCTGGTAGTAAAGAAAATATATCTTATTCTGAAGGATTTTATTTTAAAAACTGCACCAGAAAATCACATATCGGCTCGAAGTCGAGCTCTTCCATAAAAACAATAGTTTTTTATAATTATACGGTCGAGTAGCCAAACAGAGTGGTACTCGACAAATATGCCAATATATAACACCTCTTCCCTAAATTTCACAGATATATACAAAAAATATTTATCACCAATGAAAATAAAAATCAAAAATCTGTGCCAAACCTGTCTGGTTTTTTTATCTGACTACGGCGCCTTAAAGATTTTGGTGAAAATGTGTTTCTATTAGTCATTTCACTATCTAAATTATCACTTATCATAATGTCACTATTTACATTTCTATTATTTACAATTTCGCTACATGTGCTCAGATTAGTATCCTGTTCTACACTATTTACATCATTCGTTCCATTTATTTGGGATCGTGGAGTGATTGAAACTGGCATAGGTTCGTTATTCATCGAATAATTTGCCTTGATTTGATTTTTGTGCCTTTTCCATGTCATTCCACAATCTGTTTGAACCACATATGTTCTGGAACCAAGAACTCTCTTTATAATACCTGAGCACCAAGGAGGGGTACCTTGTCGAAAATCTCTCACCCATACCTTATCCTCCTCCTTGAAAAATATATCTTTCTTTGCCTTATAATATTGTTTTTGCTTATTTTGTTTTTCCTCGACTGTACCTTTTACTGAGGGCATTATCAAATCCAATTTGGAACGTAACGTGCGGCCCAATAATAATTTTGACGGTGTTTCTCCCGTGGTAGTATGAGGTGTGTTACGGTATTGAAAAAGGAATCTATTCAAAATCAAATGTATATCAGAATTTTGGTCATCATTTTTAGCCTTGAGAATAGCATTTTTCATTACTTTCACCCCACTCTCCCCCAAACCGTTAGTGGCCGGATGGTAGGGAGCTCCAGTAGAATGTTTAATTCCGCTGGCTCGCAAAAATACTTGTTGAAGGTTCCTAATCCTCCATCAAATACATCATTATATTTCGAAACTAAATTTTTCAACTTGTCGTCATTCCAAAAATTTTCATACGAAGAAACATATTCTATTTTTCCTATACCTAGCTTTAACATTTTTAAACCATTTCTCCCGATAAGTGGAGGTCCTCCATTCCTAATAACATAAGTTTTGAGAATGAATTTATTAGCTTCGAAAGTTATATTCAACTCCAAGAATCCCAAAGGTTTGAAAGAGAGACCTATATAATCTTTTAACGTTAAATCATTTTCTAACAGCGGTTTGAACTGAAAATGTTTCAAATAGAGCTTCTCCGAAATTGCTGCATGTGCAAATCCCGAGTCAGCTTCAAAGCTAATCGGAACATTCTCTACTAATAATTTTATAAAAGTTGGTTGCACATTACCATTTTCTTCCGTATCTAAATTCAGACCTCGATTATTGAAAATCGATTCCTCAGAAACAAAATTATCTTGTTCTTCTATACTCAAAAAATGTTGTGATGTTTTTTTACATACAGGGGCCAAATGACCTTTCGCACCACATTTATAGCATGTACAATTTTTGAAATTGCAATCACTCGATTTATGGTTTCTTCTTCCACACACTGCGCACTTGCTTACCATCTGAAGTCATCCCTGATGAAATTTACCAACCTCGGAAGATGAATTTCCTGCTGGACTCGAACGCTGAGCCGGCTGCAATACCTTTCCACGCTGACTATGGAAATTTACCGGCTCCGCCTTAACATCGACAAATCCGGAACTCTCCCTCAAGCTGAATTCTTTCATGGCCGACTCCTTAGACAATGCCAATTTTACCACATCTTTTAATTTGACACTAGTTTTGGATGCATCCTCCTCGAACAACCGGTCCATGATCTTCATATCATTTATACCTATGACGAATATATCCCGCAAAACCGTTTCTAATTCGTCTCCAAAGTTACAATTTGATGATAACATTTTCACTTTCGCTTCCCAGTCCGAAACACTTTCATTTGAATCACGTCTCGCGGTGTAAAACTTCAACCGTTCGGCAAAATAGGACTTCACCGGAGACAAATGTTCAGTTAACATTTTGCACAATTCTTCGTACGATTTCGTTTCAGGAAGGTCGGGAACACATAAGTTTCTTATCAGAAGATAGCAATTCTCTGACAATGTATTCAACATTATTGCTTTCTTGCGATCATCTCCTTTTATTTCATTGGCAATAAAAAACTGTTTGAGTCTCTCAGAGAAAACCGTAAAGTCGGAATACTTTGGGTCGAAGGTATTTAACGAGCCCAAAACACCTACTGTTTTTTCCGTCATTTTGTAATTTGCGCCACAATTTAAATTATTTCGGCCTCACTTCTAACACTACACTGCACTTGCACGTATGGGTAAGAAAGTAATCCTCGTCGCCAATGTTCTATTTGCTGGTAGTAAAGAAAATATATCTTATTCTGAAGGATTTTATTTTAAAAACTGCACCAGAAAATCACATATCGGCTCGAAGTCGAGCTCTTCCATAAAAACAATAGTTTTTTATAATTATACGGTCGAGTAGCCAAACAGAGTGGTACTCGACAAATATGCCAATATATAACAGCTGGTATCAGACATTTTGTTATGATAATCTATTGGTTGAAAATCTGTATCGTAATGAAAAATCTGTATCGTAATGGATTTCATTATAAAACGGGTTGTGGGCATATAAGAGTATTATTAGAGTTCGGATGTAGATAAAAATTATTCTGATTCACATAAGTGAATCTCCTTCAAGTATAGCCTAAATGCATTGAATTTTTCATTAGAGGAAAACTAAATGGACCATTGACAGTGACAAGTAACTCACATCACTTTTTTAACTTCATCAAAATCGAAAGCATGGACTCACTTCAAGATTGTCACTCAGAAAACTGTAACACGTGTTGAGGTATTTTCGGCAATATATGCTTTAGGAGTTTTATCAATATTGATATGGATTATTTCATTTAATGTCAGTCATGATCATTCGAACCCATATAGGAAACCAAATCATCTTTCGAACAATCTGTTCAGGCCAGTCTCAAATTACCTACTCGGTAGGTTTTGGCTGGCACCTGTCAGAAAACAACTACTCCTCTGGCTAATACCACGAAGGGCATTGAATTATATCCGACCAGTGCCAGTGCAGATTTCTTCACAGACGTAAATCCTGCATTTGCTTTCGTCGATACAAATGGAGGAATCGATTTTCAATTATAGGGACGGACACACTTGCAGACCGGTTTCGGGCTATTTGGCCACTCGTCAGTGCAAGGCAGTGCCATCACCAACATGAAGTCGATGACTTCCCATAATTAAAAATCAAAATCCTTCAGAGTATCAAGCACCGACCAGAGCTGATGCGAACAACGAAGTTATTGCGCCATCTACCAATGGACGAGGTATTCCGAAAGCAAACCGAATTCGCCCATTCCTCCTGCGATGAAAATGTAAAAACATTTGACATAGTCAGTGGGCTTACTTGCAGACTGGCATTAAATCAAATCATCTTTCGATCAATCCGTTCAGGCCAGTCTAAAATTACCTACTCAGTAGGTTTCGGCTGGCACCTGTCAGAAAACAACTACTCCTCTGGCTAATACCACGAAGGGCATTGAATTATATCCGACCGGTGCCAGTGCAGATTTCTTCACAGAAGTAAATCCTGCATTTGCTTTCGTCGATACAAATGGAGGAATCGATTTTCAATTATAGGGACGGACACACTTGCAGACCAGTTTCGGGCTATTTGGCCACTCGTCAGTGCAAGGCAGTGCCATCACCAACATGAAGTCGATGACTTCCCATAATTAAAAATCAAAATCCTTCAGAGTATCAAGCTCCGACCAAAGCTGATGCGAACAACGAAGTTATTGCGCCATCTACCAATGGACGAGGTATTCCAAAAGCAAACCGAATTCGCCCATTCCTCCTGCGAGGAAAAATCATTTGACATAGTCAGTGAGCATACTTGAAGACTGGCGTTAAATCAAATCATCTTTCGAACAATCTGTTCAGGCCAGTCTCAAATTACCTACACAGTAGGTTCCGGCTGGCACCTGTCAGAAAACAACTACTCCCCTAGCTAATACCACGGAGGGCATTGAATTATATCCGATAGGTAATTTGAGACTGGCCTGAACAGATTGTTCGAAAGATGATTTGATCTAACGCCAGTCTTCAAGTATGCTCACTGACTATGTCAAATGTTTTTACATATAGGAAACCAATTGCATAGGTTCCATTCGAATTCACAGTTCACCTCATAATAACATTACATATAAACGGCTGAGTCTGGAGCTGAGCTAAACTTTATTTTGCTTAAACATGACCCATACAAGTGACTGAAGTGACCATCAATTGTCTTAACAACTCGTTTCACCAGAACAAATTAATTTCAGTTCAATATATCTATTTGATTTTTGGAAACAGTTCATATTTTTGTCATTGCATGTTTCTGAACTAAAGTAAAATATTCGTCCATAAGTCATCTCAAAATTATTTAATTGAATCAAACTGAATAATTGCCACATTGAAAGTTGACTTTGACCTCATAGAGCACTAATTACTATGGTTGAAAAATAAGTTTGTTTTCATTTACCGTTTCTTTAATAGCTTTTGATGGACCTTCTGGTTAACAGCTTACATCATCCTATCGTACATCCAATTTCGTTTGATGGTCCGCTCATTATCATATTGAATGGAGGAAATGCCAATTTACCCATTATCGATGGTCCAACATGTCATAGTAAATGTGTAAAACTCATCGATCGAATCATGCAACCAGCAAATGGATTTTTCATTTTCGGTTCGTCTGGGAATTTGACGGTTAGCCCCATAGATTGAAAACGAAAAAAAAATTCGCCAACCATTGATGGACAATTCTGAGGGAGTATCTCCTGCTAGTCCACCCATGGGGAAATGACCTACAGAGAACATTGTTCTCACTGACCTAACTTAAAAAAAAATCAAGTCTTTCAATAACGAATTTGTCAACATAACATCAAACACAACTTTTTTTTATATCAAAAAGTTCCTGTTCCATCATTTCATAAATACAAAACCTAAAACTGTCAATATGGAGGGAATGTATACCTGATACCCATATAACTGTTGCCTCTCAATCGATATCCATCAATCCAAGAAACTTTTTAAAGCTCATTCTCTGGTGCAAAAGTAAATATGCATAATGCCGTTGCCAAGGTATTCCGATTTCTATTTCATATTCTGAAAATACAGTTATCTACCAATGACTTGAACGTCCCGATTCTGACTTAGGTCTATCAGAAAAGTTTGATATCTCAGATTTGCCTCAGGGAACTCACGGTTGCCGTATCAACGACAGATTCAGAAAACAATACTTTTGGCTACGCCTGCTCCGTATTGATCTAGTTGGTAGAGCTGTTCAAGAAGTCGAATTCTATCAGTCCAGATACTATGTCAATAAACTGTGATAACTAGATTGCATATATCTCCAACCATTTTGTATGGAGCACCTACGAAACAAATGAGAAAGACCATTTTTGAGGCGATTGGTAGCAAAAGCAATATACAATTGCAGCATGTATCCAACCGTGATATGCTGATGCTTATAACCATGTTTCATTCTATTGGAATTCAGAAAATTTGTTTTAGGTTGGTTTGTTATCGTGATATGATGGCTCTCACATTAAAACTTTAAGTTTGAAATACATAACTGTTCAGAGTAAAGTTTTTTCTAAAAAGAAATGTAAGAGCTGCCTGATTATAGATCAGAAGTCTGGGGCTTTGGCGTCCCAACTTCATATAGCTCACAGATTCAGAATAAAAGCAGATGGATCACAAAAAGCGATTTCTTATTGAGGAGTCCCAGATCGAAGTCTGGTTTCCTAAGTGGCCGAGGAAATTAAGATATATGATCAAATAACGGGCTCATATTTTTATAATAAAAATATAAAAAAATAACACATCTTTATAGGATACGTTTTGAAACATTGACTTTGATGTAATTGCAGTGTCAAGATTCTGTCGGTTGGAATATCTTTGATAATCAAAATTCAAAGATAACGAAAGAGGCATCAAAAACATCAACATATCATTATAAGAATATTCACACAAGAACTATATTCTTTCTTCATTTGAATTTTCACGCATATTTTTATGCATACTATCGTCTCTACCTGGGAGGATCCCATTCAATTTATGCCAGATCTCATGTTGGAATCGTGGATTTGATCGCAGATATAATTCAGATATCTACCCCTGTCTGTGTGTCGTGTTTTATCTGACTCGGTGACCACAGGCGTGTCTATTCACAGAAAACCACAAGACTATAAATATCGAAGCATGCGTGAATATCCTCTCAACAGGAGTCCGAGATACCAGATACCGTGTAGGAACGATAATAAATACCAATGCGACAATCTGACACTATGACAATAACTGCTCGATGCAGTCAGATTACTCAAATTTGAGAATACAATCTTCCTACCTAGAAATTGTACTGAATATTCGTATCATTAATTCATATTATATTCAACGAGCATGTGATGATGGTTAATAACCATTGCAGTTATTTGTGATGAGGATGATTTCCTTAGTCCATGACTCTGTAAATATTCAGAGCCTTCTGTGGAAAATAAGGAAGCCCTCATTAGGGAATAGGTACGTTGTTACTTTTTTCGGAAGTTCAAATACTGTGATAATCTCATAGATATTTGTGTATTAGACCACTATGGAGCAGAGACTATCAATTATTGGTGGGTACGTAGAAAGTTCTTGACCCTATTGCTCATACAAAGATATTTCAATCAGCTCTGATTACACGACTTCGAATTAAACATTGTTGTTCTAAAATTTTCCGTTTCCGTTACCAGCTGACGAACGTCAACCTTCAGAAGTCGAAACTTGTGCGAGCAATGGATCAACGAAACCTTACCTTTTAACGTGCGATTACCCAGCACAGTGGCCAAGCGAGGAATCGAACCCTGGTATCCCACTTGAAAAGCGAATAAACGGCAAACGAATAAAATTTATACCATCCGAAAAATGATCACAAGACACTTCAAGCCATTTAGTTACAGTGTTGGTTAAATCTTGAGAACGTTTCAAATCAGAGTTGACATCGTTTCAACGCCATAAAATATTTGAATCACAGACGAATACGTTTCGAATACATGGACGCCAGAAAACACATATAGTTTCACGAAAAATTTTGAGGGATGCTTGTAGGAAAAATCTGCCAGAGGCGAATTTCCCAATAGAACGTGCCTAGGGCGGCATCTTGAGCACATTTTACCGGTAAATCTTATTCGAGTTCAGCCAAGAACAGCATCTTCATCAACTCTTGTAGAAACCTTGTTGAATTTTAGTTCAACCAGTAGGCCTGCAGTCTGAATCAGGAGCGAAACTTGTAGCACACTGTATCACGTTGTTCCTGAAGGGTGGTATACTGTGTTCAGTATATGATTGTCTTATGTATTTCCAAACTGTACAGAAAAGTAGTTAGCATTAAACGGTATCAGCTGCAAAAGTGATTAAATTATTGTTTTTACCATTTGAAGAGTGTGAAGATCTCAAACTGTTTGTTTTCATTGACATAACCATTATATTTACATACAGAATTTCGAATAATGATAAGAACGAAAGGAAGAAACTAATTTTACTCTGAGAAGGTCGGACATAATGTTTCAAAAACATGAATATTTTGGTATTAAATATGATGTTCAAGTTGTAATCATTCGGTGTAGATGAAACCTAAGATAGCCTGTGCATTCGATGACTTCTGATCTGAACGATAAAAAATAAGTTTATGAACGCCTTATATTTTGACATTAGCGCAAAGATCGAACCGTGGAGTGGGTTGTGGTCCTGCCAAATATTTCATGGTCTGGGGTCGCCCATGCTGGTGGTAATAATGGACCAATATAAATCCTGTGGGGCCCGATTTGGTCAACGTATCTCACGGATTACAATCATTTGGGAGACTGAATCTCCACATAACCGATATATTTATTACTAACGGCAGGATAATAATTTGTATTGGATTATAATCAGAGAATTATTTTTTTTATTCGTGTAATCGAATAGTACGAGGTTATTAGAATTTATATTTGTTCTCTGGAATAGTGGTATAGTAAACAGTGGTTCCTCGACAATATGAAATATTTAAAGAAATTGAATAACTGATTTGAGTTAAAAATAGGATGTTTTATTTGTAGCGGGGGATATTTTTTGAAATATAATGTTGCAAGTACTAATAGATCCTTACTATTCGTTTAAAAACAAATGTATGTGAAATAATTTTGAATGATATAACCACTGTCTAAATACAGTAAAGTATTTTCATTGGCCAAATTGTTCTGAGCCTTCGGTTATGATATAACTATAGTCACACTTATGAGAATATTAGAAACTATTCACCTATCGTTACCCCAACAGTAAATGTCAAAGATACTCCATCAATTATTTCATACGCAATAGATCTGAGATGTATCTAAGAACATATTGTGGAGAGAGGATCAATTCCGTAAGAAATAATATCTTCCTGCAGATTCGTTTTTTCATCTTCATAGAATGTTGTGACTGGGATCTAAAACTTAAATTGAACATTTCCATAAACTTCCCAAAATACATTCACGTACTCAGTTTGAGAAAAAGATATCTTATCTTCTTGCTGGATATTGCAAACAATATCTACTTCATCCGTTAGTAGAAGAACAGAATTTTTCGATGCAACGTTTATGGTGATTATATTCTTGAATAGGGCAAAACATATCACGAAGAAAACTTTGAAGGCTAGATAACTTCAGACTCTTACAGCGATCAATTCATACAGATAAACTTTCTCTCACGATGAAAACGTCAAATATAGTTAATATGGATCTCCATGATTTTTTTCTCACTAGTGAGAGAAAAGCTATTTCAACCAGGATTGGAAGTGGTGCCATCACAGGAAAATAAGTTTTGTGGTTTTTCCACCCACAAAAATTGAAGCTAGTCTCTTACTTGAAATCAATATTTTATCGATATCGTTCACAAATTCATACACCTATTAATATGCGCATATTTCTGGATATCAAAATCTCTTTCTTCTCACCTGACCACAGAAAATGCGATTCAGAGCCTGACGATTGGTGGCCGAGTGAGCAAAGCCACTCACATGTACTCAGTTTTTTTCACTACCGGTTCGGCATTAATTCTTCTATCCAGCTCTGTACAATGAGCAATTGTTGGTTTCCTTGATACCAATTCTAGTAGGTGGGGTCGGTTCATCGAATACATCAACCGACCCGGAAGTACTGCAGGTTTTCTGAATTTTCCTTGGATCGAAACCGAAAAAGCAATAAGTTATCCAACAGCCCAATTACACTCAAGAATTCTTGAGGCAATCGAAAGAATGTTTGATAGGTGAAATATAAACAATAAAAGAACTTTTGTCATTATTTTATTGTTACCTCGTATTATACCGGAACAGGACCACAACTCCGCTGCGTAATGCATCCATCACACCGCTTCCATCTCAACAAATACAATCTGATCAGATAAGGAGTAGCGTGTGTTATAACAAGCGAATAAAAAATGAATAAATTGCTACCTTGGCACTTAAAATGCTATACATAATGAAATGTGGAGACAAGGCATCAAGGTAATACCTTCCGAAAGAATTCAGGCAGGTCAGCAACCGTTTTATGGATCTCTTCTCTGGGCTCCCATTATCTGGCCGCATTGTTTCGAACTGTAGCGAATTGAAACATCTGAATGAGACACAAAAGACCGATTTCCGTTGTTTCCAAGGATGTATATTCAACCTACAAGAATCACTCAAGCATTCTAGTCAAAACAAGGAAATTACAGGAGTTTTTTCAGTGTATTTCGGAGGTTTTATGGTCCGTGAATTCAGTACAGGGTGCTTTGAAAAGAGTTGCTACATTGATACAGCGGAATCCTCTCATGATTCAATCCTTATTTTATGATTGAAATTTACATGTTTTTGAAAATTCAAAATCATTTTTCTCTAAAACGTCTGAGGTATCGGAAACGTTTTCATGACCCTCTGGAACTGATGTTCTCACCGGTTCAGTCCTATCCATTTTTTAATTCTCCTTCTGTTTTGTCTAAATAATCGACATACACCATAGATGAGTTTTCGTTAATATCTCTAATGAGCGACAAACAAACTTATTTGTTGATAATCCATATAGCTATAAATGCATTCGGAAAAGACCAAAACCAGGACTTTACTTCACACTCGTCCAGTACAAATAATATATATCAGTCATTTGATGATAGAGTAATTGAGCTCTAAAAAAATTCTCAACTTCTAAACCAAAGGTATTAATCTCAAACATTAAGAAAAGCCAAGAAACATCCTTGAGTGTTTGCAATTTTATCGATCACTCATTATTTTTCCATTTCCAAAGTTTACAAATATCTTCGGATAAAAAAATCATTATATTTCGATTCACACCTTGTTCTCTTCCTTTCGTATATCATGATCGTTTTTATTACATGGAATCGCAATTGTCTATCAGTACAGCTTATTTTGGACCTTAGAGAACCACTGTTTTCAATAAATTTAGTGATACGAATACCCTTCACCCATCAATAAAATTTCACTCTTTATAACCCGCAACTCCGCTGAAACAAGAAAAAATTAAATACTAGAATGCAAGTATTGGGGTTAAATCAAAATCTGGTACGAAGCTGAAAGAAATATGAACTCTCAATAGTTATGAAATACTCATAATAATATTTTGGTGGATGTTGCTGCCACATTTTTAAATCAATTTGCATCAGAAGCGTCATGAGTTCAGTGAAATTGAAACTTCGTTTCAGACTATTCCCTAATTTTGACTTTTGACAGGTTTCGAAAATAGGTTAATATAAAACAAAAATATAATATCAAAAAGACTTGGGTTCGCCTGAAGACTGGCTCTAAATTAAATATTCTGAATGAACAATTTGTTCAGGCCAGTGGGAATTTTTTCTTTGCAGAATCCTGCGTTAACACCTGTTGGATGTAATCCAATGACCTTCGTTGTATTAGCCAGAGGAGTAGTTGTTTTCTGATAGGTGTTAATCTGTCAACCTACAGTGTAGGTTGACATCAAGTATCGGCAAGTTCAATCGAATTTAAGAGTGAATATGATTGGAATTTCGAACAAATGCCAATCAACAAATTCAACTGCTATGATTGAGAAATTAGGAAAAAATATTATTCAATTTTGATGTATAGTGTCTTTTCTGATTTGCCGTATATATATATACCAAAGTCCAACCTCCTTGATCAGCTACAAAATATTAATTTGTTACAGGATTTAGTTCACTTCTTTGTTTCGAAAATAAGTCAATGCGAAGAAATATTATGAATCAAAGCTCCACTCAGTAATCCAACATGATCCGTGAAAAAATCTGTAGATTAAATAGTTTATAATCCAAAAATACCGAAATAAAAACTTATTTTATCGAAATCAGTAAAAGTTTTGTACGGTCCAGGATAGAAAATTAATTTTGTATAACTAACCTTTACGCGCTCGTTACACAATTTGATTTTTTTCCCAATTGGTTACATTTAAATTTTTTTTGTCTTTCATTGATACAAAGTTAAAAAAGTTCACAGTAAGTAAGCAGCAAAAGAAGGAAATTTCAATGTGTAATTTCAATCTAGACAATATAGACGATTCTGGAAAGGAAACTGAAAATTTCAGCAGTTCAGTTGCATACCGTTATGCAAGTATTGATGTAGTGAATGTTTTTCATTCTCATCCATTACAATCTCAAGAATGCACCATCGACGCCAACTGTTTCGTCGGGGTATCCCGTTAGCCATGTTTGGGTGAGATTAACTTATCCAGTCACTGAAAGCATACAAGTGCAGTGAATTAATTTGGAGATGATAAATTTAGTGTGTCAACGAAGAGGGCACTATCCTCACTTCTCTCAATACTCGCAAAGATAACAGTACGACATGTAGATCTCTCACAACGAGTTATTTGGACAGGGATTTAATAACGTTATCTCGAAAAAATACTCTTAATGCGAGGGTTTCTTTATCGGCTTGTTTCCATGGAGAATTCTTGGAACGCTCATCATCGAGTTTCATTTCTGATGTTGCCAAAACGCGCATATAAAATCATTAATGACTAACATTAACAAAGTGATATTGCTAATGAGCTTCACCATATACCTGCTCTTCAGATGGGAGTAATTTAATTTATTAAAGTTTTTTTACGATCTCATATTTTATGAATATCAAAGAAGATACCCTTTCATATCATTTATGATAAAACACATCAACAATTCGTCGCACTTTCAGTGATTATACACCTCGTGAAAATCTTAAGAAAAACAAGCGATTGTCGGTTACAATTGTAGAGCAAACATGCAAAAACCGATAAATCCATTCAATCCGAAAATACACTTCAAACCAGAAATAACTATAAAAAAAAAAATTTCGACAATACCTGATCAATTCCTTTATTTGTATCGCTAAAAGCAAATGCAGAACCTGTACTGGCACCGGTCAGATATAATGCAATGCCTTTCGTGGTATTAGCCTGGGAGTAGTTGTTTTCTGACAGGTGCGGGCCAAAACCTTCTGTGTAGGAAGTTTGAAACTAGCCCGAACCAATTGTTCAAAAGATTTCTTGATAACTATTTGATATAAGAAAAATCACAATTTTTTATAGCATGGTTTCGAAAGAGATTCTCTTTGGATTTATTGATTTTTCACTGAGATCAGGATAGAACAATAACGTTTTGTCTGCAATCGAATTTTACGATAAGCTTTGGTGAAGATCCTGTTATAATATTTTTTTTGGTGAATGTTTCATGAAAAATAAACAAACTGAGACAAACAGATGTATTTGATATAGAATAATATAATGAAACAAGAGCATTACGTAAAAAAAAGTCCATGTCACAAAACGCGAAAAAGCATTAGTAAAAACTATCGAACGCACTCTCTATATCTATGAACATACCAAAGACAGATATACATCCTAAGATGTATGAATGTTGATTAGAATGTTGATAACGTCAATAACTATCAGAATGAGTATTGTCCTCGTCTCAAGCAGGAACGATGCAGGGTCAATTGTTCGATATGCCATTGGTACGGTTATTTATCAACGGTATAACCTTTTCAGTTGGTGCTGGAAGCCTTGTTCTATTTGCAAACGATACCTCCTATCTATTTTCAGAAAATAGCCTGCCAGGCCTAACCTCAATGTTTCAATCGAATGTTAACAACTTAGTTCGATGGTTTGATGAAAACAAACTGATGGTCAATGAAGAAAAAACGGTCTTAATACATTTCACTCATCGTTTGAGGGGTGTTACAGAAAGTTGTCTGGTAAGAGTATGTGGTAGATCAATCCAGGAAGTTTAGTCTACAAAATTCTTGGGAGTACATGTTGACAACTCATTGAACTGGGAAACACATATCAATTTTCTTTGTAAAAAGCTTGCCTCTGCTTGTTTTGCTTTGTATAGATTAGGACATATCACAAATAAGTCGGTTCTACTATCGTATTACTATGCACATTGTTACTCTCATTAAAATATGGAATCATTTTCTGGGGATCCTCTAGTTTTGTACGAAGGGCTTTTGTTTCACAGAAGAGAGCTGTGAGAAATATTGCATCCTTGAAAGTTAGACAGTCGTGTAGAGACAAATTTAAAGAACTGGGAATCCTACCCTTAACTGTTGATGTATATTAAATCAAACTTCAATACATTTATACCTAACAATCTTAATCACAACTATTTCACACGAAATTGTAATGATTTGTTAATCCCATCACAGTCTCGTGCATTTTATGAAAAGAGCCCTAGGTATGTAGGAATTATCATATATAAAAAGCTCCCTGATGATTTTAAAACAATTACAAGCCTCGAATTATTCAAACAGGCTGTGAAAAAAATGCTATTAAACAGTTCATTTTATTCTGTGCAAGAGTATCTAGATTTTAACTTTTAGTATTTTGACTCCTGTTTCATTAAGTCAAGTTCACCTATTTTATTTATATTCTGTTTTATTTATATTGTATAATTGAAAGGCTTTGTTCTCAAGAATACTTTTCTGACGTGTCCATATCATGTAAATGATCTTATGGACAATAAAGCTACTATTACTACTACTATTACTATAGTCCGATCCTCCTAATAAAGGTATAAATAAAACCTTCACCCCTCTCCCCACCTCCGGGATACATTTTAGAGTCAGAGAAGATCTGGGAATTCCTACGCAAAAAAAGAATGAATTCAACACAAGAATTCAGTAGGGGAATGACACCAAGGTAGAACGTCACAGTTCTACACAGATCTACACAGATTCTAGTGAATATGAAGAGATCGACTTTCATTTGATCGTTTTACCAGTCGATACTTGATGAAGAACCATAATGCAAAATATTTATACAGTTTCATTCAAAGTTTTTCACCATGATAGGGATTACTAAGCCGCTATACGTGTTTTGTTATACAAAAGCATCTCAAGAGTACTTGCTTGTTCGCTTGCTATTGAATACTTGATCTACTGTCCTTTCTTGGGCCTTACGTAAGTTTATCATACTCATGTTTGCCTTTCTCTCAATAAATTAAGAAGATGCAGAGTTACTGAAGGACTTTCAATTTATATGGAAAAATTCGCTGAAATTTCCGACCAATAAGAAAATGAATCATATGACAAACACACTCTAGTGCTTGAAAAGAACAAAAGGAAATAATGATATGCAGTGCATACTAAATTGAGTAATGCAACGATACGGATGTCTACTCGCTAATACGATAGACATGCACATTCAATTATTAATCACTAGAATTAATTGAATGCGTCCCATGGTTTTTAATTAGGTGCAAAAAGTTGATATGCAGAACTTGATGCAAACGTAGCAGGCAATAATACGTGTTGCTTTATTTTTCAATGCCGCCAACAATTGATGAACACCTGAGAGTCCGACAACATTAGTGCCTAATTGGTTTTTACTCACCTCTTTTTCAAGATAGTCTGAAACTTGAAAGTTCAAATTTGATATTTACAACACATTCAACAATACAGAGTGTTTTCAAAGATGCCTGATTTATTTTTAACAGCTTATAGAACCAGAAATAAGTCGAATCATGGATGGGTAAGAATTTTATAATTTGAAAAACAAACTTGGGTTTTTTGGCTGATTTCGCATGGCGTAACTGTGTTCTACCAGCCGTTATACAAAATAAATCAACTTCGAAAATACATAATGGAAGACTACAACTAGAGTTGAACCTGATATCAAATAAAATACCAGTTGGTAATTATTATAATTGTAACGATTTTTTTAAGCCTGAATGCCAATGGCGCCATTCAATTAAATTCGTCTTCCACATCGATCCATCTACTTTCTGATGGTTGATTTTCCTGATGCACTGTTGATATTGGAATAAAATGCGGACTCAATGAGCATCTGTCACTATTCATGCTACTATTACACCCAACTATCTAGGGACTTTCGAGTACGTTGAAAAGCCCATTGCCTTGTACATGGCAATTCCAGATAGGGTTTATTGATCCTTCGATCTCTATTCTGTGCATGTTGGAAACATTGGATTCGTTTTCTTTGAAACGACTTTCAATAAATCTTCGATTTTTTCCTCAAGGTACGTTATACTTCTAGCATCTCAACTCATTCATATCATTCAAACCACAGCATATGCATCTTTCGTATCTTCTTTGGAAAAGAAAATATGCACGTACTTGTGCATAAATGCATTTTTCATGGCACGCGTCACGCATAGTAATTGAGTTTTCACTATCACACTGAAGGTCATATTTATATTTACGAAGAAAAAACAAATCATTCTCGTTTCCTTCATTATACTACATTTCCTAATGCAATCTGAATGGTTTGTTTTGAACCCATTTCGATAATAATCCAGCTAATAATTGTCCCAAAATATCTTATACTGAAAAATCATCAGAGTTGAATCTGAAAATTATTTTTTCTGTTTCAGATAAGACAAATGAAGTGGTGCAACTAGGAATATTCAATTATGGAGCTCACCAGAGTCACGGTACTCTTCTTAACTTTAGTGTGCGTGTCAGCTGCTTACTCCGAAGGTAAGCTTGATAATAATATTACCTTCAAGGTTGATTATACAGGTTTCGGTATGAAAATAAATACACTCATCGATACACATCGTATAAACCCACTCACAAAAGGAGGAATTTCTAATCTATATAATCGCTTTCTCACAAACGGTTTTATCGAGATTGCACTTCGAATAACTAGTGCTGGGCAAAGAGGACAAGAAATTAAAAAAGAGGATTGTCCAATGGAAGTCCAGCAGTGGGTCTGTCAATGTCAGTAAACTTGACATGTCAATGGAACATACATTGCTGTTTTTTCTTGAAGAACTGTGTTCAATGCGTTTTGAAACCAAACATTTTGTTGTTGAATCAGTGACGTCAAAAGTGAATACGGTTCATTATGTTTTGAAAGCTTCTATAAGAACGGTTCGAAATCGAAAGTAGTCCAAAGGAGAGGGGATATCAACAATTTTGACACCGTTTTGTCAACTAATGTCAGTCAGTAGTACTCAGTAGCAGTTAGCAGTGAGGTTAGTTTTTGAGGATTGTTGGTTTTTCGTTCTTGCTAATTGGGTTTCAACGAACGTTCCTACTAGATACAAAAAATATATGTGGTCTGCTATCACTTGACTTACGTAAAGCTTTCGATACAGTCAATCACGAAATTCTTTTGAAAAAACTTAAAAACATTGGTATCAGAGGTAATGTCTTCTTGTGGTTCGAATCCTATCTCACTAATAGACAGCAGTATGTTTGTCTAGGAAATAAAAAGAGTTCTTTGAAAAACATTAATTGTGGAGTTCCACAGGGCTCTGTGTTAGGACCAATTTTATTTCTAATCTATATCAATTCAATTTCAAAACTGAATCTTTTAGGATCCATCAAACTCTTTGCTGATGATACAACTTTAATTTACGAATCAAAAAATACAAAATCAATACAATTATCTATGACACATGACTTGGAACAAATATCATCCTGGTTACAGTATCACAAATTGAGTCTTAATTATGAAAAATCGACTTATATGTTTTTAACAAGTAAATATTTCAAAATTGACCACTGTGACCCATTTAAATTCAAAAATAATTCTATAACATTTTCTAAAACTACTAAACTTCTGGGACTTCACATAGATCAGAATCTTTCCTGGGCAACTCACATTGATAAATTACGCAAGAAAATTTCACCTTTACTTGGAGTCCTATTCAGAATAAGAAACGAAATTTCATTCAAATGTTTGAGATTAATATATTTCTGTGTGGTATATTCTAATCTACAATATATCACATCTATATGGGCAACGGCAACCGCTTCAATATTGAATCCGCTGAAATATTTACAAAATAAAATCATTAAATGTATTTATAAATTGCCTTACAGGGAACCTACTGTAAATCTTTATAAACCACATAATCTTCTGGACATTAATTCTATATACCTCTTGAAAACATGTACTTTTATTCACTGTGTGAAACATAAGATGAAACACTCTGCCATACTTTTCAATGAAATAAATACTACACATTCTCACGGCACTAGACAGGCTCACCAACTTGTAGTACATTCAATACATACCAGATTCGGAGAAAAATCAATTTTTCATGAGGGAACAAACCTCTACAACAAAATACCGAATTCAATTAAAACTATTAAAAATATCAAAAAGTTCAAACACAACCTCAAAAAATATATTTTATCATCAAAATGATATATTTTAGAATTTATATATATTGATCATTGATCAATTCAACAGACTTTTTTTTTGTCATATATTTCTGCTACATAATCATATTTTGTTCTATTTCACTTTTTATATGTTCAATATCCCTATTTATAAACTGTAAATGTTTCTTGGGATGAATAAATGTTATTATTATTATTACTATTATTATTATTATTATTAAAAAATGAATTCTGATGATGGTATGGTGAATATCGAACTTGATGATTTGATACTGACTGTGGATAAGGAAACTGCGAGAATTCTACAAATAGGTAGGTGATGTATTATTTGCATTACAAAATGTATTACCAAAATGATATCCATCAAATTGTAGATCCGGAAGCCCGTAAGAGCTATGTTAGTCGAATAAAGCAACAGCTTTCTGGAAGGGAACAACAAGCCATGCTACAAACCAACAATATTTCGGTGCCTGTATGGAAGACTAGTAAAAATCAGACTGATAGAGATAGGACTGCTATAATATTTTTTCCAAAACTCTTTCTGTTATGGAATATATTGTTGAAATTGCAACATTAAACTTGTCTGCTACAGATTAAAGAGTTTCTCCTTTTCCTAACCACCATAATGTTATCAACAGTTGCTTGTATATAGGTAATCCTCCACCACTGAATGGAACATTCATGTCTGGTCCATCTATTCGAGATAGCAAATTTGAAACAGTTTGCTTTTGTAACCTGAACAGCTGGAAAAAGTCACAGTCCAAATATTTGCCAAGCCATTCTTCTGCATAACTTTTAACTTTATGATGTTCCAAATTAGTGAAAAAGTATATTTCAAGGTAATTATCTATTTCCCTCCCAGAATTCAGCATTTGTAGAAGATAAACACTTCGATGAATCTGTTCATTATCAATGAGTATTGGCAAGAAATAGGTCAATACTTCAAGTTGTGATTCCATTGAGTTGAGTTCCTTTCACAGTTTTCATTCGTTTCTCGTTTCACAGATATTCTCAATTTTGAATAGTTTGACACTTTTATCATTTAGTTTCAAAATGGTATGTTTTCTTGAGTACATGAATGTTTACGTCACGATTGAAAGCGGTTCGAAATCAAACTTGAATGCGGTTAAACAAGAAAAAACAGCTAATGGTTCCAGGTCAAAAACCAATATATGTATATATTCAATTGAATACAGAAATACTCACGATCAGTGGGTATAGAGAGAGTTGTAGTTATGCTTTCAATGTTGAGTTTTGACGGTTAAAAAAAGTCTCCCAAAGATTTAAAGAAGAGGTATGAAAGAAGAATGTCTTCGTCGTGTTGACCAGTGTTTCTTTATGGTTGACGGGACCCCGAATTACCAAACTGCTCCTGAGAATAGGCGCAGAGACAATGCTTAATTGCTCAAGAACTTCGAACTCAACAAAATTTACAGTGAGAATGATTTAAATAGCAAGAAAAAACATCAAATTTCGTATGACAAAATGGTTAAGGCTTTCGCGGCCGAGGTTTTCAGTATAACTACTTTTCTTCGAAACATCAGGAAGAAATCCCAAAGAACGATGGCCTTCAAACCCGAAGAAAAGTAGTAAGTAATACTGCAAATCTCGTATCATCGTAAATAACTCATCATTGTTTATTTTTTGAAATCTGCATATTTGTCATTTTATCAAATATATCACCGTATCATGAAATACATCCCGAGTGCACCATGCATTTTTTTATGCAATGTCACACGAAAGAGAAGCCCTGTAATGTTCAAACCGCGTGAATCAAGGGACAGGAGATAAGAATTAACATTCACTTTGAATTTCTGAAGTTTGTAAGCCTCAGGAAAACCTCTCTCGGTTCAGCTGTTCTATTGAAAGAAGACGCCCGAGCAAAAAAGGTTCGACAGGTCCCCAAGCTCACAACAAAGGGGTGGGAATTTTGTTCTCGTCCTATCATTAGTGTAGATATTGCCAAGGATGGAACGATTGATAACAATTCAAAAGAGCACCGACCGTGAAAATATCTATAGAAGAGAGACAATTCTCCGACCCTTCTACGATGCTCCAATGAAGTGAGTGAGTCTGTGAGCGAAGAATCAACATAAGACGGATTGCCTTTCTCTGAATAGAATCGAGAAGCTTCAGTAAATGTTTTGGTGCCAAGCTCCATACATGAGAACTATATTCCAAGACAGGTCGTGTCTGAGCCTTGTCGATCATTAGAAGCTGACGAACAAGGAAGTATTTCTCCGCACGAAATAGAAATCCAAGTTTCTGGGAAGCACCTTCAGTGATCGATCTCACACGGTTTTCCCATGAGAAATTAATACTGATCGTAATTCCTAGCATGAAGATACTTGACTTTGTGGGAATAGTTACTCCTGACATCTGAATGGATAGATAGAATAATAGATCGGTTTTCTTTGAGAAGAGACATGTCTAGGTTTTCACAGGGTTTTCTATTATTTTTTCAAGTCATCGTTAATTTTATTGACATGAATGTTTCTTTGAATTTTCGCAAACACCGGCATCTTTACTCGTACTTTTGCTTGAAATATCTCCTAAAAAAAACATTATTTTAAATGTTCTATATTCGAAGGGCTGTATCCTCGAAACCAGGGCCATTATTATTTCAAACATCCTTTCTCCAAAAGTCAATATTTCAATTCTCAACAATAACAATGAGAGCGGCAACACTGCGAATACATCACTTTAGACTGTCATTGCACTATGATATCACAAAAAATGTGGTTAAGGTTTGAAAATGTTTTTTTCTGTTTAAAAATTTTGAAAACGAGTGAATGAGAGTGAGTTGTGTTTGATCAGAAGAAGGACAAATTTGTGTGTTCTATCAATAGAAATTTGATGTGAAAAATTGTCTTACAAGAAAATGGACCTGTATCTCCGAAAAAATACGAGACCGCCGAAAAGTTCATTGGTATTTTTTGTAGAGAAGACCGAGTTACGTTAGTTCCACAAAAAAAATATTCAAAAAAGCTGCTCATAGCGACCGAAGTATTACCGTTTTTTTTTGAACCACACTCGTAAGTACTGTCTAAAAGGATTTTCATTTCATTTTGGTGCATTGATTGAAAAAGTGTGCTCCCCCCTAACTTTTTTGTAATGGCGCCCATGTTAACGAAAATTTTGAGAATTGTTTAACTTTAATAAAAAAAACGATGTGACATTTACTAATCAGCTGAGAAGTTTCAAGTGACATGATAAAAATTTCAGTGATGCCAACAAATCAAATCCCAGAAACGTTTTCAACCAACAATATGTGCATATGGTCAATTAGAGTAGCTAGAGAGTAAACCAAAACTCAGTATTCACAATTAAACTTTACTTCTCATTTTTATCATTCTTTCATCCGCAATGAGGAAATCACTGACATATCATATTCAAAAATTACCGCTCCCACAGAAAAAATACTATACATTTCTCATTAGTCTGGGGCGAGTTCCGTAACATTCGGCTATTTCGTGAAAAATGTATCTTCTTTCGAATTCAAACATTGATAAACTCAACTACATTGAACAGTAACCGAGATCCAAGTGTATTCAATCTGTGTGCAGGTTACAATTCATTCATTTGAGACAGCATGCTTTGACCTCTACAGTATTCAAGTTCCTGCTTTACTACTTTACAAATACAAAGCTAATTTCAATTAATAGATATTTGAGAAGGCAGACATAAATTCTGTCCCTAGTGTCATTCTGGAGATAAGCAATCAGTGTTGCGTTAGTATTTATCTGACGTGAAGAACCAGCATCGAGAAGTAAAAATCAGATATACTAACGTGAAGAAAATTAACCGGCAGATATATATAGGAAACCCGTTTTGCCTCTATATATTCCCCCACATAATCGGAAGCTGCCATTAAAAAACTCCTGAGAACGAACAGCCTTGATATTTTTATAGCAGTTTGTTGAACTAAATGAATTATGGGATATGACATTGATGAATACTAATTACCGACTGAAATTTGCCGATAGCCACTATCATCGGATCGATCAATATAAACATTGGCGTGCGTGATTTTCAATGGAGTTCGATAATTGAATAGATTTAGTTCACTTCATTCATAAATATTCATGCTCATGCTAATTCAAGAATTTTCTATAACGAAATAGTGATATTAACACGAACAGTCGGTGGGATAATGTTGTTTTTGCTAATGGATTAATCTTCTATCATTTAATAATTCTTATTGACATTCGATAAATATAATACTGAATATTTGCATGTATCCCAACGAAGGTGCGAACATTTCACAGTACATGCCTAACCCGATATCAGTTGATATAAAAAGTGCTATGCAGAGAGGAAAGTCAAATTTAGACCTCAACGTTGCTCTTGACTTCCTTCTGATTGTCCTCGTTTCATAGTAAGCAGCAAAAAGAAGGCCGAAAGGCAATGCGTGAACATTGGTTAACAGTTATCCACACTCTACTGGATATACGCACCAAATGTATATATCCCAAGTTCCAAGTTCATCATGATCAGAAGCAGAATCAACTGACTAACAGTTCACTTCGAATGCCCAACCCTTTATGGATTTCGTCCCTTCCTCACGCCAGTATGATATAGGTAATTCTATTCCACCAACCAACGAACTAAACTTCACGCTCATTTTGAACCATATGAATTGAATTTTGGACTGAGGTGGCCTTTACTTGATGGAAATCCATAGTTATTACGCTATAAGGTAGACACGATTAAATTTCCACAAAATTTTGTGGAAATTTAATCGTGTCTACCTTGTAGCGAAATATAAATTGAAGGTTATTGAGAATCATATGATAAAATTATAGGTCTCCAAAATGGAAGTTCCTGTTGAGTAATTTCCATCTCAGTACGAACGATAACCACCAGAACTTGCAACTTATGTGAGCTAGAGATGAACGAGGCCCTACCTTTTTAGGTGCGATTCTTTTCATCAAGGTTATGTATTGCCAATTAATCTACTTGGATCATTTGCTACACGTACGATGGTTGCTGAGGTGTATTCGAATGCAGAGTAAGACATCTTGAATATTACCACACCCAATTTAATAATTGAAGTCAATCAATTCTTACGTTATTTATTAGAGATATATCACTGGCTGTTATTTATTAACTCTTCACTTCTCGATAGTATAGTGCTCAGCACATCCGCCTCTCATAGGCGAAGGCCGGGGTTTGAATCCCCGCCATGGAACCACCGTGTTGGGGTTCACACATTAAAAGTGAGGCTTCGTGAATCCATTTCTCGCATAAGTTTTGGCTTCTGAGGGTTGAGGTTCGTGAGAGGGGGGGGGGGATGTACAGTTACCGTCATGAAAATCGAAGTGTGTGACGGCAACTCCATCAGATAAAAAAATAAGTTCAAATTTCATGCATGAAGCAGACACACACACAAAAACAACAATTTCTGGCCACGATGTGAGATGTAAGGATAGAAGATATTTTATAACCCATTTAGTTTCACGTGAACTTGAGGAGCCGTGCTAAGCTGATTTATCGATAAAAACTCGTTAGTTATTTCTTGTCCTTCATTGAAACAAGTCGAATAGCTTTTGCGAACCTCTCATACGAAGCTTTGAGAGATCCGTATTTCATGATTCCGACAGTGGTGGAGTCAGATTACCGTAATCCTAGCTGAAGAGGAGGCTGAAAGTGAACGCTTTAATTTATTCCCGGTTTTGCCGATATAAAAATTGACTAGACCTCCAAGACTTTCCAACCAATAAATTGAAAACAGATTTGATTATATTTCATCGTCTGCAAGAGTCAGAAATGAATGGCGTCCTATAATGGAACTTGAATATACTTTTTCATCGGAATCATCATTACCATGAATATTTCCATCGTATGTTAAACATCCCATATGAAGCGGGACATTTTTGATCAATTACAGCGATGAATTCCCGGCGGGACATTTTCGGGCTGGTAAATACCCGGTAGGTATCGAAAATTACCCGCTCGGTCCATGTATCTATAGTAACGATTGTTAAAATGTACATTTGTCATCTTGACAGGCATAAATACTGAATTTTAAACGTTGTTGTTTTAACTCCGGAAATATTCTACCGAATTACACTCGTGCATCAAAATAAACCTGATAATTTCAAGCATGTTGACAGTAAAACAACTGCATTCGGTTATTTTCATATTTTGCTAAAAGAGCCCTTCTCCTTCGGAGTCGGGCTCTTTCGACAAAATATGAAAATAAACTCATGCAGTTTTTAGACAAAATCAAAATCAAAATCGCTTTATTTCTGTCAGACAATATACATTGTATAAGAATTGTCAGTATTTAGGCGGACATGTACACTGCAGTACAAAATTTTAAAATTTTAAAATTGACATATATCGGACTCATATGTATCATAAATACAACGTCACAACAAATTAAAAAAAAAGAATCTACTGGTTTTGTCGAAAGATACTCATCCAGAGAGTAAAAACATTTACTAATCAGGTACAGCTTCAAGTTTTTTTTAAATGCCCTTTCATGTTGTATGATTTTGAGTGATTCAGGTAAATGGTTGAAAATCTTGACACCAATTCGTTTTGGAGCTTTATAGGCGAGATTAATTCTTGATATTGGCATACGTAAATCATCAGCACGGCGGGTATTATGTTCATGAAAATCTCTGTTATTGAAGAATAAATTTTTATTTTTGAAAACGTAAATGCCCACTTCAAATATGTATAGACCTGGACATGTTAATATATTGAAATTTTCAAAGATCTGTCTACATGAATGATATCTCCTGACCCCCGCAATACAGCGTATAATTTTTTTTTGTGAAGTGAAAACATTTTGCGCCAACGTAGAATCTCCGGTTCGAATCTATTAGATAGGTTCAAATGTATAACTTAAGTTCACTAGTAGACACTTTTTCGTGAAAGTACCAAACTTTTTACCACTTCATGCCTTTTTTTGTGTAGTGTAAACTTAGTTTGTTCTGTACTCTTATATTACTTTTTCACTTAGCCGTAACAATCATAATGTATTTTTCATTAGCCATATATTATGTAGCATCTAAGGTTTTTTTTTTCAGTGAACATGTAATTAGGCCTGTACTGACCTGTTTGTTTGCTTGGAATAAATAAATAAATAAAATCTCCCCAAAGACACACTCCGTACCTGAGTCTGCTCTCTACCTGCGCGTAGTACAAATTCAAAATTTGTGGTTGAGTAAGAACTAACCTTAGATTTTTGGACATATGAAAAATTGATGGGAGTTTAGAGATAATTGATGTACCATGTTCCATCCAGTTCAAACTTTCATCTATATGGACACCCAAAAATTTGCAACTTTCCTGCATAGAGAAAGAAGTGTTGTTTGAAACAATATTAATTTCCTCCAGTAGTCTTTGTGGCATGTGGAATTTTATAACATTGGTTTTCTGAGCATTGAAGTATAGATTTAAATTACTGAACCAGGAAACTAACTGGTTTAATGATGTCTCGCATTTTTGTTTCAACTCCGATTGATTCATGTGCGATATAAGTAAGGAAGTGTCTTCCGCATAGACTGTCATTTCAACATGTTGAAAATGGTTGGTAATTTCATTTATATAAATGATAAATAATACAGGTCCCAAGACAGATCCCTGTGGTACACCCAACGTATACGTAACAATATGCTTTCATGGAAAAGTATCGGTAATTTTGAAGCACTTGTGTAATTACTCCCGATAATGATTCTACTTTTACGGCCGCTGGGGGAAAGAGAGACCATTCTCAAACATTCGAAGCAGTTACAATTGGTGCCGGCGGTAATAGAAGTAGAACAAAACCTTGTTGAATACAATCAATTCCGAAAGGAGAAAAACGTCAGCTTCTATATAGAAATGTCAGTCAAAAAACGTCATACATATTCGATATTTGAGATATTTTCATCAAGAATGTCCGAGGGAAAACATTTGATGATCAATACGTAAAAAATATTCAGTATGGCTCGCAGGGTAAATAATATCAATATGGTGTGAGAGTAATTGATCTCTACAAAAAGTTTTAACATTTGCACCAAAGGTTTCAATGACATAGGTTATATGTATTTAGTAGGGTTTGAGTGTTTACGCTTTATCATTCGAATGCGTTGGTGAAATTCAAACCTATCTATACACTGATTTTCTTGATAATTGTATTCGACGTGAAATATTTCTTTCCACTCCTAACACGAAATGCATTCTAAGAGCATCCTGTTGAGAAAACAGGATGGTCTTAGGACAGGATGGATCATATATAGCTCATCTTTGTGGATATTGAACACCTACTCAAAACAAATATCGTCAAAATTGAGCAATTGTTTACGAACGAGTATTTTTGGACTATACATCACAGGGGTCGCTAAGTATACAACTCATTTCTCTAACAAAGATATGTTAGCCCTGGTGTATTTGGTCGATTTGTCAAAACTTCGTCGTTTTTCATCATTCACACTTCTATAGAAATCCTAGCGCGTTCACCATTTTTTACAACATCATGCACCACCGAGATTTTTTTTCATTCTTCCATAAAAAAGACTAGATATAGATAGTGTCCCACATTGAAGTAGAGAGGAGGACATTACAAAAGCTCTACGAAATACGGGCCACGGTTTATTACATTTTTTATGTAAAATTCTCACAAAACTCAATTAGCACTTTTTTATATTATTTGAATGGGATTGAAGTAAATTTTGTATGAAGAGTCCATTGAAATTATGATAATTACTGATATAGGATTATTGACCTATCCAGAAACGGGTTGTTCAATTCTCAAAATGAGATCGGAATTGGTAGAGAATTGAAATACCATTTCAAGGTACCGCAAAACACCCTCTCCAGTTTGAAAATAGAGGTAACACTCCTTCGCGACGAATGATGGCACCAAAGTCCTTTTCAATGAAAGTACCAAAAAATGATGCCATGTTATGTTTAACCCGGCCTTGATATCTTATCCCATTTGAAGGTAACCAAGGGGGAAAGGAGGGCTCTTGACGACGCACTGCATAAAGAGACATCTGAATCAAAAGCTCACAAGCAACAATACTCTCCATCAGGTCCACTCTATTCTCAAGCCAGGAATTTGCTTGAAACCAACCATGATCTAGTTTAATTCTAAGCTTGAAAAACTTGTAAAATATAATATAGATATATTGTAAAATGTCTAATTCCGAAGTAGCTTAATTTGCCATGATTATATATCCGTCTTGTTTTCTTTCTTGATGCAATATAGACATAAAATGATATGAAATATATTCTATATTTAGTGCTAGTGAATGTTCCAAAAATTCAGAATGGAGCAAATGAACTTCAGAAATGAGCGTTCATTAATATTTTAACCAAAATCCGAAATATTTTTTTAAAAATATTTCTCCTGTCTTATTTTTGTGTCAATAGTATCCTTCATTTGAAAGAAGGAATATATTTCTATCGTGTTTTCCTTTCAATAATCGTCATTCTAATTTGAAAAACGTTTCTGTTTCTTTTGATGATTACAATTGTAGAACATAGAAGATACATAGAAACCCTGGTGCTGTCATTTCTCTGAATTGTTGATACAAAATTCCCGGAGTATGGCATACTCGATTCCTGCTGTTTATTTCCATACTCATATCGTCAGGTTTCGAATTTTTAGCGTAATCAGATCTTGTGATCTCAATTCACAGAATAGATATGGAAGAATAAAACATTTTATTCTTCGTAGATGTCACTTACATGAATTCTGTATTGTTTTATGTTGAAACATGACTAATTTTGACTTCTGCAATATCTACCAAACCGATACGAATACTGGTTGATTTGATATTAGTATTTTAGTAGAAGCAATATCGCATTAGAGAAAACATCGGGATTTATATACATCCTATGTATATGCCTATCCAAAGAAAATATATCCATTGGTACGCCACTGAAAACATCCGTTTATGCTGAATCGTAATAAGTCCTCTGCATACATGTAGCCAGTGCCATTAAGGACTCTACTATAAAGGATAATGGTCTGCTCGGTTTCAAAATAATGTTTATGGACATATTCGAGATTGAGACAACCTTTGTGTGAGAGAGCTTTGCATTTAGAATGAAAATTCCGTTGAACCTGTATATCAGTAATCAACATTGTTTTACCACCCATAATTTCAATGCACTGCATACGAATCGAAACATAGGTAGGTATAAACTAGTCCCCAGTGAAATGATGGTTGGAGCTCATGTATGCTCATCCAGAATTTTTTAGATTAGTTATTAGTGAAAACGATTTACGAATAATGTATTTAACAAGCTTCCATGAGGAAGAATTGAATTTTTTTCATCTCATGAGTTATCCGCCTGAAACATAAAATAAAAATGGTTCAGACATTCGAGAAACAAACAAACACGGGCAGACCATAACAGCTTAGGTCAGCCACACACGTTGTGGTGGATCGGAGAGGTATACCTTGTAGGGGTATACCTCTGCAGTATACCTGTAAAGGCGAGATCTCACACACGCTACGGTAAACTTTGATGAATACAAATTGCCGGTAATCGCTCCAGATTTCATTGACGAATCGCTTTTTCTCTTCTCATTGCGCACACTGCTTCTGATATTGTAAATTTTGTTAGCATCGATCTCTTATTCGCATCGGGCTCAATTTCCTTCAATTTCCTAACAACTCTATCATAGGCGGCCTCTCTCACATCACGGTTATGGTACTCCTTGCTCTTAACTCGCCACAAACAGCTAGGGTTTTGTTCTGTAAATTTCAATGACTCCTCAAGAATTTGGATCCGTTTCCGTACAGATATGATGACTTTCACACAGCTTAAAAATATAAAACGGGCTAAAAGACCAGTGGCACGCGAATGCAATGAATAGACAGTGAAATAAGTGCAACACGAAAACAGCACGAAGCTACTAGAGAAGCACAAAATCGTAGAATTCGTTTAAGACTTGTTGAATCCAAACGGTTCTAGTTCGTTTTGGTCATTTACTAAGGCTGTCGCTAAAAACTTCACTTCACTGGATGGAACACTGTCGATAGTCATATGCCTAGGATAATTTTTCACCAACAAAATATAAGAAATGTTTTAATACACCTGAAGACGAATAAGGCTTGCGGACCTGATGGAATCCTAGCAATTGTTCTGAGAGCATGTGCCCCCGAATTGACACCAGTACTTTGCGAATTATTCAACCTTTCATATAACTTGGGGGGTTTTTTCCAAGTCCTAGAGGACAGCAAGTGTTCAGCCAGTTCCTGAAAAAGAAAAGAAAACTTCACCTTGTAATTATAAACCAATTGCACTGCTTTCTATCATTCCCAAAGTCATGGAAAAAGCAATCAATATGAAGATTGTGTCAAATATCTGGAGATATCAGGAATAATTAATAATGGGCAATACGGATTTAGACCTCCTCCGTTGTGTGCTTTGTTGAAGAGTTTCTTGTATGATAGTTCTCTGTATGTGGTTGTTGATGGAGTATCGTCTGATATTCTCTCAATAATGCAGGTGTTCCATAGGGTTCAGTTCTGGCGCCCACATCGTTTCTGCTTCACATCAATGATTTGCTGGAGAAAACATCTTGTTCAGTGCATAGTTTTGCGGATGACAATACTCTTCAGTTTCTTTTCCGTATTCCTCATACCAGCACGAGAAACAAACATTCAGAGGAGCATTAACGTCAATAGAATTAACAATGACTTGGAGAAAATAATAGGATGGGGTAACATCAACTTGGTGGAATTTAATGCTGGAAATCGCTAACGGTTCTATTCGGGCGAAGAAATACTTTACGTCTCGTCAGCTTCTAATGATCTACAAGGCACGGATACACCGTCTTGAAATATAGTTCTCATGTATGGGCCTCGATACCAAAACATTCATTGAAGCTTTTTGATTCAGAGAAAAGGCAATCCATCTTATTGATGATTAATCGCTTACAGACTCGCTCACATAGTTGGACCATCGTAAATGGGTCTCTCTTCTATAGGTACTTTCCTGGCTGGTGCTCTTCTGAATTGTCGTCAATCGCTGCACCCTTGGCAGTATCTTCACGGATGAGTACAGAAATTCCCGATCCTTTGTTGTTGGCTTGGAGACCTGTCGAACCTCTATTGCTGAGGGATTTTTTTTTTTTCGATAGAACAACTGAACTGTGAAACCCCTTGCCGAGGAAGGTTTTCCTGAGGCTTACAAACTGAAAAAATTCAAAGGCTGCAAAATGAAGTTTGAGCCTTCGATCAAATCCACTGTACCAGGATTCAGATTGCTTTTTCATACAGACAGGCGAATTGAAAGCATTGTATTTGCAAGTCCTATCGAATGTCACTGAGGATACCTTTGGCGGATCGGAATTTTGGTCATATTCAAGGAATTAATATGGCAAATACTTGAGACCAATAGGAGAAATGACATTATCTATCTAGAAAGTGGTGTTTCTGCTTTGTAACTTCGAATCAGGCATTTTTTCATATTCTGAAATACCATCAGTCCTTTCATCTAAAAAAATAATCTCGATCGGTCATCCTAATTCTCTGCTTGTTGCTATAAGCATTGTTTATAGAGATATAGTTAGTAATGCCTGTGTGAAAATGATTTGAAACGTTTTTGTTACCCCATCTGCAGTATGATGATGATATTTCCGTTTACTTGACATGCACGACAAAGTTCCCTACTCTGACGGAAAAAATAGGTGCAGAGTTCTGACTGTCAGTTTGACTGAAATGTTGAAAGAAAGTTAATGAAGCTTCAATATAGAGTTGACGATAGAAGTAATATAAAGAAAATGAAAGCTAAGGCATTGAAGTAATCTTCAAAACACGAATAATCAACGACATTGACCAATAATTCCACTTTTGTTTCTGAATTGATTGCCATCTTCTGGTATCATTTATAACTAATCAAGAAAATGTGTGATTCAAGCTACGACGTCCGGAAAAAGCCATGACTTGGAAACGAAATCACTAGGGTCCATCCCTTCAAATGATATTTCCATATGGTTGACTAACTATATCTCTATAAACAATGCTATAAGTTTGGAGAACGTATTTTAAGTGGATGTTACGTCAATCATGAGATGTGCCAGTTTATTCTCCAGAAAGCAATAGAAATTTTGCACTGTCTATGTTGATTTGAAAAAAAAGTCTGAATATTGCTCTCCTCGAAAAACAGCGGATTAACCAAAGAGCGCGTTCTGTAGCACATGTGTCATTCATTATTTTGCACAGTTCTTGGTCTCCTCTCCTTTTCAACGACTTTCGAAATAGATGGGACTCACATTGGCAGTTTCTTCAGTATGAATACACGTTTCAGATTCTACCATTAGTCAATTCTTAACATGACGGCAACTTGTAACATCATTCATAATATGCTGCTACGTTCGTCATCATTGACGATCAGATAAAGCTCCTTTGAGGTGAGCTTCCATATTTCATAATTTATCAAGATATATTGAGCACTTATATGCACATTACATGGAAGCTTGCTGTCTGAATTTTTCCACCGGCTATGAATGTCCATTAAAATCAATTTATAACTCATGGAAGATATTAATACCTAACGAAATACATGAACGGGTAGCAAAAGTATGTGATCGTCATTTGTACAATCCATTGATTTTATTGGATTGTTTCGAACTGAATATCGTGAATGATGTTTGGAAAATTTGTAAAAATGATGCTTTTGAAATCATCATCACCATAGTCCAGTAATTTCGTATGTTGATTTTTATTATAATAATTCGTTTTTTGTCTTCGTCAATTCCATAATACTATTCTAAGGAACAAACTTGCGTTGGTGATGACATCTACTATCATCTACTGTGGCGCTCTATAAATATTCGCTAATCTTTTCCATTAATGTATACACTAGATACATTGATATACTTTATCAACTTTCTGGAAGCAAATTTGCCTCAGCACGAGCCAGATAAGTGTAAATTGTATGATGGAATATTTAGAACACAGTTCCGCAGTACAACTTCATAGGTAATTTCATGATCATCATATCAAATAGACAGGACTGGTAGAAAGATACACCTATAAAAGATTCCGGAGATTGGTAGAAAACGACTGGGAAGTTCAAGTAGCAGTAGAAACAAGCATATGTGGAGTGAGAACGGAGATGGTAATAACACTCAGCCTCAGTCAAATGCAGAAGTAGCTGCCTCTGAACAATGCAAAAGATAACTCTCAGAAGTTTGTGAACGAAACCATCAAATAACAACTACCCCAAGAGCTGGGAGACAATGAAGTCGCTCGGCTCCTACAAATTCCACTCGAGCTGTCTGCGAATAAATGAACTCGGCAACTGCAATTGAGTAACCATAATCTGGAAACCCTGATAAGAAGGTCACTAGGGTAAGAGAGCCCATGCTTCAGCAAATGAAGAAGCATCTGAAGAAACGGTTCAGATCCATTCTGCAGGTAATCAAAAAGCATGCATTGAAATATCCATCAACTCATGAATGAAAGCCAGATGACATTGTCGGTTCAACAGTTATATGTTTGAATATTTTGCTTCTGGCTGATGGAAACCACGTACTACATATGCTATGCAAGTGCAAAACTTCACCACCGCACATAAAATTTTGAAGGGGGGAAAGGCCACAAGAGGAGCTCATCGAGTAGATAAGGGGAGGAGATTGAGGAGGATCACAATGCATCTACATACAGTAAACCAAGCCTTAAGTAACATATCCAATCTAATGTTCGCAGACGACAGTAATCCCATTAATACTTGTGAAACAACATTCAGAATCGGAACAAGTGAGGATACTCTACATGTGGGCTTCATTTCATTCTTAATACCATGTAAATCACATGATCAATTGCTAAAAGTGTTTCTTATATACTTGATTACCTTTTTCCTGGATAAAATCCAATTAGCCTTACTATATACTTCACTACAAAACTGGCGATTCAACCCTTTTTCATAGATGTTCCTAGTCGGTAGTTACTTGTCGGAATTATTATTAATTATTCCATTTTTGGTAGCTCCAACGCAGTAGGATCCATTAATTCAACTGTCTGGCCCTTTCGTTGTGAATATACAGTTCTGTTCTCATCAGCTTGTCTTCCATAAAACCTCGAAACTGAAAAACGTGGCCAGAAGCTTACTTCAAATATATGAATTTGGGTTCATAGCTCAGTTTGGTAGTTTTTTGGGTTCTGCTCCGAAAAGTTTCTATTCTGAAAGCTACTATTAATGTATTGCAATTGTTCATCTAGTTTGATGGGATAAGAAGTTATCTGAGTGAATGCCTCAATTCTTGACAGAATATCAACCAATATTTTGGGTTAGGTGATCTCATGATCAAATATTTTCTTCAAATGGGGATAAAAAGAAAAACTGGTATTTTCATGCCTTTCAAATTTCAATGAATTTCCTCAGAATTTATCTCTCAAGTGTTATTCCTTACTGAAGAATGTATAAAAATCAGGCACACCAAAAAATAACACAGCTACAAGAAAACACGTTGAAATGAATCATCACGAATGGCAATCAATTCAGAGTTCGATCTCCAATGAACATCGGTGCAAAATGTTTTCAATAAATTATACCATGAAATGGGTAAGTAATTCGAATGACCTTGACAAATATCAAATCTCATTTTTCAGGTTTTACTCGTGTGCGTTAGTACCGTGCATTGAAGCAATAACTAAAGCTCATTTTCAACTTAATAGGCTTTAAAATCTGATTCAGTGAAACAGAGAGCCTGAAACGCATCTTTGCACTTTTACTGACCTTTCAAGGCCAGTCACGAAAGGTGGATCCCTGTAACGGAGGATATCCCATACATGGTGCCCAATTAAAATACCTGTTGGCAACTCGAGATAATATATTATTTCCAACTACAACTGCGTTCGAGGTCACTTTTTTCAATTGAAAATTCGGGTCTGAGAATTCTGATATCGAGTTATAATGTCGAATATTTTGAAATGTGTGAAGTGAATTAACGAATATATTCGTTCAGATATGAAATAAAGATAATAATGAGTACTATTTGAAAGTCATTATTCTGTGGGAGATGGATTCTTTTATAGTGTTTTTGTTTTGTTTTCAACATACCACCATCTTGAAAAATTAGAATCAATATTGGAATCTATACAAGTGTAGAAGGACAAATTTTCAATCTACTCCAAAAAGTTGGTGCAATATTTGAAATCAGTTCCTTCTGAATTGAACACGTCCTAGTCCTATCAGCAACTTCTCGTATTACTCAAATTTTCCTATCAAAAAAATATTAGAACTAACATTTCTTTGATACAAATTTTAACGTTTCGGTTTTAATGATTATAACTTTTCACCATCAAAGGTTCCCACTTGGAGCTTCTCTTAAAAATTCATTTTGAACTAATGCACATTCTTCCCTCGAAAAAATTACTCTATTATCAATGTTATTTTTGGTCTCGATTGTACTTTTTGACATCGAGTATATGGACCAGAACGTTGATGATTTTAAAATATTGGCCTTTTACAAAATAATATCAGAAATACCTACCCAAAATTTCGAAATCATGTTTGTAGGACCATTTCACAAAGATCCACATTGTTCTGAATAAATTTATAGGATTTCTTCTGATGATGAAATTGAAGCCGCTGCTTTGGTGACTTCACATGTTTCAGCTGGAATCATTACAAGTGCTACTCATTTTGCCTTCCTACTGTTTTTATTAAGACGTAATTACTTATAATTACTTATTTTGAGATATAATATTAATGACATAAATATGAACTTTCTAAATGAAATGCGTAGCAACGCAACGTCTTCTTTCGTATTATGGGTAAATAGCACGAATAAGCAGATCTATAATCAATTTCCCACAAAAACTGAAAAGTAAAGGCGACCATGGAGATGATGTGACCGTGACCAGAAAAATGTACTAGGGGATGCAATTGAAACCGTTAAACTCCATGTTTTATGACACTCATCTAAGTATTCAGTCTTCGACAAATTCCATCTCAACACAGAATGCATCGTAACTGATTTTTTATTTCGGTGATATACATTTTTTGTATCGATAGTGCACTTTCATCACTCTTCAGTGCGAGTTCATTTTTTGCCAAGAAGTAACCCTTCTTTTTACTTTTCATTAGAAATAACAAAATAATATAAAGAAATCCTCTTCGAAAATGCGTCAGGCCTGTTACACTGTGGTTTGATGGGATAACAGCTATCAGAAAAAACTACTTCCCTGGCTTACACCACGTGGGGTGTTGAATTATATCCGACAGGTGCCATTGCAGGGTTCTTCACAGAATAAATTCTAGCATATGCTTTTAGGACACAATTTCTGACCTCTGGTCGTTGCATGGTAGTTCCAACCAACAACTCAAAAACCATTAGTTTTGCCTAAGAGACTACCAAAAGCAAACTCAGTGCGCTAATGTTAAAATTTTCTACTTCTTTGAGTACATCATACTTCGATAAAGGATGGAGCTGTCAAATAAGCAAATAAACCACCATCGCGCCATCGGCCTCCAGACTGGGCAACCAGAAGTCAAAAAGAAAGAAAAGTGATTTTGTTTTTCATCACTTCAGGGTAATGCGAAGTTATATCCATTGGAAAGGATCAACAGTAAATTTCTACTGAAGTCACCACGTGCAAATTCATCTGTGAATTTCAAAGTTCAGAAAGCTTGTCTCAATAGAAAGTAAACGAAAATACTGAGGTTGAAAATGGGTCATCTTTTATCGGCCTCGGCCAACGATTTCCCGAGGCAAAAATGGAACTCTTGCTCTTACCCACAATCATTGGAAAAAATTTGAAATAATGATCAAAAAAAACTTACAAAAAGTTCAGTTATTGACGTCGCAAGGGTAATTACTACCTATTCACCTCGGGGGGATTGTCCATATCGCCCTCAAAGGATTAGGCATTGTCCTTTGACATTGTTGTCTGAGTTCGTCATTATGCAGTATGGCCATCATGAACACTGCTATTTCAAACCACTATTCTGCTAATAGATCGGAATATATTTTCGAGTAATCATTGGAACACACGATTATTTGAAGTGCAATTGTTGAAACTGAAGTTAACTTTGCTACAAGTGAACTCTGTTCAGTCGCTAAGCAATATAGCCAATCAAATCGTTTATTGTTCCAAAACTGATCTGGGTTCACTTTGACCACAGTTAACTGAACTATTATGAAAACTGAGAATAGAAATAGTTCAATGAAATTGCTTTATATCTTTCTTCTGAAGTACCTATATCCTACTGATTGGGATATCACTTTCACTTTTGCAATTTTTTTGTAAAATCGATCAGATAACACAACCCCGTTTAACATGAACCAAAAAACCACAGTCATCAATAGATATCCGTTTTCTTATGATTACTTGCTGAATAAAATTCAGTTAGGGTTGAAGTACAGGTATGAGATTATAAAAAGTTGCCCAGGTGGAAATGATTCCACTAATGTGTCGTTTGCCTTCATACCCAATCTTTTGGCCATCTTCCTCACAGTTTGTTTCCGAACCAAGCATTTTGAAAACCCACTGGTGATGATAGTTATAGATTCAAACGTCTAGGTATTCAGTGATTTATATTTAACCTTAGGAGCAAATTGGGATAACAGAGTATTTGATAAACTTGATATTTTCCCATATTAATAAGGTAGAATATGAAAAAAGACCATTTGAGACACAATCAGACTTTTTACTTCTCATCATTGAAGTTTTTCTGAAATGATTTTTTTCATTTACTGACATGGGATTTTTTTTTCTGACGTGAACGTTATCTTCACCTTCCGTATATTTCATGATATTTGTTGAAAAATACAAGATTTAGAGTTTGTCCAGAAGTAAAAATTCCTGATAGAATCATGTTTTATTCCTGATTTTGAATTTTGATTGAATGAAATCTTTCGAAATCTTTGAGTTGAAGGCATGAAACTGGAATGAGAATAAAGACTCAATAAATATGACCAATATATAGAATCGTATATTGAGAAACTATAACTATAAAAATATTTCTTCATTTCAGAGTTTCAACCGATACAACTCACGAGAGAAGTGGTGGAATTCAGATCGAATTTTAATTGTCCCAGTGAAGGTTTTCATGCTGACCCTCAAGACTGCAAAGGATTCTACAGATGCGTGCCAGATGGAAAGAATAACCTCAATGCCATCAGATTCAAATGCGGAGATGGGACCGTATTCGATCCCGCGATCAGTAACTGCAACTACGCATACGCCAGCTCGAGAGAAGAATGTGGAGGCAACGGTATTGAAACTCATGGACCAATCCAAAACGAGAATGATTCTACAAGTAATAACGAACAAATTCCGATATCTCTCTCTACGTCAAGCACGACACCTGCACCCTCTACTACAATTTCAAGCCAAGTAGGGAATATTTGTGCACAGGATGGTTTTTTGGGAGACCCAGAAGATTGCAAAAAATTCTATAGGTGCATAAAAAATGCACAAGGCAGTTTCACGAGATACGAATTCAGTTGTGGCACTGGAACAATCTGGGATCCAGCCGCCCTATCCTGTAACTATCCGTGGGCTGCCAATAGAACTAGTTGTAGTTCAGAACAAGGTACCCACGAAACACTTTCATTCAGGAGTACCGTTGACAGTAGTTCCTCTCCTTCAAACTCTTCCTTACTTAGTAATTCCCAAAACACTTATATTGGTAGCAGCAACAGCAGCAGTAGTAATAGCAACAGTAGTAGTTATAGCAACAGTAGTAGTAGCAGCACGAGCAGCACTAGTAACAGCAGCACCAGCAGTAGTAGTTTCAGCAATAGTAGCAGCAGCAGTAATAGTGCCAATAGTTCCTCTTCAAACGGTACTCATTTACATGAAAATTCATCGTGGATTTTTTTTTCGGAATATGTTCTCTAAATAGACTATTTTACAGGCACGCAAGCATCGTCTTCTAGTTCTGCAAGCCAACAAGGATCTTCAGGCTCGAGTCAAAATCAGCATGGTCAACAAGGTTCCTCCGGTTCAAACCAACAAAGTTCCATTGGAAATCAACAAAGTTCTGGTGGAAATCAACAAAGCTCTGCAAGTTCCTCTAATTCTAACCAGAATCAGCAAAATCAACAGGGATCCTCGGGGTCTAGTCAGAATCAGCAAAACCAGCAGGGTTCCTCAAGTTCAAGCCAACAAAGTTCCAGTGGAAATCAACAGAGCTCAAGTTCGTCTAATTCTAATCAGAATCAGCAAAATCAACAGGGATCCACAGGATCTAGCCAAAATCAGCAGAGCCAACAAGGAACCTCAAGTTCAAACCAGCAAGGTTCCTCCAGTTCAAATCAGAATCAGCAAAGTTCCTCGAATTCCAGTCAGCAGAATCAACAGAGTTCTTCAAATTCTAATCAGCAAGGTTCAAATCAGAATCAGCAAAACCAGCAAAGTTCTTCCAACGTAAATCAAAATCAACAGAATCAACAAAGTTCCTCAGGTTCCAACCAGAATCAGCAGAACCAACAGAGTACTTCGAATTCTATTCAGCAAAGTTCAAATCAGAATCAGCAAAACCAGCAAAGTTCTTCCAACGTAAATCAAAATCAACAGAATCAACAGAGTTCTTCAAGTTCAAACCAGCAAGGTTCCAACCAGAATCAGCAAAACCAGCAAAGTTCTTCCAACGTAAATCAAAATCAACAGAACCAACAAGAGTCGGCAAATTCTAATCAAAATCAACAGAATCAACAGAGTTCTTCAAGTTCAAACCAGCAAGGTTCCAACCAGAATCAGCAAAACCAACAGAGTTCTTCGAGCACTAATGAAAATCAACAGAATCAACAAAGTTCCTCAAGTTCTAACCAAAATCAGCAAAATCAACAAGGTTCTTCAAATTCAAATCAGCAGAATCAAAGTTCTTCTAGTAGCTCTGCGGGACCACTGTGTACTGTTGACGGATTCATGGGTGACGACAGAAATTGCAGTAAATTCTATCGGTGTGTGAATAACGGTCATGGATTTGACAGATATGAATTTGGGTGCACTCCTGGTACAATTTGGGATCAAAGTGCACTCACTTGTAATTATCCAAATGCTGTCAATGGAAAATGCAGTATTCAAGTGAATCAACAGAGTACAGAGAATAATCAACAAGGTTCTAGTCAAGATAATCAACAAAATGTTGGCAGTCAAAATAATCAGCAAAACCAGCAGAATGGGGGACAAAATATTGAGCAGAATCAGCAATCTACCGGACAAAATAATCAACAAAATGGTGGGGGACAAAGTAATCAGCAGAACCAACAGGTTGGAGGGCAGAATAACGAACAAAATCAACAAGGTACCGAACAAAATAACCAACAGAACGGAGGACAGAATAACGAGCAGAATCAGCAGAGCGCCGGGCAAAATAATCAGCAAAACCAGCAGAACAGTGGAGGACAAAGCAACCAGCAGAATCCTCAGTCTGGAGAACAGAATAATGCACAGAATCAGCTAGGTACTGAACAGAATACTCAACATAATCAACAAGGTACGGGTCAAAACAATCAACAAAACCAACAAAATCAACAGAATCAGCAAGGTGCCAACCAAACCAATCAAGTTACTGTGGGTGAAATCAAAAATGGTCAATGTATATCAGAAGGGTTCGTTCAAGACGACAAAGATTGTAAGAAATTTTATAGGTGTGTGGGTGATGGAAAAGGTGGGTTTATCAAATATGAATTTTCATGTGCTGAAGGAACGGTATGGGATGTGAATTCTTCATCATGCAATTACCCATCTGCTGTCATAGGAAGATGCTCCACTAATCAAAATAAACCAGATCTCTCCGCACAACAAGGATCCAATCAAGAAAATAATCAAGCATCTTCACAACAAAACCAGCAAGAAACTTCTCAAAGTACTAATCAACAAGAAACGAATTATCAAAACCACCAGAATACCAATCAAAATTCTAATCAACAAATTGGTAGCCAAAATGTCAATCAACAAAATTCCAATGAACAAAACTCTAATCAACAGAATCAACAAACTGGTAATCAAAATATCAATCAACAAAATTCCAGTGAACAAAACTCTAATCAGCAGAATCAGATCGATAATCAACAAAATTCGAGTCAGCAAAGCAGTATAACCTCAGGTCAAATTCAAAATAATGTTTGTGTATCGGAGGGATTCGTTGAAGATCTTAACGATTGCAAAAAATTCTACAGGTGTGTCAATAATGGAAAAGGTGGATTGATCAAGTATGACTTCAAGTGTGGTGATGGAACAGTATGGGATGGAGCAACATTTTCTTGTAACTATCCCCAGGCTGTGGCAGGCAAATGTGGATCAAACCAGCAAACTTCTACCAATCAACAGGGCAGTAATCAGCAAACGAATAATCAACAAGGAACTGATAATCAACAAGGATCTAATAATGAACAGAATCTGAATCAAGGAAATGGAGGTCAAAATAATCAACAAAGCAATAACCAACAAGGATCTAATCAACAGAGTGGAGGTCAAGATAACCAACAAGCAAATAATGAAGTGAATTCAAGCCATCAAAATGGAAATCAAAATAATCAGGGCAATCAGAATAACAATCAACAATCACAGGAGAATAGTCAACAGAACCAACAGGGTAACGGACAGATCGGTGAAGGGCAAAATCAACAACAAAACCAGCAGAGTACTGGTCAAAGCAATCAACAGAATCAACAAAACCAATTCAAATGTGTTTCTGAAGGATTCATTGGTAGTGAAAGCAACTGCTCTATATTTTATAGATGTGTAGCAGATGGTCGGGGTGGTTATATAAAATATAAATATTCATGCGGTCCTGGTACAGTGTGGGATGGAAATCTGCTTTCTTGCAATCATGCTTGGGCAGTTTCTGGTAAATGTTTCGCGCCACAAAGGAATCCATCCGAAACAACGAATATTCAGCAAGGAAATGGTGCTCAAAATTCGAACCAACAAAATGGAAATCAGAATAATCAACAAACCAATGGGCAAAACAATCAAGGTAATCAGCAGACGAATAATCAACAAGGATCCAATAATCAACAAAATGGAAATCAAAATAATCAACCAAGCGACGGACAAATCAATCAAGGTAATCAGCAGACGAATAATCAGCAAGGGTCCAATAACCAACAGAATGGAAATCAAAATAATGAACAAAGCAGTGGACAGAATAATCAAAGTAATCAGCAAGTGAATAATCAGCAAGGAAGCAATAACCAACAAAATGAAAATCAAAATAACCAACAAAGCAATGGGCAAAGTAATCAAGGTAATCAGCAGACAAATAATCAGCAAGGATCCAGTAACCAACAAAATGGAAATCAAAATAATCAACAGAATCAACAGAGCAATGGACAAAATAATCAGGTTAATCAGCAAGTGAATAATCAACAGGGGGCCAATAATCAACAAGGAAACAATAACCAGCAGAATCAACAAAGCGGTGGACAAAATACACAGGGTAACCAGCAAGCAAATAATCAACAAGGAAGCAGTAACCAACAGAATGGAAATCAAAATAACGAACAAAGCAATGGACAAAGTAATCAAGGTAATCAGCAGACAAATAATCAGCAAGGATCCAGTAACCAACAAAATGGAAATCAAAATAATCAACAGAGTAATGGACAAAATAATCAGGTTGATCAGCAAGTGAATAATCAACAGGGGGCCAATAATCAACAGGGAAGCAATAACCAGCAGAATCAACAAAGTGGTGGACAAAATACACAGGGTAACCAGCAAGCAAATAATCAACAAGGAAGCAGTAACCAACAGAATGGAAATCAAAATAACCAACAAAGCAATGGACAAAGTAATCAAGGTAATCAGCAGACTAATAATCAGCAAGGATCCAATAATCAACAAGGAAACAACAACCAACAAATTGGAAACCAGAATAATCAACAATCTGGTTCAGAAAATCAACAAATCAATAATTATCAGAATAGTACCCAACAAGGATCATTGACTGATGGTAAATGTTCCAAAGAGGGGTTTATTGGCGATACAGAGAAATGCAATAAGTTTTATAGATGTGTAATAGATGAAAATGGTGGATTCCATAAATACGAGTACACCTGTGGTCCTGGTACAGTTTGGGATCAGAACCTCTTATCCTGTAACCATCCGTGGGCTGTATCTGGCAAATGCTCCTCTGTGTCGAACAGTGAACAGTCATCTAGCACTCAAGGTTCGGAAAATCAAAATGGAAATAACCAAGGGGGTGGATCGACTCAAGGAAACAACAATAATCAACAGAGCAATAGCCAAACTAGCGGTAATAGTAACCAGGGTAATAGTGGCAATCAATCTAGTAACAATAATCAGGAATCAAATCAAAATGAAAATAATCAAGGAGGTGGGTCGAATCAAGAAAATAACAATAATCAGCAGAACAATAGCCAGAATGGTGAGAATAATATTCAAGGCAGTAATGGCAATCAAAATGAAAATAATCAAGCAGGAGGATCGAATCAAGGAAACATCAATAATAATCAACAAGGCAATAGCGGAACTAGTGGTAACAATAACCAGGGCAATAGCAATAATCAATCTGGAAACAACAATCAATCAGAAAACAACCAGGAGGCTGCCAATGAACAGACAGCAGCAAACAGCCAGCAGGAAAATCAACAGAATTCGAATAATAATGGCAGTCAATGCCAAAATCAAACCAGTACTAATAATAGTGAGCAAGGATCTTTAGATGGTGGAAAATGTTCCAAAGAAGGTTACGTAGGAGATGAAAATAACTGTACCAAGTTTTATAGGTGTGTGGGTAATGTGAATTCAGGATTCCAAAGGTATGAATATACGTGTGGACCAGGAACCGTTTGGGATCAGAGTGCATTATCTTGCAATCATCCTTGGGCAGTTTCTGGGAAGTGCTCCTCAGTACAAGGTACAAATAATCAACAAATCAATGATAATAATTCCAATCAAGGCAATAACCAAGGCTCCAATCAGAGTGGTAGCAATCAACAAGTCGATAATCACCAAAGTACTCAACAAGGAAATAACCAAACACAAACCAACCAACAAAATAGTGAATCTAACAATAATCAGCAGGTACGTTAATATTTCTCAGTTGAAGAACTGAACTAATTCGGCTTAAAATTTCAAGGAATCTTCATGGAATTCAACCAATATATCAAGCGAAATCGGAACCGACTGTTCGAAAGAAGGATACCTTGGTGATCCCAATGATTGCAAAAAATTCTACAGGTGCGTTTCTAACGGTTCAAACGGTTTCACGAAATTCAGCTTCATTTGTGGGCCTGGGACCATTTGGGACATCTCATCACTCACGTGCAATCATCGCAAAGACACAAATCGTAATAACTGTAGTGAAATCACATCACCATCATCGTCATCTCATTCAACGTCCATATCGAATTCATCATTGCCTCAAAGTGGTTCAAATTCATCTCCACCATGTTCCTTCGACGGATTTATTCCCGACTCACGGAATTGTTCCAAATTTTACAGATGTGTCAGTAATGGCAATAATGGTTACACCCGATACGAATTTTCTTGTGGTAAAGGTACAGTTTGGGATGCTGATTCTGTCACTTGTAACTACCCGTGGGCTGTTTCTGGAAAATGTGCCAATGTTGACCTTAGCAACGAAACTACAAATGGGGTGTGTAATACACAAAAAATTGTTCTCCTACATATTATAATCATTGATATTTTCACAGAACGGGGACATCGCAGATGGTGGCAGCACTACTGAAATTATTAGTACCGTAGATTATGGCAGTACAACAGAGAGCACTACAAATATACCTACATCAACCGAAGCAACATACAGCACCGTTTCCTCCACTTCGGGAATTACTACGGAAACTTCTACTGTCACTTTGTCAACAGAACTATATTCATCTACCGAAAGTACAACTTTTTCCACGACAGGAGTAAGTGTCACGGATAATGGTTTGCCTACAGAAATAGCTTCCGAGATCACCCAGTCCACGGGAACTACAAGCTTCTCAACAGGAAGTACTACAGTCTCTACCGAAAGTACTACACTTTCAACCGACACTAGCGGGTTCTCCACAGGAAGTAGCACGGTTTCAGCAGATAGTAGCACCTTTTCCACTGAGAGTACTACAATACCTACAGATGGTAGTACTGCTTCAACTGAGAGTAATGCCTTCCCCACCACAAATGGTACGTTGTTGTCCACTGACAGTTCCACATATTCGACCGAACTGAGCTCCACCGTTTCAGAAAGTAATAGTATCAATGTAGAAAGTACAGTAACATCAACAACAACGGATAGTACCAGCTCATTCACAGAAAGTAGCACATCCACAGACAGAACCACTTATTCTAGCGAAATATCTTCGGAGAGTAGTACCGAGTCTGGTTCGACGACTGAATTCGGTTCGTCCACAACGGAACAAGGATCTACAACTGAAAGTACTACAGCCACGACCATTAACAGTGGTGGTGATACCGACATGAATGCTAACTCCACTATGGAGCCTTGTCCGATAGCGCAGTTGGAAGGAGATCAAGTTGCATTGGTTTGTCCCACTGGATTCAGACGGCATCCGAAGTACTGTAACCTATTTTACCAGTGCACGAAAGCAAAGAACAGCCACGACTATAAAATTCTAGTTTTGAGCTGTCCTGATGGGCTCGTTTACGATAACGATAGGATTCAATGTCTTCCGCAGAATGAATCCCAGACTTGTAGGGGAGAAATAGCAAGCAGCAGCTTATACAGGATGTTGGACATCAATTCAATGCCTCCAGTGAGTGATGACAGAATTTTTATACTCGGAAATTTTTCAAATCACATTATAAAAAAGTAGAAAATCATTTCATGACTGGAAACGGCATCATTCCGTATCTAATGGTGGTTCCTTGTATATCTGGATGGCATTCAGCTACCCAAAAATCATATTTTTGTATTTGTATTTGCAGTAATGTTATACTATTTATATGATCCGTTAGCAATAGAGTCAGAAAATGCGCTAGTTTCATAAACATACAGGGTGTAATATAAGTACGTTAAAAATATTCAAGTGATGTATTCCTGAGACAATTCTGAGGAAAACAGTCTATATGAAATTGTGCAAAAAAAGTTATTTGCACGAAATTAACTACCCGGGTTTTTTTGACATGGGAAATCATAATTTCGTATTAATTTTTATGTAATATCTAGAGAACGCTGCGTACGCTGTCATAATTTATTTCAAATTTCACTAACTTTTCGACAGTAAACCTTTGGTACTTTTCATGAAAAAAAACGTATTCCCACACCTTTCCCAAGTAAAAGAGTTACACCTCCTCAACAACGCTGGAGGTGATCGTTTTCGAGATATTTACAATTTTCTATATCGATACATATTACTTAGCTCCTAGGGCGCTAAGTGAAGTTGCTGAGAACAGTACAGAAACCAAATATGCGGTGAATCTCGACAAAATAAACAATTTTGTCCTATAAAATGTTTAACGAAAAATGATTCGTTTACGAAATGAAGATTGTTGAAACATGGAGGATACCTACCATACTTCGAAAAATTTCAAAAACGATCACCTCCAGCGTTGTTGAAGAGGTGTACCTTTTTTACTCGGAAAAGACGTGGAAATCAGGTTTTTTCATGTAAAGTACCAAAAGTTTACTGTCAAAAAAGTTAAGGCAATTTGAAATAAATTATGACAGCGTACGCAGCGCCCTCTAGCCCTGGGTAGCGAATTTCGTGCAAATAACTTTTTATTTGCAAGAGTTATTTTCCAAAAGCGAACAAAAAAATAAATTTCTCCGAAACGAAGCATTTTGGAAGTTCATATAGATTTTTTTCTTAAAATTGTCTCAGGAATACGTCACTTGAATATTTTAACGTACTTATGTTACACCCTGTATATGGGAACTGCAGCTGGTTCAAAAATCAGTGAAATGCCTCGGTGTGCCACAGCAAAATACCATATCTTGCCCGCAATAATCGAGATATTCAATTCGATTTTTATCATTCAGTGATGATCAGTAACACATACTATAGCTAACCTTTTTTCTGACAAAATCAATAAAATTAGTTTTGGTCTTTCGAGTAACATTATTATACGCGCTTTTCAATGTACTTGTATAGCCCATTATTTGCCTCGAAAATTTTTTCATGATAGAATCACAATTGTATTGCAAACACCGAAATCAAGTAACAGACATCTTCATGTTTTCGATTATAAGTTATTACTAATATTGCAAAAAATCAAACAAGTTATACGTACCAGTATTTCTGATCGAGAAGTTGACTGGTGAAATGGAAATACTCCCAAAACAGATTACTAAGGCTCGTATCTATATAGAAAGAATGATTGGCAAAGTTGAAAACTGGAAAATATTATCGTACAATCACTTCCATCATCTACACTGCCTCGCAGTCATGTACTTTGTAATATCATCTCCATTTCTTAATTACCATTTCAGTACTTTCCTCCATTTCATTCGCATTGTTCAATTCGATAATGGCACCCAGTTTATATCTGCACCTACATCATCATACTTGTGGGGCTAAGTATTATTCATATCCGTTCAAAAAATGTTAAGAGTATAAAATATGTAAATTTAGTGAATACAATTCAAAAATTGTTGCACGTCATCGATGACGACATGAAATCAACAGAGTGGCACCAATCCATTGATGCACGGGATTGTTTGCATTGAAATTCAAATTTGGCGCCTGTTGTTCTTAAGAATTTAGTTGGTAGCACTTTCGATGTTGCCGCACTTCATTTGGAATTTGAGAGTAATCAATTATTCAAAAGTGGCAGTTCTGTGTTTACGTCTTGTTGGTATTTCAAATTGAATATTGTAATAAAAAACTGTGTTTTTCGATCATCATATAGCAAGTATCAGTCCCAAGCTATTCGTGGGGATGCCAAAACATGTTAATGAGCGCTGCAAAGAGTTAGTGGCATCTTTCAGTGGTTATTTGGAAAGAGAACGTGAAAATGATGACCCGTTGCTTCAACGGCTGTTAGAGAGGCAAATCAAGAAAAACAGTAAATTGTATTCGTAATTTCCCTTCAGATATTCACTTCTATCTTGTAGCAGCTGACTTCGAGTCAAGTATATAGAATAAAGATACCGAAGCGAAGCTCTTGAATCGCCTCGAATGCCTACAAATGCTGCAGTACTGGGTACGTTGCAAAATTCATAGCATGTATGGACGAAGTGAGTATTTGGTTTTTGAAAACAGGAAAATTTTGATTCTTCGAAATTGGCCCCTACTGAAAAAACTACACGGATGAACTTCCATACTTTAGGTATTTTTTTGATTCTACTCCTTCCATAATAAATACGTCACTTTTATTATTATCTGATATTCCATAATTATATAACAATCTAGCTATAGTATACTTCAAAATTTGACAAACTGTCTATTATCAAACTGGGCTTTCCAGTGCTACTATTTCTCTTCGGAAAACGTGAAGTAAATTGAGGTTTTCATTTCTGCTCCTCTTGAATTTTTACATCTTCCATTGGATTATCTTGTCATCTCCTCAAACTTTTGGTAACATTATTTAAAATCATTTAAAAATTGGTATAAAAATTTAATTCTGAAATTATTTCCTTCATATAAAAGTCAAATTCGTTGAACTAGATTATACTTACTGCAGAGTGTTATCAGATTGATTTCACCACTGAGCTAGCTAGCGATTTGTGCAAAAAAAATGGAAATTTGTCATTTCTTATAACCTCCATATTTTGTCTGTAAAATTAGAACATGGAGATCGTAAACAACCAGTATTGAACTACTGCCACCTGAAGTCAAATTCAAGAAAATAATCTCGATAATATTTACACTTGAGCTGGTTGAGAATAAAATATATGTCATTTGCATAATACAGTCAGTTTGAAATCAAACCTATCTACGCCGACCTCTGACTACCATATTGTATAATGATGCTTATCTGTAGGAATCAACAACACTAACAAGGTTAGCATCTTCAGGAGAAGAAAAGTGATGCTATCTCCTGAAGATGTTAACGTTGTAAGCGAAACTTGCGTCGAGTGCAAATAATATCAGTTTGGTGTTAGGGTAATAATTGATCTCTACTAAAAGGTTTAACTATTGCATATATTGAATTCCTTCACAGCTTCCTGTCACGAGCCGACGCCCTCTCTGTCCTGTCGAAGGATACCACGAACTGGAACCAGCCGCCTGCAGTACAAGTTTCCTTCGGTGTTCAAGGTCATTCAACCCAACAGGTAGGATGGAAGCTTACATGTATCGATGTCCGGAAGGTTTTGCTTACTGGCAGATCAGCAGGAGATGCGAACGCACTTCCAGACTTCTGGACTGTAAAGAATACGAACCTTTCCACTCTAGGTGGGACATGCCGGTGGAAACCGTGAATATTTCCGCTAGAAGAAGAAAAAGTGCATATTTTGGGTGGTGAGAAGTGAACAATCGAATAAGATAGCACGAACAATTTAAAGAATTTTTGCCATGCATCGAACGTTATAATACAAAAGGATATTTTTTTTAATCTGAAAGATTTATCCGATGAATTTCATGGACGGATTCCTTGACGCGAATAATTTAGACTGAAGATTCTCTTATGGATATCGAATTCAAAATATGAGAAATTCATCTCGAATTTTCATAAGATAATCTTTATCGATATTAAATAAATTTTGACTGACTTTTCCCCGTGGAACTAGGTTATTGGTTCTTTGTGGAAAATGCGATACCTAAGTAGCTGTACTTCGATATCGTAAATGGGTTATTGGTTTTGGATTATTTATTGTCGGTTATTTATTGTACGCTAACGAAAAACTGTTTCAGCTTCTTCTAGTAATTTATTTTATGATTAGATACTAGATTGTCAATGTAACTAGGTTAGGTCGAAAACAATTGCCAATGTACGTAAGAAATGATATACACGGAAAATTAAATTAATTTTTTATAATACTCATTCTCATTTTTTTTTCCAATAGCTCCCATAGCATAGATTTATTGAATTTTCGTGAACACCAAAAAAGAAATGTTGAGAAGCTAGTACTCATAATGAAAGATGTATAAATATCACGCATTTCATGGACTCACTTATAAATATGGGATGAAGACCATAATTTTTTTGTAAACAAGAATATCTATGTTCTGTTCAGTGAGCGTTCATGTTCACGTACTAACATGAACGTAATGATTCAAAAAGAATCAATTAGTACATCCCTAGAACGTCGCATCCTGATTTATTTTACGAAAATATGAGTTTGTCATTCAAAGACACAATGTTTACCCCAGTAAATGTTTTTTAAAGCACGAAATGATTTTCGACCGATTTTCAAGTTGACAGGTAAGAATAGTGATGAAGCCGCAACAACAAAATGACAATGAGGATATGAAATCAGCCTCAGGTGTTCAATAACCAAAAATATAAATGCCTGTGAGTAGTTATGAAAGGTATATTTGCACAAATTTTGAAAAGTGTAAAAATAAGAGGATGTTTTTTGTTGTAATTTACTAATGTGAAGATTCGAAATATGAAGCCAATAGTATCAATAAAACGCGTTTCGGAATCAAAATATTTATGAATGTTACGTTCTGCAGGTGGATTTCAAAATATTTACTGTTAGAACAATAATATTATTTGTTTGCATTTTTTTTATTGACGAATATGTCACGGCTAATGAAGACGAGAATCTGCGAGAAAAAAATAGTGAGTCAGAGATTAACCACAAAGATGATAGTTACCTAGCTGAAGGTAAGTCAAGTTTTATAGATTTGTAAAAATAGTCATAAGATTAAACTAAAAGCAGGTTACGTAAGTCCAGGACAGTGTTTTTTCCTGCTGATAGTATTTGAAATTTGTTTTTCATCAACAGATATCTCCAAAGTTACACGAGAAGTGTCATAATGATTTATCAAACAGTAATCTTTAATTTTATTTTGAATGAAGTTCGAATAAGTATAAAGTACCGTTATGAGGAATATACATTTACTCGTATATGACCTCTGAGATTCAACTAAAAAAATGACGATGTTTCATGATATATCGAAGAATGATAGTCTTTTTTCAACGTAAATTCAGCCAATGAAGTTGCCTTCATTAACTGATCATTGAATTGTGTAAAATTGTTGATATTATTAAAAAATTTACGTTTATTCATCATCAGACCACTATAAGATTTCAATATACTGGAAAGGCAGTGTGAAACTCAGGCTTCTCCTTGCACTTTATCGAACACTGTTCAATTATCGATTTTCGTACCAATGTGTCAGATAAATTCACTTCCTTATCTTCGGTTTCCTGAGTATATCGTTTCCGAAAATGTCGTTATCGATTTCTAATCAATAAGTATATTTACTGTGGAACTCAGCATCACCCAAGTGTGGCGCGTAGATGTTTAACAAAAACACATTCTTAAAGCTTAAGCTACTTCTTACCGAACACACTAATACCAAAGTATGTGAAGCTTAGTTGAAGTTTTCGTCTAAGGTCAAAGCAAGGTCGATATGATCCTAAGTTGAAGAATCTTCTAGCGAAAAGAACCAACTCGACGAAATTGAGGTATTAAATAAAATCATGAGATATACACCTCAAGATTCAATCAGAATTTAGAGTTGATGGAATCATCACAAAATGGTTCGTATAAAAGATACACTTTTTATATCAATGCATTCATAAGTCTTTGTCAATTCATCAGTACTATACAGGGTACTGAGTGCAAATGTGACGTATAACTGGAAATATTATAATATTTTCAACCATTTTTTTTTCACACGAAATGTATTTTTCAAAAATCTGGCTTCAAGTGGGTTTATTTCGAGCGGTTCAGAAATTGAGGTTGGAAAAATGTATCCCTTCAATAGTAATAAAAAAAAAAGCGGTTGGTATTCTTGTGTATAAAAGATTAGATCCCGGGTCGGATATGATTTTTTATGTCGTCTCTTGCCCTGATAGGCGCAATGGCATTATTTTCCGAGTAATCCTAAAATCGCCACCTAGACCGCTACCATTTATGTAGACGTCACATCTATTTGTTTGCTACAAATTCATGAGTACGTTCCGACAGACATGAATTATCAATCGAAGAAACTGTTTTTTAAAACAGGAATTTGGTAGTTTCATTCAAGATTTGATGAATTTTTCATGAAAGTTATATAAGAGGTGTGTTTCACAATGCACAACCGAAATTCAAAAAACTCACCAAATCAAAAAAAGATACAAGACGAATTGTTTGACTTCACTGATTCACATAACCTCACTAAAATAAAAAATAAGACAACAATCCGTTGTGCGTCAATTAGAACTACTCCAATTGTGTAGTTATTCAAAATTGAATACCGACACAATTCATATATGACATTCAGAATATTCAAAATCCTATTCAAAACTAATTCCATTAGAAAGTACGCTATTTGACCTATACAGTAATTACTGTACTCTCAAGTAATTGTTTCAATTTTTCGTTATTCCGACAGTAAAATTCATTCAATTTGAGAATTGATATTTTGTTCTTGAATGAATGCATTAGGCTGAGATTATTTCAAGAAATAATCGCCACGGAAACTACTCGATCTAAAAATTTTCTGAGATACATTTTCATTTTTCTCAACCCAAACTATGTTATCTTTTAGTTATACCAATCAATCAACCAGCAATAGATGAAACCAAGTCCTACGGACTTATGGTTTTATCATGTTGGTTGTTCTCGGGCTATTTCAAAATGTAGTTTTCATAAAAAAATGTATTTTAATCGATAAAAATTGTGAGTTCGTATTACTTTTGTTTATTCGATCTCAAAATATTTTTTTCTAATACTGGATATGGATTGAAATTCGGAAAAACGATGATTCCCCAATTTCTCAGGAAAAGTGATTTTTTGTTGTATGATAATGGAGCGGAACCATTTCTACTACCGGGTGGATCAGAATTAGTAAACGATGTCTTCTTAATTTTTTCATCGGAGGGCTCTCTTTAAAATTTGTAGTTATACAACCCAAGCGATCGAGAGGTTTTACCAAAAAGTGATTTTCAGAAAAATTTCATTTTTCCATTCAAAATTTCGACAAAAATTCTATTTATTATGTGAAATTTCGAAACTTGTGTTCAAATTCGGAAGTAGGGATTGATTTTCACCTCTTTGTAAAAAAGACTTCGTTCTGTTAACTAATTACAAAATATGAATGTTATATGGTTTCAACAATGATTATATACTTCATTTTCAAAGTCTTATGATAATTTGACATATCTACGTGTTTGGCTATGAGAAAAATATCATGACTGATTTTGCATTTATATTTTAATTGAGGTTTGGTCATTATTTTCAATATCACCTGGTAACCAACCAACTCCACATCTTGAGAAGTACTGTCATAAAGGATTGCGGATATGTGAGGATGTATACAAAGTGTTACATCTGACAACTTCTCTTCGATGTCCTGTACATACCTGTATTGTACCATTACTATTCAGGGATTGGTACTGAAACGAAAGAGATCGAATAGCCTCATAACACGTCGATTTCTAATCCAAGGGTAACATCTCTTCATAAGTATCATAACCACAACCTCAACTGTCACACCTCCCTCCACATCCCTTGGTCATTATCACCCAAAAAGCAATACGACACTTTTTGCGTTATTAATTTTTTGGAGAACCAGTCATGGAACTGTTCGCTACGTAACTTCTCATTTCGGCTCTTTTGTGAATGAAACAACCCTTCCTGATTCCAAATTACAATACGTTCTTGAATGGTTAATTCTTCATGAAAATAAGCCAAGGAACTGTTCGCTACCTTCCTGTAAGGAACTGTTCGCTACCTTCCTGTTTTTGGCCTACTCTTGGAGAAAAAACAACTGTACCGTTTTCTTATTTATGATACTTCATTCGGGAGGTTATTTGATCAATTCATAAAATAGGTAATAACAAAAATTGATGAACTTTAAAATTGGATAACCTTGTATAACTTATCCATTAACTGCCATACATGAATAATAGTGAGTCTCGAAACGTTGTCTGCGAATTAATGTGCTTTGTAACTATTGAAATTGAAGATGTGCAAGGTATTTCAATTTTCAAGTTCATTGAATGTAATGGATTATTTCATAATTTTTCGAACGCTTCAATATATAATTGAAAATACAAAACAGATATTTTTAATAAAAAGTGACGTAGCGAACAGTAACATGGCTAAATCCCTTATAAACCTACTTTTTTATTGTGCCTGCTATTATACGGATATGTACCGTTGTTGTATGCTTTCAATTGAGCCACTACCATTTCTTGAAAATGCTATGTAATGAAACCAAAAATAGTACAATTTGATTCCAATAAGAAATATTGATTTGCATAGGGTATCTAGTGCTTCAGGGATTTTATAGTATCTCATTTTGACAAAAACTGTTCAGCATTTCCAGAAATTCCTTGGTGGATGAATTTTTAAGTAACAAAAATTTATTGTGAAATGAGAATTGATAATCTTCTACAATGATGTCCAGTCTTCATTTTGGTTTGAGAATTATCTCTTTATTCGATTGAAGGTGTAAAAAAAGATATTTCTCATATACTTCAAGAGTAGAAAATAAACTTCTCTTGAAAAACATCGTGCCTATGAGGAACAAGAGTGAGGGATTTAACGAACATGTTCTGTCAAATCGTAATATTCTCTCTCCAAAAGTGTTTGGAGTTGATAAACAATATGAAACTATATGCAGCTATTTGACGAAATATCAGATAAGTGGTGCGTCGTCGTCATCGTGTTGACAACGGTTTGCTGCTATCACATTTTTGGTAAAACAAACATCACAGATGTCATGAGCTGTCACGTTGGTTATCTTTTCAAGTTGCTTCAAAGTTATGAAAATGGGGCCTGGCGGAGACGATCTGCCAAAAGATTTTGCTGAAGAAGCAAAATTGATATCATTTCATCTTCCCGATAAATAAAATCACCGTTTTCCTCCTTTCTTTAGGGGCCGACAAGCATCATTTTCCTCTACCTCTCTATGAAACTTCACACACAGGTCACTCATATACTGATAAGTCAACTTGTAGGTCTTGCCTCAATTTAATATTAACGGGGAGATCATATAAATTGAATTTCCTTCAAACGCCACGTTTTGAGATGGTTTGAGCTGAAACAGCTTGAAGAAGGTACTCTTCGCATTCGAATTCAAACTTTGAACGGCCACATCTTATTTAATTTCCAACATACAGGAAAAAATAATTATTTTCAGCTAAATTGTTCTGCCCACATCCAAATTTCAATATTATTCCATTTTATCATTAACAAATCATTGAAAAAATATGCGATTTCATTTGTTCAAATATTCAACGACAAGTAAAATTCTTTGTTCGTGGTATTGGCAAGCGTATTTCAATGATACAAATCGAAAAAAAAATGGGAGATTACCGATAAAACAATTGAAACGCAAAATCCGTTGCGCGGAGAGCGACTTTCAAACGCTGTCGGCGCCGTGTTGTCCACTGTTCGGAAAAGGCAGTAGTGGTTTACCTTACACAAAACATGAAGACCTTTCAGAAAAACTTGGTGTGTCGCTTATCTCTCGGCAGCAACTGATAAGCCTTATCAAGGGGCTGGCAGCACTGCTTTTTCATATAGTCCTACCCCTCCTCTATCTTGAGGAACAATCACAATACGAGATACTTCATCATCATTATAGAAACCCAAAAAAAAATTCTGTGATTTTTTGTATAGCATTGACCGGTTTTAGACATGGCAGCAGGACAGGAATGAGGTTTAGTGTCGTGTTCTCTCAAACTATGAGTGATTGAAAAATTCAAATGCATCGACATCACTCTATCTCTAAGCTTCAATTAAATCTAGTTTTGGCAAATACTGAGGGTCAGTTGATGTCAAAGAAACGACGTCAATCGATATTGTCAGTTATATTATTGGGATGACTTTACACGAAGTTCACAGAATAGAAAAATAAAAGCAATTATACAGATTTGAAACCGATTCTATTCATTGTGAGATAGTGAGTGGCCTGATCATAAAAAGTGATAAATAATATGAATACTCCATTTTCAGGATGTAATTTGAAAAATGTCCACCAAGGTCAATACAGAAGAGAAATCACCGCTGTTATATGTCTTGGAAGATAGAGATGACAATTCGAAAACCAAGAAAATGTATTTCGAAAGATCCAGATTGAATGGAATCACATCCGGAGCTACAGCAGTTTTCACACATTTTCCAAGTTAGTATTTTCTTAATGGACTGCCACATGAAGTAACAGAAATGAAAACTTGCCGTTCAATGCCGATAAATGTTTGAGAGCAATTCTTTGAATCGTATGCAATACTGAATTTCAATCTTTATAAGGTGAAGTCTACTCAAAAATATTAGGGAGGGTTTATTATATTTGTTCAGCTGGTAAAACCTAGTTTTGGAATAATTGAACCAGCATGCTTTTTTTGAGTTTCTGAACATGTATCTGAAATCAAAACGGGGCGACTTTGTTCGAGAATTATGACCCTTTAAATGAAAAATTGTAGAATCAATTCATTCGAAATGAATTCAATTCATCGGCTCCAAATCCAATTGAGAATTATGAGTTACTATCTTTTTTTGATGAATTGTGGCATGTGAATTATTCAACGTGAAATGAATTGACAATGCACCTCTAAATTATTCAGTCCATCTCTAAAATAAGCCGGAAACGCGCAAAAGACATCATGTTCCTTGACAGGGACCGTCCACTCTGATTATAGTTAGGAACTATACTCAGACAACTGAGTTAATAATATTGGAATCTCCAAACTTCCCTATACAATTTTTCACCCTGAATATTTCGAAACAACTCTTTCGAATCCTGTGGATGATGCATCATTTGAAAAGTAAACCATATCAATAAAGGTTATGATCTCAAGTTCATTGGAGTTACTATTTTTTTTGTACATGAACAGTTTGTCAGTAGACTCGGCAACAACAAAAGTTGATTTTATTTCAAAGATCACTCCTTCACGAAAAACACTTCTCAAACAATGGCAATTATCTTTCTAACAAAGCAACAAAATGCAGTGGATTGTGAATCGATCACAGATACAATTGATGAGGTAGCTTGTGACCTGAAATCATAATTTTTCTGATGAATCGACAATACATAATTTCTTTCTTCCTCTATATTATTGGCTTACAGCTCCCGCTGTATTCGTTTCATTGTTGAAATCGAATCAGATTTGAAACAGCAATGCCAAAACTAAATAAAAATCACCGTTACCTCAAAAATAATAAATATTTGTTTTTCTTGGGTTTCATTCCACCGAGTAATGTCATCATTATATTGACCTTGCAATTATATTCGCGATCCAATTATGTGCCGTGGAGTTATTAAAAATATATAAGCAACAACTATTTATGTCAATAGCTGTGGAATTGCTTGGTCAATAATAAAGATGGCCATGGAATTGAAATTGAGGATGAATCACTGGAAGAGTTCAAGTTTAGGATGGGATTCGATCGATTCACTGGATGTCCAATTGTCACAGTTGTATATTATTTCAATCTCTAACTATATAATCTAACAATATCCAAAATCAAGTACCTAACTGAAATAACTCGTTAGTGACAACAGGATTGTCACGAGAGGTAAATGAAAAGAATGGTCAAAAGGTCGAAGCGTGCATTCATCAGAGGACACAATTTAATTTTTCTGATTTGTAGTGGTTAGAGTAAGCCTAACTCCAAGTTCGTGGAGTCGCCACCCTTTTCTTGAAAAAAGGGTTGCGAATGGTTATCGCGCTTAATCTGCCAAAATATTTATCCTACAAAAAAAAGTTGCTAATTGAATATTCTACTCTACAACTTTATTTCTATTTATAAAAATCGTGAAATGCAAAATAACACAGTTATGAACGAAAGTCGAAAATTCCGGAACATTTTTTTTTCCTGCGGGCGCATTTTTTTTCTATCTACTACAAAAAACAATTGGTTTTCTCGGCCATAGACCCCGAATATTATCGGAAGGGGATGTCAAATTGATGTTTGGAAGGCTTTCACAACTCTGCTTCCTGTACACTCAACCCTTCAAAATTTTAATCGAAAACATATTTTGTGTGATATATCATTAACGAAAAAAGTGTTTCCGTTAAATGGCTTTCGTCTGCTTACGAACGGCAAATCTCAAAAGTCGAGACTTCACGAGGAAAAAAAGCATTACTATCTTACGATTATATTCCAGGACTTTGCAAAAAAATACCTATTAAAGCAAAAAATCGAGGACAGTAGCATCTTCCATGAGAAATTGAATGAAAAATATTTCACCATAGATCGATGAAGTCGATTTCACTGGCAAATAAAACGGTTATCTTTTTTATTTGACTGCCGCATACAAAATTCTCTGAAGACAGCAATTTTGGAAAGTGTTGGAAATGATTAAAATTCCAGTGTCTTTATAAGTCTCTATATGTATATGTGGATAATGTTGCCATATGAATTAATATATTTCATAGCATTAAAATATACCACATTCAATAACAATGCATTATCAATACGGTCTGACCGATGAACAAAGAAATAAAATATTTTCCATTTACTTTATTTTGTCAAAATTGAAAAAATGAATCAACGAAACGTCTTCCCCACATTTTCTTGAGGGTATTGAAATATTACAGATTTATGTGATTGTATAGAAGCCGGCAACAATATAATATGTGAATTGTGCATTATTTTCATATTCGCTTCGGGTCAGTGTTTTACATACAAGAATTGTAAAGGCACCTCATTTCTGAAATGACACTGTAAACCGTCAGAATAGATGAATTAACACCATCTACTATGCTATCATGATAGCTCTAACACACCATATATAGTGTTTTTCTACGCCTACTATCTCCTACTATTTTAAACCGTTCATTACGTATTTGACAGCTGTTAGGTCTTTTAGAATACAAGTGTATTCTAAATTACTACCTTTAATTGCCCTAAAACCTTGTGGATTTGTACTGTATCTAGTTATATCCATGAAGCAAGCAAATGGCCGCGTCTAAGGCTGGATTCAGACAGATCCGAAATTTGATCGTACGACGATCAGATAGCTTTCTGATTGGTCTAAATTTAAATTCAGACCAATTTAGACCAATCAGAAAGCTATCTGATCGTCGTACGATCAGATTTCGGATCTGTCTGAATCCAGCCTAACAGCTTACAGCGCTTGAAGCCGCTGCACAAAATTTCACAGTTGCCCATGGTGAAATGTCAAATTTTGTGAAGCGGCTTCAAGCGCTGTAAGCTGTTAGACGCGGCCATTGTTTCCCCTACTTGCTGTTATCCAGTGTCTCGTTGATCATTTGAATTGAAGAAAAACGAGGAACTTTGTGCTCCACTAGCGAAAATGGCCGCACAAGCATGGTGGTAGTAGAAGAAGTACAGTACGCAACTCCGGTATAAGGCTGGTAACGTGCACTCGCCTTTCGCTCGTGCGTAATAGGCTATTTATCCTCCTAGTTACCTGATATACTTTTTATAGCGCTAACAGACTAGTGTCTTTCATAAGACAGTTCCACTGACAGCGTGTGAGGTGGGTGGTAGGAGATGCAAAATGACCGCAGCGCACGACGTGGTGAACTTGTACCACAATGTATGACATACAATCACTTAGTAGTAATAAAATCAGATGACATTATGTATTAAGTTTCCTTGCGTTACATTTAGACAAAAATAAACTAAGGCACTAGTAGTAGAGAAACATAACAAAATCGACACAAATTTCAATCTAGTAGAACATATAACAGATGCTACGGCATTGTTCATGCTTTTGATACGGTCGAACACAAAATTCTATTTATTTTCATATTACATCAAATAGGGATAAGGGAAATAGTTCATGCCTGGTTTCAAATGTATTTGTTAGATGGAAATCAATTTGTCTATATGGGGGCAAGAACCAGTTCACTAAGAACTCTCTTATGTGGTGCCCCTTAAGGATCCATTCGAGGACCGGTTCTTTTCTTCATGCGTATAAATTCTCTTCTCAATTAAGATTCGAAAATCAACATAATCGCAGACGATACCTCAATTATATATGGGGCAAATAATAAACAAGAAATTAAATTTGATATGTTGAAGGACCTTCAAAAAATATCATCTTGGCTGATAAGTCACAAAGTGTTGAATTTCGGTAAATCTTCATTTACGTATATCTCACAAAAATCGAATTCATCAGAATGGAAACATCCCGTCGAAATAGAAAATGAAATCATCAAATATTGTTCTGCTGTAAGATTTTGTAAATATTTGGAAATTCTGATGGATCAGATCCCCAATTATTAGATTTTTTTTAAATTGCGAAATTTTCTGCCGGTTTGGGGATCAGCAACAAAAACCTTAATGAGACGTCTGAAAACTTTATAAAGTAAATTGATTAAAGGTATGTATACATTTGATTTTGAAGAAAATACAAAAAATGTATACAAACCCAATCAGCTCTTGGATATATCTTCAATACACATGCTAAAACTCTGCATGTTCATTCATTTGGTTAAAAATGAATTGAAACATTCTCATCTCACCTTCAAAATCAATATAGTGACCAGCATGATCATTCAAGCAGACGAGTCTGATTTCATTATCTCATTTTATTATCATTTCTTCTGGTATCCCCTTTGTTAAAATATCAATAAACTTAATTCATTTTTATTTGTTTCTCATTTTCCCTTTTATAAACTTGTTAGTTTCTTGGGAAGTAAACATCATTCAATCTAACACTTATTTCTTCAAGATAATCTAGACAAATATTTCAGAGTCTTTTTGAAGCTATGGATATCTGTGCCTGTATCTTTACTCTTATTTCATTTGATAGTAGGACCTTGTGAATCCATAGCTCGCAAAAATTGCCACCATCATAGATAGGCGTCAGCTCGTTAACAGAAAAATACATTTCAAACCCATTTTTTACATCCATTGACACTCCACGTAATGGTTTCTCTGGCACCATTCTGTTCTCACCAATAATATATAATCCTCCCGGATATATTATGGCACTCAATTTTTCTGATGACTATCATGTCATTGTGGGTGGTAGACTTTAAATTCATTCTATGAAAAAGCGGAACTGGATAACTATAATCTATTATTTATAATCATCTGACGCAAAATAATTTCAAGTGAGAGTATAACAATATGACTCGAAATCGCGGCACTAATTTTATCACCGTCACTCAACCTCTCGACAATTTTATTCACAAAAAATTCTGTTATAGATTACATCGGGACTTGCTGGGTTGCAACTGCTCTCTGTGGACTCGTGTTCTTCATGATGATTCTACTGTTATTATCCGCCATTACGACAGCTAGCATTCGAGTTCCGAGATGTGTTGCAGCCTCGGAAATCGACAACAAAAGTATTCATCTGGTGCACGTCCAAAACCAAAATCATTGGAGACCTTCCGAAGTGGAACTTCTACAACAAATCATCAGAACATATCCATCGTACAAGGTACGTCTGATCCTTATAGAAGAACAGAAACGTCGACCCAAGTACGAGAGAAATATCATACAAGAAGCAAATTTGGTTCCAATTTCTTCAACTAACGCGGAGGTGACTACTTCATCCAAAGATACGACGAGCCTTAATCCCGTTTCTCTTCCTCAAAGGAGAAAAAGAAGAATTGATGACGTCCGTTTCAATATAAATATGGAGACGAAGCGCCTGATAGACATGTTGCTGCATGGTAAAATGAATGAAAAAACTAATACAGATAAAGTGCAGAAGCCATCTACCGAAAAAACAACTATTGGCACCAGACCATCCACCGCCACTACAGAAAAACCTATTGATACTGTTGAAGATATGCTCGAAAAATACCCCACTCTAGTTGTCGAGCATGTGACCTACAACCAAGCATTTTTCTCCTCACCCCTTTATACCTACTGGCCAGAACTGAACGACCAGCTGAAAGTGTTTGCAGTAAGAGTACTTCAACTGTGGCAGTTTGGTGGTATGAGCTTTGATCTGCAGGCGGCAGTGAGTGATATCAAGGAACTGACTAATAATGGCACAAAAGCTGTAGACGACGAAACGAGAAGAGTAAAGCAGTTCGTTATTTCGGAGAAAAATAAGTACGAAGATCTCCCCGTCGGAGTTGTAAAGGTGGATGATAGGGCCTTACACATGGAAAGTAAGGTTCCTTGCCACGCATTTTTTGGAGAGATACTTTTGAACCTGAGAAAAACTCATCGAGGTACCACAGTGAAAGATATTATGCAGAAATCGATCAAAGTATTCTGTGCTCATTTTTCTGCAAGTAAAAAATATTGCAATATATTCAACTATAATTGATACTGAATTGAAGTATATACTTATATTTTATAATAAAAGTTGCAAATATTCATTTGTCCTCATTCATGGAGTAATAAATTCAACATTCATCGTAAAATGCTCTGAAAACAATTGGCAAAATGGTAATTTTTGCATGATAATAAGATTGGAAATAATGTGATCTTCACTTTTTTCTGGAGTAACTAAAATATATCATTCGTCAACGATCATCTTATAGTAGTTTACCAAACAAGTGCGGGAAAGCCACTTTACGCAAGTGTTTAAAAATTCAACTCATTCCGTCGAAAATTAAAGAAAACATTATATGGCGAATGAATCTTGCAGGTGGGCAAAACTACTTGTATGTTGGGGTGTTCAGAGGTGATACCTGACCCAATAAATGCATTTTTTCATAAATAAATTCAAACCCCACTCCTGTTACCTCGAAATTGAGAAAAGAATCTTTCTTTGGCGAATGAAGCTAGTACGACGGCAAAAATTAATGCAGATGAAAAAATGCAAACCTCACCCTCATTTTCTCGAAAGTGATAGAAGAAACTTCCTATGGCGAATAAAGCTAGCAGGTCGGCAAAATATCTTCCAATTTGGGGTGTTGAGAGATGAAATTCGACTATATAAATGCATAATTGAAAAAAAAATCAACCCCTCTCCACCTCCGAATCCTGGAAAATAACAAATCTTGATTTCAATGGCGAATAAACTTTGCAGGTCGCCGACAATTCTTGCCGGTTAGTGTATACAGACGTGAACGTGACCATATAAATGCATTTTTGACAAAAAATATTCAATATTTCAGCCACGTTTCACGTTCACCCGAAAATGAAAATCTATCTTTCAATGGCAGATAAACCATGAAAGTCAGCATTCTTGCAGGTTGGAGTGTACAGAGGTGAACCTTGATCATATAAATGCATTTTTGACAAGAAGAATTCATCCCCATTCCCGATCTCTTAAACAAGATTAATCTTACTTTTGATAGCGATTAAACCTTTAATAAAGTTTCACCTCTGTACACTCAAACCTGCAAGAAATTCTTGAACACCCCAACCTGCAAAAATGTTTGCCAACCTGCAAGCTTCATTCGGCATAGAAAGTTTTTTTTTTCATTCTCGAGGAAAAGGGTTGAATTATTTAATGCATTTATTTGTTCGAGTTTCACTTCTGAACACCCCAACCTGCCATAATTCTTGCCGACCTCCAAGATTTATCAGCCATAGATTCTTTTCTCATTTTCGAAGAAACAGGAGCATGAGTTATATTTTTCATTCAAATTATTACCCCCCAACACCCCAATCTGCAAGAAATTTGCCAACCTGCAAGTTTTATTTGCTATTGAAAGTTAGATTTGTCAATTTTTTCTCAATTATGCATTTATATGGTCAAGTTTAATCTCTGAACACCCCAACCTGCAAGATATTTTGCTGAGCTGCAAGCTTTATTCGCCATAGAAAGTTGTATCTCTCACTTTTGCGAAAACAGAGGAAGGGTTTAGATTTTTTAATTCAGAAAGGCATTCATTTGGTCAAGTATCGTCTCTGAACACACCAACCTGCAAGAATTTTTGCCATCCTGCTAGGTTCATTCGCATAGAAAGTTTCTTTTTTTTACTTTCGAGGAAACAGGTGTGAGGTTTGAATTTTTTTATTCAAAAATGCATTTTTTTGGTCAGGTATCACCTTTGAACACCCCAACCTACAAGGATTTTGCCCACCTGCAAGCTTTATTCGCCATATGATATTTTTTTTCTCATTTTCGAGGGAACGGGGGTGGGAGGTTTAATTTTTATCTCGGAAATGCTTTAATATGGTAGGGTGTAACCTCTGAGGATCCCAGCCTTCAAGAATTTTTGCCGACCTGCTAGCTTTATTCGCTTCTTATTTGCCAGAACGGGGTTGAATTTTATTGTCAAAAATGCATAGTTGGTTTATTAGCCATTAAAAGTAAGAATACCTGGATGGCCGATCTTTGCTCGGTATTTTTTCTCGGAAATCGTGTTTTTTTGGACATTGTATTCAGATACGACTTACATACTGTTGAAATATGAATTATATTTTTAGATCTTACCGACAAAATAATAAAAAAATATGAAACGGTTATTTGAATGAGGAAATCACGAGTACGACGTTTTCTAAAAATGAAACCTTTCTAGATCAATTCATCGCTCCCTGAAAACCTCTGCATACTAAATTTCATGAAAATAAAAAATGATTTCCATTGAATTGAAGCACATTCTCTAAATGTTCATGCTATTTCTTAATTTGTTTTTGATATTTAAAAAACTCATTTTTTTGGAGTTTTAGGCTAAGAGTTCCTATTTGAGCAAAACTTTCATTTCTCAACAACTTTTCCCCATAAAATAATCCTTTATTTTTCAAAATGAGGTACTTTATTCCTAGACAAATTTAATATGTTTTGTCCGGCCCTGTATTCTGAATGCTTGTAGGTCGGTTATAGAACATGCACCAACTTTTGGTGGTATCTAAATTTTGGTTGTACAACTATAAAATATTTTCCAAAAATATCACAGTTTCCTGTACGATTTTCACTGGAAATGGGTTTACAAAACCGCGGCACGTGTTTCGCTATAGCTAAAAATGTTTTATCTTGCTTGAGGAAGCTACTGTATAGCGAAACATGTGTCGCGATTTTGTAAAACTATTGCCAGTGAAAATTGTACAGGAACGATGGTATTTTTTTTTCAATATGGATTTTCATCAAGAATCGGTCAGTTCAATTCAAAAAATTTTCCAATTTGTTGAACACTTTATGAACCTCATTGTACAAAGAACTGACCCTGATTCTATTGAATGAAATGTGATAAAAACTGTGAACAGGAAATAATGCAAATAATTTGATACACGACTGAATTGTTACTCGTCCGGAATTTTTCATTTTTATTTCTATACATCACATCCTGTTACCATCCGACAAAAGACGCAGAATACTGACATCCAATTGTACATCATAAACATAGACATAATAAGCCCATATTTTTTAAAATCTATTCCTTCAACGAACGCTTTGATGATGAATATGAATGCTTCCAAGGAAATGATTACGGCGTAAAGAAACAGGAACGGAAGGAAGAAAATGGGATTGCCCTGAAATATGAGAAATTGGTATTTTTGAAACTCTGCAATATTACCCTTACAGTCGACAGACCAACAAGCAGGAAGAGGTAATACTCTGCAGACAAAACAAGGCATATCAATTTGCAATCTCTTTCAACCTCCGGTGTAACAAGTGTTCCACTTTTCAGCCTTTCCCTCCAAAGGAATCCTGGTAATACAGGGCCACATCTGATTATTCGTATTATATCGTAAATACTCAGAATCTGGAATCAATAATGTCACTGAAATTTCTAACATATACCTGTTTTCACATACCACACCAAGGATTCCCAATATGGCAACATAAAATGGTGCGAATCTTAGTGACGGATGTGAACAGAAAACTCTGATGGTTTTGTGGTTTCTCTTCAAAAGCGGTCCAAGAAATGTGTGAAATGGTATTTTCATAATGGTTTTCAGGGTATGAACTGAATCACATTTCGGCTTGAAATTCAATTTTAGTTATTTTTATAGGTTTCATGAGGAACTCTTGACACTGACAATTTTACATGAAATTTTTGAAGTCTGCTTGTTTCTGTGAATGACGTTTTCAAAATGAATTAGTGAAAGTTATTCGATCATCTTTCCAAATTTGATATGAGTTCCAGTACAATAGTCATAAAAACCCCATCCCCCAATTATCCAGAAAGCGTCTTGAAGGCTAATGCTTTGGAACGAAAATCCCCCAAGTTACTGGTCTCATCATTATGGTTTTTCTCGTCGATATTTTCTGCAGCAAAAATTGACTTCAGTGCGAATGTAACTGGTGAGTACAACAAAGTTATTTTCTGAGGAAACATTCTGAATCATTCACTCAAGAAATGGAAGAATATCTCATTATCAGGGTACTCCAAGTATCAAACAAATATAATTATAATACAGATCACGTACAGCTTGTCCAATCCATCTTGACACAGAACTAATAACTTATGTGCCCAGCAATCTCTGTGAAGAATACTAAGATAAAAAACACCTATTAACTGTGTTAACTGCGTTGAAATTCATTTCTAGAAGGTGTTTTTTCTTTCTTCATGATCTACTGGAAAACTGGAAAATTATCTAAGTTTGTGCCAAGATGGATTGGATAAGCTGTACCTGAACCTATCTACCTTTGGTTCAGAATGCAAACAAACCACAGAGAAACGAAAAAATACCTATATATAGAAATACCGTTTATATAAAACCCATCGTGGATCAGCAATAATTTTGATTGTAATGAGAAACCCTTTAGAATGATAAAAAACGCACCATGATACTTCCGTTTCTCTAGATTGTAATACTATATGCAGCAGTCTCATCTACTTTCGAGAATATGACCCACAAAGAATGTAATTTTGTAATCGATATTGTCTGCCACCCTCCATGAAAGAAATATCTAGTTCAGTGTGTTATAAGGAGAAAAACTCATGTTTGTTTGGGCGAGCAACTAAATATGCTGTTACTGAGCTGATGAATAATATATATGAAAGTCTGGATGAGACTAACTATGTCATCAGAAATTGGGCATGCAGTTTAGTTTATAATTTTTACACTGTATACGATTTTATACTGTGTCAAAATTATGGAAAACTATCAGTGACTGGTCCCGAAGGTTGGGTTTCGTCTGGAATTATTTTTTGAATTTATTTCGATAGTTGAAAAAACTCTGGTAGGAAAGCATTCATCTTTCGCAGATGAAATTGAAATATTTCACTTCGGAAGAAAATTACAATTTTGGGAAATTATTCAACAGAATAAATGAGAACTAATGCAAATAATTAATATAACCATATATCTATTTAGTGCATGTAATCACTTACTTGTTTTTACTTTTTAGTCATTTACAAAAATGCTTTTTCAATTAGAATTTATTATTGGATAATTAACAACAACAAGTTGAAAACATTCAAAAAATTACAAGAAGAAATAATCACAACACAGTACAATCATTATTCCAAAGGAAGTGATTTCTGGCTATATTCAATGCAGAATAGAGCCCGCAACCGCCAAACCTTCGTTACTCCATAAGAGCTGAGGGTTTCTCTGTGCATGCTCCCAACACTGGTGAGAACAAACAGTGACTATGAAGTCTGGATGCCCAAGCAACCAGGGCAGATACCAGGTAGCAAAGGTGGATAGAGAAATACCTCGATTATGCCAATGTATAGAGCTCAGTTTTTTCATATTTTCTTCGGAATGATATTAGAAATCATCCATTGCCAGACACTTACTACGGTTTCAACCCCCTACCAAACACCCCTAAACTTTATTAAATTCTGATTATCCTAACATTTGACACCATTTGATGCGTTTTTTTAGGCATCTACCTCATAATGTTGATTTTTCCGTTTACTCGACAAAATAAGACAAATTTTTCTCGAAATGTCTGAAGGCTAAAGTAGGTGCAGATATCTATTGATCACTTTGACACAATGGTTGTACTGAAATGTTGGCAGAAAGCTGAT
>JAVJAQ010002575.1:0-19318 GCA_032362365.1 Zygogramma bicolorata | reverse complement strand
GAATTCGAATTTTTGTCAAGAGTACATTAGAATTCTGGACATGAAGTAGAATTGAATATTTTCAAAAATTCATTGAAGATGAAAAGAGAGAGCATAAACGATGATATCGGAATCTTTGGAGTGGAAGCTAGACTTGCTCTAGAGATCAATAACCCGCACACCAAACATATATCACTAGCACTCGACGTACGTTTCGCTAACAAAGCTAGCATCTTCAGTAAAAAGACCAGGACTTCAACCAATCTAAGGTAGTGCAGGCAAGCATGATGCGAGGTTGATCGATGTTAATTCTATGATCATTGGCTAGAGCATAAGGGAAACTGGTTCATTCTCAACGTTATGTAGGAGCAGACAAGATATCACATTCAATCAACATTTAATGAAAATGCCAAAGACATTTTATGCTTTTCGAATATTCCCAGTATATCCGAAGAATGTCCTTGCTAGAACATCCCACAAAGAATGTTCTTCCTACATAAAGTGAGGAATATTGAAAGAATATGTGCCCAATGATATATCAACAATGTTTTCAGAAAATCTGAGAAATCCTGTGCTACTGATACAGATTTTTTTACATTTGTCACAAGTCTTGTGAAGCAAAATACAAAGTACTCATAAATTCAACGTGAAGTTGTATGAATGAAATCAGAATGTATACAATGTCAAGATAAATCATTAAACGTTCACATATAATGATTATGCTTGATTGTAGTTGGGCCCGCCTACTCGAAATGATCACTAGCAACATTTGTATACTTGGAGGTAATGGGAAGCATTATAATAATAATAATAATAATAATAATAATAATAATAATAATAATAATAATAATAATAGCAGGGGAGACTAAACAACATCCGAACAGTCTCTGGTGAGTAGCGCCACCACTTTCCTGAGCTTAGGATGCAAAATCGGACCGGCAGCTAATGCGCATCCGGGAGAGAAAAGCTTTTTCTCTCTGGTGCCGGCCGTGGGCCTGCTGGGCTAACCACCTTGCAGGCCCTCAACTCTGGTTCCTGTCACTAGAGGACAGGGCCCCCACAACCGACCCCATTCGGATAGGGGTCAAGGGCAAGGTGGAGGGGCCCAAACCGATAGAGAGCCCAATGACGACTCTGGCAATGGACATGGACAACGTTTTGAGTGGACCGACGGACTGAGAGACGACCTGATGCGGTGCTACGAGAGTAGTGAGCCCGCCCGAAGGGGATACATGGCAAGAATGCATGCACTGTGGTGCGTGGCACACCCGGAGCATGCCGCCTTTTCCGCACAAAATCTCAGGGATTATGTATCCCATCTTCGTGGCCGTGGCTATGTGCGTGCCCCACCGAGGCCGGTTGAGCAGGCGGTAGAAATACCGCCAGTGCGATTGGTGGAGGAGAGGGTGCGCCTGGAAGCACCGAGAACCCACAACATCGGGACCCGGAGGATGCTTCACAGAGTGAAGCCCCTCAGGCCAGAACAACTGGCCCTAGTGGATGCAGAGGTTCGTAGTGCGCTTGCAGAAGAGGCCGACATCTGGCAGATCAACTGTGCCGTGTATGACGCAGTTCAGGCTCTTTTTGGGAGAGAGGGAGGTGACAGATCCTTCGACCCCTCTAGGAAGCATAAACAGCGCATACACAAGATGGAGGCTAAGATCAAGTCGGCGAGACAACACGCGTCTCGTATCCAATGTGTGATGGACTACTTAGCGGCTAATAGACCATTTACGCACGCAGTGCGGCAAATCGCTGCAAAACTGCGGAGATCCCATCACACATTGAATCGAGGAGTGCTGCTCACCATCAAGCAGCATTGCCTTGAGAGGATACGAATGCTGGTGACTGCAAAAAAGTCACTAGTGAGGCGGGCGAGGGCTTTTTCAGAGAACAAACAGTTCCGCGAGAAACCCTCTCGCCTATTCCAATTGCCTCCGCGTGTTGTGGAAAATCCGCCGGCCGCTGATCGGGTGGAATCCTTCTGGAAAGGTATCTACGAGCATCCGCAACCACTCAACCGAGACACTCCAGCCCTGACGCAGTTTGAAGCTTTCTCTAGGAGGCTTCAACAGCCTGAGCCCGAAATACTGCGTCAACCGATAACCACGGATGAAGTTCGGAGAGCCCTTGAGGGTTCGAAGAACTTTGCTGCTCCAGGCCCTGATGGCCTTAATAACTATTGGTGGAAAAAGTTACCGAGCACCCACCACCATTTGGCCAGAATATTCAGTTCTTGGCTGAACGGGGAGCAGCTGATTCCGGAATGGTTTGTCGAGGGGCGAACCGTGCTAATCCCGAAGAACGGAGATTTGTCGGATCCTAAGAATTACAGACCGATAGCATGCTTGAATACGTGTTACAAGATGTTTACACGCATCTTGTATATGCGTACTCTCCAAGCAGTTGACCCGGTGTTCGAACGGATATATGAGCAAAAAGGGTCGAAGAGGGGTTCCGCGGGCTGTAAGGAGAACCTGCTGATCGATAGATGTATCACGCAGGACTCCGTGCAGTATAAGCGGAATCTTTCTATGGCCTGGATCGACTATCGCAAGGCATTCGATACAACATCACATGAGTTGTTGTTGTACTTACTCGAGTGCCTTGCGGTACCCGATCAAATAGTGAGATGCATCGAACAACTGATGCCGCTCTGGAGGACCCGCTTCACCATAACATCAGGTGAAAGCAGGATCCAAACAGAGCCGGTCATCATAAGAAGAGGTGTTTTTCAGGGAGATTCCCTCAGCCCTCTTCTCTTCTGCATCTCACTAATGCCATTGTCCGTTGCGCTTAGGAAAACCCGGGGATATAACTGCGGCACCCCTGGAAACCGGAGGCATAAGGTCACCCATCTTTCCTATATGGATGACCTTAAGCTCTATGCTTCTGGAGAAAGGGATCTACAGCAGTCCCTCAGGGTGGTGCAGGAGTTCACGCATGCTGTCGGTATGGAATTCGGGATCGACAAATGTGCACTGGTTCATCTCAAAAGAGGACGATGCGAGGATTTCGCTGAGGATGCCCAACTCGTAGACGGAAGCATTCTACATCATTTGAATGCCGGAGAGACATACACCTATTTGGGTGTGGAACAACGCCACACCCAAGAGGTGGACTCGGTGAAAAATGCTCTCCGTGGCAAGTATAGGCAGAAACTACGGCAGATCTGGTCCTCAGAGCTGTCGGGCAAGAACAAAGTTTCTGCCACCAACATGCTTGCCATTCCGATTCTACTCTATTCCTTCGGAGTAGTCAAGTGGACTCAGGAAGAGTTGCGGCAACTTGACGTGAAGACTCGCAAAATGATGCATATGCACAGAAGCATGCATCCCAAATCGTCCGTTCCACGGTTATATCTTCTCCGACAACAAGGGGGCCGTGGACTTTTGAGTTTGGAGTGTCTCCACAACAGAATGGTGCTGGATGGAGCCTGTAGAGTCATCAGGAGTTCGGATCCCCTAAACTGCATGGTCCGAGATCATGAACATGCAGGAATCGGAGCCTTTTTATTCAAGGCAGCAAGGCGCGCTGCTGATGAACTTGATATAGTCTTCGACACCGAGCAGGTAAACCAACTCTCTGTCACCGAGTTGGAGCCCGCTCGGAGAAAAGCTCACATCAAGGCTGCAGAGAATGCTAAAATGCTGCAGCTGCATACAGACAAGCCCATGCATGGAGTCTTCTTTAAGAACATCGAGGACCATGGCTTGTCTGTTAAGCTGACATTTGCCTTCCTCAGGTCAGGTGAGCTGAAGTCGGAGACTGAAGGGTTTATCATGGCGTGCCAAGACGGTGTCTTCAACACCCTAGTCTACCGGAGCCGCGTGATGGGTATAGAGGTCCCTGATACTAGATGCAGGGCCTGCCGACAGGCGCCCGAGACTTTAATGCATTTGCTGTCATCTTGTGCAGTTTATGCGGTCTCGGCCTATATCCATCGCCATAACGCGGCATTACGAGTGCTGTACTATTTTCTTCGGCACTCGTATGAAATAGACAGGACACCGGTGCTGCCTTACGCTCCAGGGGATATTGAGTCCGTTGTGGAAAATGAAAGGTGCCGAATTTTCTGGAACTTTTCATTTCCCACCCTCAGGCAAATACAGGCCAATAAGCCTGATATAGTCCTCTTCGACCACCGAAGTAAGACGATATTCGTTATTGAGTTTTCGGCCCCTGCCGAAACGAATATCGTCCGAAAAGAGGAGGAAAAACGGACAAAGTACCAGGATTTACTTTACGAACTCCGCAGGCTCCACCCAGACTATTCTGTCAAGTTAGTGGTTCTGATTATAGGTGTTCTCGGTGGTTCCAGATCAACGCTACTCTCGGAGCTCAAGATCATACCGGCATGCCGTAATGCGGCAGAGATCTTGGCCGGCCGCATGCAGAAGGCCGTTATTCTCGGTTCGTTGCGTCTGCTCAGGACTCACGATTCTCGGAGCCAGTGACCACTTACCCTGCGGTGCGGGGAGTGGTCATTGGTTAATTATACTAGCGCGTCCGCCCACTGGGTCGGAGCAGTGGGGAGTACGGACCCGACTAGGCTTGTTTAGACGACAAATACAAATAATAATAATAATAATAATAATAATAAATCGGTTTTATTCATCAACTTCATAAACAAAAATCAACTTACAAACTAGTAAAAGAATAACCATAAGTGATGAATCGGTGAAGTATCAGCAAAAGCTGTTTTTCAACTCAACCGCAAACAAAAAACTATTAAAATAATTAGGTAGAAAATCGCCAAGAAAAATAAATATACCATTCACAGATGAAAAATTTTAACTCATTTCTATATCATGATTCCTGAAAGTAGACCATGCCGTGTCATATTCCGTGTCAGTTTTTCCCTGATTCCTTATAGTGAATCTTCAACCTTTTTTTAAAATTAGAAAGAGTGTACGATCTAAAGTCACTGGGTAATTGATTATATAATTTCGGAGCATTGTATAAAAAGCTGCGGGAGAAAATGGCAGAACGATGCCTAGGTATGATAAGTGATTTACTGTTTCGAGTATTTGATCTACTAAGACTGGAAAAAGTAGACAGCTTACGAAAGAGATATTCTGGTTTTTTGGAAATAAGAATCTTATGCGTGTTAGTTAATAGATGCAAAGTTCTGAGGGTATCTAGTCAACCAACCAGAGTGTTTCATTGTCGACGAGATGTGGTCATATTTACGAATACCATAACAAAATCTCAAACATGAATTTTGAATACGTTGTAAGCGATGTGCGTCGTATTGCAGTAAGGCAGGTCCGTAGATGCTATCACAATAAGAAAGTTTAGAAAAAATTAAAGACTCGCAAAGTTTCATTTTTAGTTGAGTAGAGAGTATATCACGATTCGGGTATAACTTCCTCAGGGTGTTATAAGAGGTTTGACACAGATAGTTAACATGTCTCGTGAATCTCAGATCAGAATCGAAGTATAGTCCTAGATTCTTAATTTCCTCAAGTAAGGGTAGTTTATTGCCATCAATGCATATTTCGAAATTTCCAAGTGCTAGTCCCCTCACTTTCCTGGGTCCGAAAAGCATGACTACGGACTTATTTGCATTAAGTTTAAGCTTATGTGCAGACGAGATATCAAAGATAGATTGGAGGTCTGAGTTTATATTAATTTGAGCTTCTTGCAAACTATCGCTATGAAACGAGAAATATATTTGGGTGTCATCTGCATAGTGATGTATCGTGCTTTTATTTATTTATAGAAGTCAGAAATAAAAATAAAATACTAAATAAAAGTGGTCCGAGAATGGATCCCTGTGGTACACCTTTTGACCTTTTGTCTATGATTACACGTTGACTACGGTTACGCAGATAGTCTTCAATTAGGAAAGTAGCCTTGCTAGAGAACCCGAAATAGCGAAGTTTTTTACAGATTATTTCGTGATCCAGGGTATCGAAGGCCTTACTGTAGTCCAATAATACTAAGCATGTCAGTTTGCTTTCATCGGTAGCTTTGAATGTGTCATCAGTAATAGATAAAAGGGCTGTTGTGGTACTGTGATCTTGTCTGAAACCAGACTGTACTGATGTAATGATATTATTCTCATGTACATAGGAGGTTATTTGATCTTTCATTACCTTTTCTGCAACTTTAGACAAAGATGGTAAAATACTTATAGGACGAAGGTCAGAAAAATGTAAAGGTGTATTACATTTGGGAAGAGGAATGACCAGAGCGTGTTTCCAAGCTTGAGGAAATACAGCACCCATTAACATGGTATTTATTATGTATGTGATATGTTTCAGAAGGTGGTCATCTATCAAATGGAGCATTCGAAGTGGAATTTGATCTGTCCCTGTCGCATTGCTTTTGATGTCGTACATATGCTTTCTCACCAATCTTTCTGTAACGCGAGAGAAGGTAAAAAACTTTTCGGTAGATGGTAAATTTTCATATTCATCGAGTAATAACAACTGGTCTCCTGAAGGTATGAGCTGAGGAATACTATTGAAATGGTTATTAATGAGGTCCTTATTCTTCAGGTCAGGTGCTATTTCAGTATTATTTTTACCACGTAACAAGTCAAGAGATCGAAGAGCGTTCCAAGTTGATTTCGATTTTTTTTGCAGGAGAATATGATCCAGATATGCTTTTTTCTCTCGACGTATCGCACCCGTAATATAATTTCTCAGTTCTCTGTAGTATGCCCAGTCTAGCAGAGAGCGAGACTTTTCATATTTGTTAAATGCCTTTTTTCTACTCGATATCATCTCCTATATATTGAATGCGAGCCAAGGTGCTGGGGGTTTGGTTACTCTTTTTGTTCGAAGGGGTGCATGTTTATCAAAAAGTTCCATCAAATTGCAATAGAAAAAGGAAAGCATGTCGTTGACATTATTCTTGTCGTAGATATTGTCCCAGGGTATCTTACGCAAGTCATTATTGAACGATTCTAAATTCAGCTCGTGAAAATTACGATATATTATAGTTTTTTCTTTATTTTCAAGTTTGCAGTTCGAAATCGAACAGTTTACAGCTAAATGATCTGATATATCAGCGTCAAAGACATTAACTGATGCAATATTGTTTTCTTCTGATACAATAAGTACATCCAAAAGAGTTTGAGAGTTATCAGTTATGCGTGTGGGTTCATGAATAAGTTGTTTCAAATTATATGACTCTATAAAATTTTTTAATAGTGAAGCACGCCTATCATTTTTCAGTAGATCTATATTCAAATCCCCAGATACCAGAAAAGAATCACATATGGGCAGTAAATTTGAGATAGTTTCGTCAAGTTCATTCAAGCATTCAGGAATACTACCATTTGGAGGGCGATATAAGATTCCAAATATAAAGGTTTTACCTCCTATTTTAACCGAGATCCATAACTGTTCCAGGTTGTTACTTATTTTTGAGAAAATATTTTTGTGAGAAATTCTTTTGTTCACATAGAAAGCACCCCCCCCCACCCCTAGTTGTCCTATCAGCCCTTATCAAACTGCAAGAATTGATACCTATTGCATTGGAGTTAGAGTTTGAATCCAACCAAGTTTCAGTAAGTCCGATGATGTCAATATTCTCTGTCGTGATGTAATCTACAAGTTTATCAAATCCAGTGAAAATAGATCGCACATTCAAGAAAGAATATTCTAAACCACCCATGAAGAGGTAAGAACAACTAGTGATAGCAGTAAAAACCAGTGAAAGAAAAATAAATAATAAAAAAAGGTACCAAAACACAAATTGTTTCAATTTAATATAAATCTGATAATCCGTATTTAGCACATGTGGTTTATTGACAGGTTATAAATACATGGAAATTTTCAATAACAAACGATAAATCGAACATCAATGATATGAGCTGAAATACAGTATGAAAAATAATAAAGATTTACATTCAAACTTTTCGGGGTCTCAGCATTTTTTTTAACGATATCTGTTCGGGTTTCTTATCAGAACTGTTTTTCAGATATGCACTCAAATAGTCCGGGTTCGTCTCAATGTCATCTAATGAATATAAATCGCTTCCAATGACCAAATTATTGTTACGAATAGTAGCTGCAACTCCCAATTTCTTGGCTTCATTCAGATGTCTTCTCAACCTTTTGTGGACCACTTGATCTTCGGGGCTCAGGTCATTAGCAACAAAGATTTCCTTGCCCTTGAGCTTGTGTAGATTTTGGAATATTTCAAGTTTTTTGTAGTATGACAATAGCTCAATTTTCAAGATGTTAGTTTTGTTTTTGTTAGAGAAGTAATATGCATTATTGAGATCTGATTGACTCAGATTGATTTCTAGGCTGCTGCTCAGATGGGATAGTGCACCATCAGTATCTGTGGCTTGCAATCCGAAGACAACGAGGTTATTTCTACGCAATCTACGATCTAAAGATTCAACTTTTCCAGATAGTTTGATATTTTCTTCCTCCAGGGTAGCTAATCTGTTCTTTACGCCCAGCAAATCATTCCTTATTTCAGTGAGAGTTTCGTTAGTTTTGTCTGTTTTATTGTCCAGTTTCCTAAGAAGTTCAATAACCGTATCTAACGAAATGCTTTCCGCTTTTTGTTTTTCGTTGGGTGTCGTGTACATATTCATAAAAATGTAGTACGATCACCTGGCCTAAATTTCATCGGAAGAAGTATACAATTTTTTATTGCTTTATTTTATCTGTGGAATGCCCCTTGAACGAATTGCCGACGATCGATATTATGTTATTTCACGCAGATACAGCGTTTTTTTGAAGTAATTGGATAGCTGATGTCTCACCCACACCCAAAATGCAAGTGTCCGTCTGTCCTTAATGCACTTCACAGGAAAGAAGAAATTGTTATATTATGATGCCCAGAACAGGTACTAAATAGGATTTATTCACGAGCTCACAGAAACACGACTTAACCTGACGACTTCTCGTTTTAACTTTTCATTATCACTGAAAAAAACCCTTGGGGAAAGATTGAAATTTTTATTACCTATATCTCTTATAGTTCGAGATTCAATTGAGTCGATTCAGATCGGGCGAATTTTTTGGTGATATAACCAACAAGAAGCGTGGCGTGATCAACTAATCTTAATTTTTCGTGCTGTGGGTACAAGTATAGTTATGAATTTCAAATTTTTTGATGTTCTTGTGAATGTGCAAGAGGCACCCATTCACGTAAATGGAATGGAAAGTCATCATTTTTGAATCGAAAATAACTGCTTTGTGTGTACCACATGAAGCAAGATTGCAAGCTCATTGATTATCTACATGAATAACAGTAGGGCTACCAGCATAATTTCTTCGGCTAGACCTCTCAACAATGTTTCCTGGCTTGTTGCAGATGAAGGTGTGTTTCTGCCTCTTCAGTTGTGAGAGCAATCATCGTTTTTTTTTTGCTAGGATTCTGCCTCTGTAGTTGAAAGAAATCATCGGTTGTGATCTGCTACATCAGCTGATAGTACCATTGCATTTGAGAAATATATAACCAGTAACATATCTTCTCTCATTGGAGTCACTAGTCCAATCCGAGTCGCAGAATCCCATAATTGATCCATTCTTCTCTCTGTCAATATGATCTTAACAGCTGCCTATTGTTGAGGACCTGGATTATTACTGAATCTGCTTAAGCTGCTAATAGCGTATAAAATATCTGGTTTCGAAACTTGCGCTGCGAAAGGTAAACTTACTATAGCTTCCTGGTGAAGAACGTTTTTAATTTTCGCCAATTCTTCTGCAGATATATCTCGGAGGCAGGCTCGTGTGGATTTATTCTTCCACCTCACCTTGGAGCGAAGCAGAATCTGCGTTCATCTGTTTAATATCTAGGTTCAATTATGCTGATATTTCGAGAAGAAATCGTATTGAACTATACCTCACAACAGGTGAATGAGTTTCTTCATCGTCGATTACCCTCCTTTGGGCGCATCTTTCAACTACAAGCGTTAACCTCTAGTCTACTCATACGAATTCATCCAAACGGGAGTGGTCATCACCTTCAGAATTCGATATAGAATCGATTCCAGTGAGTTCATCCGGGCATATATAAAAAGTGTCATTCTCAGATGGATGATTTTCCAACAAACAACAGCCTCATGCAGTTTCTTGAAACTCAACATCCCTCGACTTACGAATTTTTTTTTGTGATATCATCAAGTACTGGGGAGAAGTTCTTATAGGAATTCATCCATACGGGAGTGATCATCACCTTCCAGAATAAGATATAGAATAGATTCCAGCCAGTCCATCCAGCCATATATTAAAACTGTCACTCTCAGATGAATGATTTTCCAACATTCAACAGCCCCATTCACTTTCTTGTAATTTAACATCCCTCGACATATAAATATTTTTTGTGTGAAATTGACAATAATCTTGTATCAAACATATCTTTTTGAATATACCAGTGTAGTGGGTTTGGATCATCTCTCACCTGAGAAACGAGCAATTCGAAGTTATCATGATTTTTAAGTGCTTTCTTGGTACTTTTAAGCATTTTTCAATATAAATATGACGTATCGATTCCAGGCTGAATATATTCTATAGAGAATATCAATCAGAATCAAATTCATGAGTAAACATTCCTCATAAATTACTCATTCACGAAGAAAGATGTTGAAGGAAAATTGGAATTTTGGGATTTCGCAATTCAAATTTTGCCTGAAAATCGCGAAACTGTATTCTAACGCGGATTTCCATTGCCTTCATCATTCCCATACCATTTTTATATTCAGCCTCACCAATTTGTGACACTGATTCCCATCTTTGGGAAAATATTGGAGTCCCAAATATTTATTTTGATTCATTTATATTTTCATCATTGGTCGACAATTCCATTTGAGGGAGTCTTGTGATGCTTCATAACAAGAACTGAACTTCACCGTCGCAATTGATTGTATATTCTTTTATCACAATATATTAATTGATTTATAATATGTGATATGTAATATATAATTATATCTCTCATAGGAAACCTGTCTATATCCATATCATTTTGCATCTGATATCATGAATTTTGGTGAGAAATATTCGAGTCTGTAACAATTAATTTAGACAAAATAGTTGAGGCTTTCGCGGCCGAGGTTTTCAGTATCACTACTTTTATTCGGGTTTGAAGGCCGTCGTTTTTTGGAATTTCTTCCTGACGTTTCGCTGGCTCGAGTGGCTAGCTTCTTCAGAGGTTCATTCATCTTGGAATCTGTCATCGGAGTGAATTCCAAGATGAATGAACCTCTGAAGAAGCTAGCCACTCGAGCCAGCGAAACGTCAGGAAGAAATTCCAAAAAACGACGGCCTTCAAACCCGAATAAAAGTAGTGATAATTAATTTAGAAATATATACATTTGTTGAGGCTTCAGACTCAATGCAGAACATAACCATAGTAACCGCAACACGTGTTTCGCTATTACAATAGCTTCTTCAAGCAAGATAAATAAATCACTATTCTATAATACGCTATTTATATACAAGTAGTTCGAACGCCTCTTACAATAAAGGTCCGACTTAGGTCCGATATTCGACCCGTAATTTCTCCAAATACTAATTGATTCCTAGAAATAGAATTATTGGCCGGGAACATATTAGTTTTTGGCATCTTCGTCCAAATTCAAGCTGCGATCCGATGCAATTCACAGAAGTTGATAGTCTTTAAAATACTAAGCTCGAAATTCGGTTTTCAGCTTCCTGCTGCCGTTTCCATTCCAGAAACTATAGGCTCCGAATGTTTCTTGTTGACACAAAATCATACTTCTATAGAATAAGTTGACAAAGACTTAGTGAAAATTTTCAAACAAAACTTGTTTCTGTCAAGATTTATTTGATGAGCTCAGAAGAGAGAGTGTCAAATAGAGTGGGAACGTTAAAAAACATTCAGTTATCATAACATCATAACCGCACGCGCCGTGTGATTTGCCCCCAGCATTATCATAATTATTCACATCGGGAATAAGATGTATTGGATGCGTATTTCTTCCTAAGAAGAGACAGCCTATAAAAGAAGTTCACCGTATTATCCGATACAGATACCTTCGAACATTTCTCAACCAAGTACACTTTTTAAGATATAAAACGACCCTTCGTTTTTTGACCATTCATACAGAATAATAACAATCAATTGATATAAAATGAGAAATTTAGAACCCAATATCATTTCGTGAATTGGAACGCTTCTCTGCTCACATATATTTTTCGTACAACACAGCATGAGGATACCAACACCAAGATAGGTAGTGGGTGTTACAGTGCATCGAGAATATAACAACAGCAGGCTAAATTGGCGGCTCATATCAGGATCTTCCACAGGAAAATGCTGTGTTATATTTAAGCTCCCCCTCGTTCCATTTTTCGGAGAGCATCGTGTTGGATTCGATTCTTGTTGTTGTATTTCAAAGCTTTCAGCAGTATTGATCCATTTATCTTCCATGCTCTCGATCTCCTAAGATACCTAGCTTTACCAGTAGTATTAAAGACAAGTCTCCATTTCATAATAAAATTTGATGTTGATGGTATACGGTGAGTGAAGTCTTTCACATTTGTATGTCCGTACCGAAAAATCTGATCCATCCTTCTCGTAGTGTCAGAGATTGCATAATCGAGGAAATTGTACTCGAGCCACTTCTGCGGTTTCCGTGATTTCCGATATTCCTTTCTGGCAGCGTCCCTCTTCTTCATCAAATATTTCAAATAGTGGGGACGGTGAAACGATCCTGAGTAGCTTTTCTTGTTGCAAATTTCGCCTTTTCTTGGTCGATCCAGGGTGAAAATGTTGAACTCCATACAAGCGCTAGTGTAGATCTTGGACGATACGGATTCTTGGAGAAAGTCATTCATTTTTTCGTTTCTTACCACGATGAAAAATGTGAGAATATGAATATCGGCCGATGTCAGGAGTAGAAAAGGGGAGATGATTATGATGGCACTTAAATGGGTTTTTTGAACTCATTTAATAAGTCTATTAATAACAGGTAATTAGCAAAATCGATAAGTTGCCGTCCGACAAAAATCATCATCATCTATGTGGTAGAAGTTTCAGTAAATTTTATTTCTCTTGAAATATCAATAATCATCATCAAGGCTTGCATATTCCAGGAGCTTGAATGCAATTATTCAAACGCAAGAACTAAAGGACAACTGTTGTGTTACTGAATTTTATAATTTTTGTGATCAACAGAAAACTGATAGGATTGAAAATCATATTATTTATTCACGTACTCATTTTTCCAGATTGTGGTAGGTTAAGAATCCAAAAAACTATGAATAAAGTATTTCTTTATATTTATCACAATTGAATCTAATACGGATAAAATTATTTCAAACCTGTCGGACCTAGAAGGGTAGTTGAATACCGGGTTTATCAGAAGACGTTTTGAAATATTCGAAAGCATGACTTGTTTATAGTTTCCCCTCCAGTAGTAAATAAAAAGAGTTCGTATAGCATGTGTTCTCATCCATTTTCAATTCATTCATACGTTTCCTCTATCAGAGAATCTTTCGAATCAGTATAACTACTTTGTTTCGGGTTTTTAAAGCCGTCTCTTTTCGGAAAATCTGCCAGACGTTTCGCTGGCGCGAGTGTCTAGGATCCTGACAGGGTATTACGAATTTGTGAAGAATATTTATGCGGATTCAAGTAGCCCGGATTTATAATTACTTTTTCTGGATTTGGAGAAGAGTCGTTAGTACTAATGCTGGACTCCTCTCGTCATGATATTTGTTATTTTTGATTTTCTAAAGGGGGGATTCCATATTCGGTTGAGGTTCACAGCTTCTTCTTTTCTGTTGAAATTATTCGATCATTTGTAATAATCGACTTTTGCTTTCATTAATTGCCGTGATTACTGGATTCAGAGAAGTATTAGTAGCATTAATTGATCTTTTTAAAATGGGATTCCATATCCGGTTGAGGTTCACAGTTTTATCTTTTCCGTTGAAATTATCCGTATGTTTGTGGATCTCTATTGCCTCACGTTATGTTTTCCCTGATTAGGAGCAATGAGTTTCGCGTTTTCAAACAGAATCCTGTGGTTTCCCTTTCTGAGTGCTTGTTCCGCCAAGGCTGACTTTCCAGTTTGCCCCAGTCTGCAGTTTATTTCACGCTCTTTTGGCCTATTTTCCATAGATCTTTTGGTGGTACGGATGTATACGTTCCCATAAGTGCAGGGTATGCGATAAACCCCTGGTGCAGACAGTGGGTCTCTTGTGTCTTTAGCCGACATAATGCTTTGCTGTGTCTTCTTGGTAGGTTTGAAAACCGTTTTTATGTTGTGTTTCTCTAAGAGTTTTCCAATTCCGTCTGTGACCCTCAGAATATATGGTAGATAAGCGTGTGCAACTATCTGAGCATCCTCCCTGTGTTGAACCGCAAAACTCTTCAGTTTCATGGCCCTGTTGGTCTTGGGTACACTGTATCCATTTGATTTCAGGGTCACTTGGAGATGTTCCAATTCTCTCTCCAGTTGCTCTGGTTCACATTATTCTTCGAGCACGTTCCGTTAGAGTAGATATGACTCCTCTCTTTTGGCTAGGATGGTGGTTGGATAGTGCCCAGTAATAGCCAACTTTTTCATGGAATGTTTTGAAAGCAATCGACGCCTTTGATTTGAAGCCAACTTTGTGGCTACGTTGCGTGGATGACACCTTCGTCATCTATAGACATGGAAGGGACGTTCTGAGCCATTTCCTAGACCACTCGAACACTTAACACCCCAGCATCGAGTTCATCATGGAGACTGAACAGAACGAGCGGATAGCATTCCAAGATGTACTGATCGAAAGATGTGTTGCAAGACTAACCCAGAAAGTATACCGAAAACCTACACACACGAATAGGTACCTGCACGCACTATCGAACCACCATCCGAGCCAAAAGAAAGGAGTCATATCTACTTTAACGGAACGTGTTCGAAGAATATGTGAACCAGACCAACTGGAGAGAGAATTATAACATCTCCAAGTGACCTTGAAATTGAATGGATACAGTGTACCCGAGATCAACAGGGCCATGAAACTGAAGAGTTCCGCGGATTAAAACAGGGAGGATGCTCAGATAGCTGCACACGCTTATCTACTATATATTTTGAGGGTCACAGACCGAAATGGACAAATCTTGGGAAAAACTACACAAAAACGGTTTTTAAACCCACCAGGAAGATACAACAAAGACTCAGGTCGGCTAAAGACGAAAAGGACCTATTGTCAGCAGCTGGGGTTTATCGCACACCGTGCACCTGTGGGAAGGTATACATCGGTGCCACCAAAAGATCTATGAGAACTAGGCTAGAAGAGCATGAAAGAAACTGCAGAAGAGGGGCAAACTAACAATACCGCTGTGACGAAACACGCATTCAGTGAGGGAAACCACAGGATCCTGTTTGAAAACGTGAAACTTATTTCCCCCAACCAGGGATACCATAGTCGACTGATACGGGAGGCAAGAAAAAAAAGAAGCTGTGAATCTCAACCAAATATGGAATCCCATATAAAAGGATTAAAGAAAAATAACTGATATCATGACGGCAGGTAGTGGGGCAATTATTGCTGGTGATACTTCTCCGAATCCATTAATTACGCCAATTACTAAACGTGAAACTAATTACCTCCAATCAGGGATACCATAGTCAACTGAAACAAATGATCGAATAATTTCAACAGAAAAGAAGAAGCTGTGAACTTCAACTGAATATGGAATCCCCTCTTATGAAAATCAAAAATAACAAATATCATGACTTGAGGTAGTCTAGCATTAAGTACTAATGACTCTTCTCCGAATCCAGAAAAGTAATTATCACTCAAGTCTACCTGATCACACATAAATACGCTTTTCGAAGTCGTAGTAGTCGGAGTTTAACTCAAGATGTATGAAGTTAGCCACTCGCGCCAGCGAAACGTCGGTAAGAAATTTCAAAAAAACGACGACTTTCAAACCCGAAACAAAGAAGTGAAACTGAAAAACTCGGCCTCAACCATTTTGTCAATCTTTCGAATGTGCCCAGAAGGCAGAGCTTTCAAGGCTCGGCCTTGTGAGGGGTAAAGGACTGTATCTTTGCATATATTAATTTTTTTTGTTACCGAATCATTCGTATCCATGTACCATGTGAGGCCAAGGAAATTCGAATTAAAGTGGAACGAAATATTCTCAAAAATGAATTGAAGATGGATAAAGCATAAACGATGAAATTGGAAACTTTGGAGTGGAAGTTAAGACTTTCTCTCGAGATCAATAATACGAACACCACATTTTAATAACTAGCCTCAACGTACGTTTCGCTAACAAAGTCAATCGCAATTATTTTATATTCTCACAATATACTTATCACAATATATAAAATTGATGTATAATATGTGATATGTAATATATAATTATATCCCTCATAAGAAAACTGTCTATATTCATATCTCTTTGCATCTGATATCATAAATTTTGGTGAGATATATTCGAACCTGTAGCAATTCATTCCATTGAGAAATATATACATTTGTCATTATGATGGATAATGGTTATCTTGAAGTGTAATCCAGGACAAAGTTGTTGAGGCTTCAGACACAATGGAGTCCATAACCTTAGTACCCTCGACTCTTGCTCCGATCCACACGCATGCAGTGGATTTTTGCCATCTTCTTATAAATTCAAGCAGCGATCCGATTTATAGAAGTCGATAGTCTTAAATATACTAAGCTCGAAATACGGTGTTCAGCTTCCTGCTACCAATAAATGATGAGTTTGGAATCTTTGGTATGAAAGTTGAAACTTTTCCTAGAGATCAATTACCCTAAGACCAAATTGATATTGTAGTATCAATTTTGTTGCAGAAATATCAATTTGGTATCAGAGTAATTGATCTCTAGAAATAGTTTCTTCCTGCTACTGTTTCCATTTCAGAAACTATATGCTCCGAATATTTCTCATTCGCACAAAATCAAACACCCAATACTTCCATAGAATAAAGTTTGCAATTATTGTTGGCAAAACTTTATAGTTTCAACTGAAACTGGATCAATAAATTGGTTGCATAGTACGAAAATAGTTTGATCATAAAAGTACCTGGTATTTGTTTATCAATTGGGATGACAACTCATTAATACAATTAAAATATTGAAAGGAAGTCTCATCCATATCGAAATTATGATACCCAATCGGAGGTTTTGTTCAGACAATGTGAGGTGTAACTAACAGAAGAAAATTTAAACTTGGTGATCAAATTATATGTGGACAAAATCTATGTGGAAATTATCATACAAAAACTTGTTCATTTCAAGATTTATTTGATGAGCTCAGAATAAAGAGTGTCAAGTAAAGTAAAAACATTCAACAAAATTCAATTTTTATAACATCATACCCACACGCGCCAAGTAACTTGCCCCCAGCATTATCAGGAGAAAAAAATTATAATCATTTAAACCGGAAAATAGTGGTACTGTATGCGTATTTCTTTCTAAGAAGAGACAGCATGTGTTTTTTAAGAAAGCTCACCGAAGCATGCGATACAAATACTTTCGAATATATTTCAAGTACACTTATTAAGATATTGGAATTGGAACGTACGATTCTCTGCTAACACATATTGTTCGCATATCACAGCATGAGGATACCAATACAAAGCCAGATAAGAACCTGTTACTAAACAGTGACAGTGCGTTGAGACTAAAACAACAGCAGGCTAAATTGGCGGCTCATACCAGGATCTTCCACAGAAAAATGTTGTGTTACATTTGAGCTCCCTCTCGTTCCATGTTTCGGAGAGCATCGTTTTGGATTCGATTCTTGTTCGTAGTAGTTCAAAGCCTTCAGCAGTATTGATCCATTTATCTTCCATGCCCTCGATCTCCTAAGATACCTAGCTTTACCAGTGGTATTAAAGACAAGTCTCCATTTCATAACAAAATTAAGTGTTGATGGTATACGGTGAGTGAAGTCTTTCACATTTGTATGTCCGTACCGAAAAATCTGATCCATCCTTCTAGTACTGTCAGAGATTGCATAATCGAGGAAATTGTACTCGAGCCACTTCTGCGGTTTCCTTGATTTCCGATATTCCTTTCTGGCAGCGTCCCTCTTCTTCATCAAATATTTCAAATAGTGAGGACGGTGAAACGATCCTGAGTAGCTTCTTTTGTTGCAAATTTCGCCTCTTCTTGGTCGATTCAGAGTGAAAATGTTGAACTCCATACAAGCGCTAGTGTTGATCTTGGACGATACGGATTCTTGGAGAAAGTTGATCATTTTTTCGTTTCTTACCACGATAAACAATGTGAGAAAATGAGTATCGGTCGATTTCAGGAGTAGGAATGACAAAAGATGATTATGATGGCACTTAAATAGGTTTGTTGAACTCATTTAATAAGTTTACTAATAACAGGTAATTAGCAAAATCGATTAATGGCAGTCCGACGAAAATCATCATCATCTATTTGGTATTGGTTCTCATTTCTTATCTCAAGTTTTAGAGAATTTCATTTTTCTTGAAATATCAATGATGATCATCTTCATGGTTTGCATATTTCAGGAGCTAAATGCAATTACTCAATTGCTGGAACTGCAACTGTTGTGTAACTGAATTTTATAATTTTTTCAATCAACAGAAAACTGATAGTATTCAAAATTATATTATTCAGTACTGATTTTTTCAGATTCTGGTAAGTTAAGAACCCAAAAAACTACAAAGAAAATATTTTTCACAAATTAATTCAATACGGATAAATGTACTAATTTCAATATTCCCGTTGAGATGAAAATTAGTTCAAACCTGTCGGATCTAGGAGGGTAATTTTCGGACCTGTAAACTAATTTAGTTAGCTTCTTAATATTAGACTGAATTCCGGGCTTATCGGAAGACGTTTTCAAATATTCGAAATCATGACTTGTTGATAGTTTACCTTTCAATAGTCAATAAAAAGTGTTCGTATAGCATGCCTTCTCATACATTTTCAATTCATCTATATGTTTCCTCAACAAATCTTCTCTGAATGGGATTTCATACCCGGATGAGGTTCATATCTTCTATTTTCTGTTAGAATCATCCGTATGTTTGTGCCTCACGTATCAGTCGACTATAGTTTCCCTGGTTGGGGAAAATGCTCTTCCTAACCGAATCCTGTGGTTTCCCTCTCTGAGTGCGTGTTCCGACAGCAGCTGACTTCTCAGTTTGCCCTAGTCTGCAGTTCCTTTCATGCTCTTTTTGTTTAGTTTCCATAGATCTTTTGGTGGTACCGATGTATATCTTTCCACAGGTGCACGGTATGCGATAAACCCCTGTTGCTGACAGTGGGTCTCTTTTGTATTTAGCCGACATGAGGCTTTGTTGTGTCTGCTTGGTAGGTTTGAAAACCGTATTCATATTGTGTTTTACAGGAGTTTTCCAATTCAGTCTGTGAGGCTCGGAATATGTGGTAGATAAGCG
>JAVJAQ010002574.1:0-24071 GCA_032362365.1 Zygogramma bicolorata | reverse complement strand
CCCCTTACCGACTTTCAAAAAATGGTGAGGAGATCGCGTTGAAAAAACATTTACCACAAGAGTTGAACCAACGTTGCGAATATACGTTTATTGACTGTGACTACTTTGCCGATTCGGTGATTAATGATTATAGATCGATATATGTAATAAATGTTAGAGAATGACCGAAGAAAAACGTTTTTGATAAACATATGTTTCACGCTTTCCCCTTACCGACTTTCAAAAAATGGTGAAGAGATCGCGTTGAAAAAACATTTACCACAAGAGTTGAACCAACGTTGCGAATATACGTTTATTGACTGTGACTACTTTGCCGATTCGGTGATTAATGATTATAGATCGATATATGTAATAAATGTTAGAGAATGACCGAAGAAAAACGTTTTTGATAAACATATGTTTCACGCTTTCCCCTTACCGACTTTCAAAAAATGGTGAAGAGATCGCGTTGAAAAAACATTTACTACAAGAGTTGAACCAACGTTGCAAATATACGTTTATTCACTGTGACTACTTTGCCAATTTGGTGATTAATGATTATAAATCGATATATAATAAATGTTAGAGAATGACAGAAGAAAAACATTTATTGATAAACATGTTTTTCACGCTTTTTTCTTACCGACTGTCAGTAAGTGGTGAAGAGATCGCGTTGAAGAAAAATTTACTACAAGAGTTGAACCAACGTCGCGATTAAACGTTTATTCATTGTGACTACTTTGACAATTCGTTGATTAATGATTATAGATCGATATATAATATATGTTAGAGAATGACTGAAGAAAAAAGATTTTTAATAAACATGTTTTTCACGCTTCTTCTTTACCGACTGTCCAGAAAATGGTGAAGAGATCGCGTTGAAAAAACATGTACTACAAGAGTTTAACCAACGTCGCTAATATACGTTTATTCACTGTGACTACTTTGCCAATTCGTTGATTAATGATTATAGATCGATATATAATAAATGTTAGAGAATGACTGGAGAAAAACGTTTCTGATAAATATATTTTTCACGCTTTTCTCTCACCGACTGTCAGAAAAAGGTGAAGAGATCACGTTTAGGAAACGGTTATTTTAATATCTTAATCAACATTTCAGATGAACGTTTTATGAAAGCATGATTTCAACGAATCATCAGAAAATGACGTATTAATAACAATAATTAAACGATTTGAATTTAACGTTGATATTTCAACTGAATTTCAACGTTGAACTTCCAAACCAAAAACGTTTATTTAACCAATTCTACGTGAAAAAAACGTATAAAAAACGTACGCGTGCCCATTGGGTTGTGGCTCAATTTGTAGGTCGTCACAGATGTTTCCAAAGGACCCAAAACTTTACACGATTGCGTTCATGGCAATGGACAAAAATGACCCCCCAAACCCAGAAAAATGCGTTTCCCGCCAATATCTGGCTAAATATACGAATTAGAGAATTTTCGTTCATACAAAAATTAAAGATCGTCTTATTATCTACAAAAATGCCCCGCATCATTTTCTCCGAAAACTCAACAGTTTTCCAGATGAAGGACCCAAAACTCTCCTCATTTCAGCTGCCGCTTTCTCTATAGGAATTCTGTTGTCTATGCATTCGCTTGGAGGAGGTCGGACGAATTGTTTCATAACTCAGGCAAAAACTGACATTTTTCAATGATTCAAAGTTCAAGATAATGAGGAAAACTGTTGAGTTTTCGGAAAAAATGATGGAAGTCTTTTTTGTAGATAATGAGACGATCTTTAATTTTCGTATGAACGAAAATTCTGTAATTCGTATATTTAGCCAGTTATTGGCGGGAAATCCATTTTTCTGGGTTTGGGGGGCCATTTTTGGCCATTGCCATGAACGCAATCGTTTTGAGTTTTGGGTCCTTTGAAATCATCTGTGACGACCTACAAATTGAGCCACAAGTGAAGAACGCATAGACTTGTTCACAGATTTCCCTAGTTTCGGATCTTCAGTTACTTACTGGACTATACAGTCTATTACACAAAAAAAATGTAATGTAGTGTTAGAAAAAAGAGATGAAGAAGAATAACAATTATAACACTTTTTTTGCACAAAAATGTTCGAAATGGGCTTTATTTGTTTCAACGCAACCTACTCCGACAACCTTCAACAACAAATACCCTTGCATGTCTTTATTTTTCAATCCATTTTCTGTTGAATCTCGTTTATACAGTTGATTAAGAAAGGTTCCTATTTATTTAGGATTTTCCCAACAATATAAAACAAACGAGACAACTCACAGGTAATGTGTGATGTCCATGACAATTCATTACCAAGTGAATTATTTTTACCACTTGTATCCTGTAGGGGCAGAAAAAATGTACAAGCGACATATTTTTGATCATTCAATTCAAAATAATTTTGTTCGAACCAGTTATGAGAATTCTCTGAAATTTTCTGAATACACGGATAAGTTTTAATTTTGCATACAAAACTTTTTCAAATCTGAAGATGAAGTTTCATCATCTGCGTTCATCTGAGTGTCGATATGTTCATGTTCACCAGGAAAAGAAAAAAGTGGAAACACCTCTAACAACCCAACTCAACTCAAGAAAAAAGTTACTTTTCGCCTTGTAATTTCGAATGAAACACAATTGAACGCAATCGACCAACAACATTTTTCTGTAGTGAAGTAAACTATTGGGGGTAAGCCATTTTGATGTCGATTCGCTAGTAGAAATGACCATCTTAGGAAGTCCTTACAGTTCCCGAGTATGTTATTAGGCAATTTCACTCCTAAGTAACATAAAGTGCTAACAATCTCCTTCCAGGAGCTCCTCACCTTAATAAACGAGTCCGAGGGTCCACCAAGGACAAGCAACTACTCCTGTAACTACTTTCTACAATTAGCCATAAATGTTGAACGAATTGGGTAATAATGAAGACGTACACATAATTTGGCGTGCAGGGTATGTCGAAGCGCCTGCTTTAATAGCCACCGGGTAGCTGTATTCCCAGGAGTTTCTGTCAGTCTTATCTACGAGGGAAGCACTGAAAGTTTTAAGAAATGTCAAACATTCATCTAGCAATGAATAATTGTAGGTAGGGACACTGAAACACTAAAATACAAGAACACTGGCACTACATATTATGAGAGCTTATTTACTGGCCATCACCTGTCATTGATTGTAATGAAATGAAAATACCCGCTTACGTGCGTAGAGAAGATACCACTGCGATTATCAAGCTATTCATACATACTTCGAAGTAGACTATACTTCGAAAAATTCCTGCGTTGAAGAAAAAGTCGCCTTCTTTAGTTTTGAATCTCTGACATATATGCGACAATCGTTGAGATTTGCTATTCGGTTTGAAGAATTGTCATGAATATTGAAGCAAATTAGCACTTTCCAATTTCTTGAAGTCAAATTCGAATTATAAAGGTTTGCTGAGTATTTTTTAGCCAGCAATTTCTGAAGAAGTGTGGAAGTTTAAACTCATCACATTTCTATATATTTCAAATAGTGTTTTTGTTCAGATTGTAATAGGTTGAAATAATCGAAAATCTCCGAAATTAAGCAAATCTTCGTGAAATATAAATTTTATATACTTCAAAATATCGAAGAACTTCGTAATTCGGTAACTGCCTTATAGTGATGAGTTATGCTCAATACGGTTAACAATAACCGACAGGTTTCAGCCCTGCATGCCATTATTCCTCCTGGGTTATCAAATTGAAATTACACTGTTCTGTTACTGATGAAAAATAGTAAACGACTAATGTTTTGGAGAAAATTTTTGAATTTGAGGTTGCGGTAGATATAATTTTACATTTGAATGTTCAGTAACTTTGCGTATCAGTCAAATTTTGCTCTTCAACGGCTTTGGTGGATAGTGAAATCGCAAAAGAGCTCTCGTGACTCACCTTTTGGTAGGAGCCCTCAGTCTAGTATCACTTCATTGCAAAGCAATTCAGAACTGAAGGCGAATTGAATTATTCAGTTCTTTTTTGGGTATTCACTCAATATATAAGAAGATTGCCTGAGTAGTTCGGGAAAAAATCAGGTCGTCCGCCGATCACGTGAAAAATAATTATACACTTATTATTATAGGACACTTTATTATTATAGGATACCCCACACTATTTTGTGAGTATTTAAGCCATTATCAGCACGCCACCACATCTGAAACACATTCAGGCTTTTGAATAATGAAAAAGTTTTCAGGAATATATTATCCTTTTCGAAGGATTGGCAGAAACACTATCTCCATACTGCATCGCTAGTAAACAAAACACTTTTTAGGGTTGTGAATCAGCCATGCATTGCCTCATCATCAGGTGGCCACAGACGTGAAATACGGTTTGAACAAAAGCATTGTTCATGGCACCATATGCTTGATTGCAGAGTTGAACATTTGATATTCAGAAATACAGTACAGTTCATTGAGTCTGATATTTTCAACAATTACATTTCCTCATGTAGAATATCATACTGGATGACCCCGATTCCAGATTGGTTCAATAAAGAAACAGTGTGTGTAGATAATTTGGTGTTAAAATAGTATGGATTCATATGTTTATATATACAGTGTGACTGGAGCTACCTCATAAAATCTACATTTTCCGATCGATTGTTTTTCTCTTTTTCAGCATGAAGAGTGTCAAAAAGTTCACGTTCGTACCGAGTTTGCAACATATAATTCCAAAATTCAGAGCATACTATGTTCTATTGAAATTTTATGAATTGCTAAATTTCATTAGCGATTTTTTAGTGAAATTTCGACAACACTAGTTGATTCAGCAGAATCCCAAATTCAGGTGAATTCTGGAATTTTACTGGACAATATTCGTTGGCAACAAAGTTATGACAATATCAATTTTGAAATAACATTATTCATGAATATATCAGAAAATTCTGAGAACCGGCAACATTGTTAACACAAACGTAGGTGATGTCAGCCATTGAAACATTCAGAATTGAAATCGGAATAAAGTTTTCATTTCTATCGAAAATCCTTGGTTGACACAATAAAGGATATCATGAGAAGCCGGTTTCTTTACGTTATGGATATTAATTTTTTTACAAAAATACAAGAATATGTTATAACTCTAGTACAATTTTTGTTATAAATTTCTACCAAAAACCCTAGGAATCTCCTGAATTTTTTTTAACACTGTTGCCGATTCTCCGAATTTGTCTGAAATATACATGAATAATGGTATGATAATTATTATTGTTATATTTTTGTTGCGAATCAATATTTTTGAATGAAATTCTATAATTCACCCAAATGAAGGATGCGAAATGAAATTTAGCGAAATATCTCTCGATAATGACGTACAAGCATGGCACTGACTGAAACCTCCAGAAAAACCATGTACTGAAAATGCAAAATGTTTATCTGGGAACCCTCGTACATATGTCTGGCCAGTGTTCCGGCCAAACGTGCTTCGGTAAGGGAGTATGGAAGTCGTTGGGAATTACATCGCTTCCGAAAACCGTCTAACTACCTAGGTGGGATCCTTACAAGGGGTTGCGTTCGGGCTTCAGATACTGAAGGAAATGTGAAGGGTGTGTCTGGATTTCCTGCGAACGGAGATTTGTTGGGAAATAGCCTATGATAAACATCGCATTTGGGTCATGTTGAGTTGCTATATTGAAGGATTAATTTTTTTCCATACGGTGAACATATTGTTGTAATTGGTAGAATTACGTATTCTGAAAACGATAAAGTTCTTGCACGATCCAACTTTTTTGATTAGTAATGGTATTTCGAAACAGTCTATGACCATTTTCCCGTATATTTATCCCATACAGCACCGATTCGCATGAAAATTTGGATTCAGGATCTACATACACTCTTTTTCAAAATCTACCCTGTGCCGAGGGTTGCTCTCTCCCTGGGGGTGGATGCCACCCCTTCTTGGGAGTGAAAAATTTTTTATTGAAAATGAGTGCGGAAATCAATAGATTGACTAATTCTAAGCACTTTTTGTTCAATGGAGTTTTTTCTGAAAAGCAATACTTTTCGACTTATTCGCGAGTGAAATTGTCGGATTTCAGGGAAAAAAAAAACGTTTTCAGATCGTTTTTCGCGAATAACTGGAAGATAATGCATCTAATCGAAAAACCTGCGGAAAGCAAAATTATAGCTTTTGAAAAAACAAAGGCAATTGTTTATTTGTGATGTATGCAAACACACTACAAACTGAATGAATGTTTGTTGAAAGTTGATTGGTATTTTCAAACGCCAGAATGGAAAGTTTCTACGTACAATAACCAAAAACCAATGCATTTTTCGAGAAAAACTAATTGGACCTTTTTTGAAGTCCTTCAGAAATCCTTTATTTTTGTTATTTATAAAAGTTTCTAGCATCAAAACTGACCGAGGTATGAAGGAAATAATGTTGAATCCTATTTTTTCCTTGAGAAAAATTGTTAATGACTCATCCTCTCTTTCCCCCCCTTCGGAAAAAATCGTTGCCTAGTGGAACTATATGTATGTATACATATATAATATACATATAGTTCCACTAGGCCTGAAATATAGTTACCATGTGTATTTTTCAATATACTAATGTACATACTCTAATTTCTACGAAAATTGTGTTTGGTTTTTTCCCATAACTCGCTTAGTCTTCAAGCAATCAAATCAACCAAAGGAGTATTTTGTAGCTTTTTTCAAGAGCTATAAGCTCATTCACATTATTTTTTGTTTCAGATTATATTTTTGAAAAGGTTCATGCTAAAAGGACTCAAAAAAGGTACTCTGCACGAAACCTCACAATATTTAACTGGCCATATATTACTCTATTTTCATCCTGCAGAAAAGAATGAAACACTGAAATTTTCAGAAAAGACTAGCCTTCAATTTTGTTCTCCGAAAATTTCTGCATGTGTCCCATACTTTTTGACTTACTTCGAAGAAACTGTGGTTTTTCGCTGAATTACGTATATGATTTTTTCTCTTCAATCTCAATTTTTTCCAAAACTACGTACTTTCAATTGATGAAAAACTCACAACTGATTGAAAGAACATGAATGAAGTGAATTATGGAGTAACAACGATTTTTTCCAAAGGGGGGAGGAGAGAGGATGAGTTATTCACAGTTTTTTTTCAACGAACAAACAGGATTCAACATTATTTCCTTCATACCTCGGTCAGTTTTAGTGCTAGAAACTTTTCTGAATGACAAAAATAAAAGATTCCTGAAGGTTTTCAGTAAAGGTCCAATTAGTTTTTCCCGAAAAATGCTTTGGTTTTTGGTTATTGTACGTAGAAACTTTCCATTTTGTCGTTTGATAATACCAATCAACTTTCAACAAGCAATTATTCAGTTTGTAGTGGGTTTGCATAAATCGCAAATGAACAATCACCTTTGTTTTTTCGAAAGCTATAATTTTGCTTTCCACAGGTTTTTCGATTAGATGCATTATTTTCCAGTTATTCGCGAAAGAGGATCTGAAAACGTGTTTTTTTTTGACTGAAAACCGACAATTCCACTCGCGAATAAGTCGAAAAGAATTGCTTTTCAGAAAAAACTTCATTGAACAAAAAGTGCTTAGAATCAGTCAATCTATTGATTTCCGCACTTATTTCCAATAAACATTTTTTAACCCCCAAGAAGGGGTGGCATCCACCCCCAGGGAGAAAGCAACCCTCGGCACGGGGTAGATTTTGGAATAGAGAGTAAGTAGAACCTATATCCAAATTTTCATACGAATCGGTGCTGTATGGGATAAATACACAGTTAACACTTTTTTCACCGTCATGGACTGGAGTATGTGTGTTGTTTACTGGTTGTTCGGCGTCGGTGAGTTATTCACTCACCGATGTTGTCGATGTCAAAATCACTTTCTGACGTTGATAATATGATATGTTGAATTCAGCAACTGATAAGGTTTTTCAACAAAGCTTAATGATATCACGTTAACGTCTCTCAGAGTCACATTGATTTGATTTTTGATCATAAATGCAATTCGGATATATAACCACCGGGAAAGTTAGGTACTACAGATCTCAGATAATGATGGGAGACGTCGCTACGCTCCCACTCTTCGATCTTGTTTTCCGTTCTTGATACTTGATATACGGATTATTTCGAACGATTTGTCGACAGACTTTTCACATTGTATGTGATAAAAGACAAGAATTGAATGTTGAAGTCCTTCTGACAAGACATTAATATTTTTGGTTCTGCTGACGATGCGCTCAGCCGGTACTTGGAATAGGAGATTGATCTGGGAGCATCTCTTCCATTGTTGCTGTCCAAGTTTCTGAAATATCTCATGAAACTTTCGATATTTGATTGTAGTCAACTTCAATCAACAACGTTAAGAAAAAAATAAGTTCATCTGTTTCAATTTTTGTGGTACCAAGTTTGGAATGAAGGATTCCTGAAGAAGGGTTAATTGGTTTCATATCGATTTCTGAATAGACCTGGACCAATATTAATATCTTGAGCAGGTTCAGGGTTTTAGTAATGGTACATATAGATTTTGACGAAAGTATTTTGTTCTTTGACGAATGTCGCATGGGTTCATATAGGTAGAGGTTTATTGTTCCATATTCATCCAGTAAAAGTTTCAATAAAAGATGACTTAGTAACGTTCGGTGTAGAATATTATTCTCAACCCACCCGTCGAATGCTAATAATATTAGCTTGGTGTTAGGGTAATTGATCTCTACAAGAAGTTACAGTTTTGTTTCGGGTTCTGTGCAGTTTTCTCAATATCTGGATTTGTTCTCCCTTTGTGATGGTTTTTCATCGAAGGAATTTGTTTTTTGTGATTCGTCATAGTTTCGTCAAGCTTTCTTCAACGATTCAATCGTAGGATTTGTTTACTGAAGTTTTCTGAATGAACATTTGTGAAGGTATTGACTATATGTTCATTTTAGAAATGAAATGATTGATATTTGGTTCCGAATAATATTTCATTGGATCAAAAATTAGTCGTTTGTTTTGATTCAAAGGTACTTCAAGGGTGGTTATTCAATGAATTCCATATGACTCATGTTTTATGTCAGTTACACTTTGTTTATTTCTGAAAGCATGGATTCGATACTGTTACTGATTATATCGTCTAGAATCGGTATTCCATCATTCACTTTTTCTTTTGAATGTGAATGAGGGATTTTGTTAGACTGACATAGTTTTGATCGGTTTTGATTATATGTTCAGTAGTAGGATCGATTCAGATATCAGAAATAATGTAGACTTTAGGTTCACTTCCAGAACGAATATTACTTGTTCTGGGTGTTTGGCTATCTACTGGATTTTCCGCTTGTTCTCCCAAGATATCTAGAGGATCTCAATTCATTTATCAGTTGGATAATTGACCCCTGATTCGGTTTCATGCATATTGAGTGTGATATAAAAAAGCGTATCAGAATGCTACTGCTCCCCCTGGGTGCAGTTACATTGTTGCCAATTGCGATGTTGGCGAAACTCAACACGGATAAATTACCATAATAACAACTTCGCATCTGATAATTTTGGTACTGTCCTGGTCATTAGAGCTTGTGGCATGACTGGAAGTGAATAATAATTATTAGATGAACTTCATTAAAAAAAGAATGAGATGGAATTATTTCGATTTATGATGGATCATAAGAGCGACGAGAAAAAACCTCATTAGCTGAAAATAATTATTGACAATTTCGTGGTCATGATTCATAAAAGTTTTCAATGATTGAAAACCAATATAAGCAACTCTCATTACTTGAACTATTTTCTGAGAATTCGAGAAGAGGGGGTTGTTTGAACATGTTGAATATGAAGATGAAAACTATTTATAATTTCATTTGAATTTAGCCCTTCTATCATCATCAATGGTCTCGGTAATATAGTTCAGATCCCTGCTAGGCCACTGTGCTGGGTAATCACACGTTGAAAGGTGAGGCCTCGGTATTCCATTGCTCACACAAGTCCCGATTTCTGATGGTTGACGTTAGTCTACTGGTTAACAGAATGAAAACTTCAAGAACAAATTAGAACAATGACCAACTCCATGAGACTCGTTTGTAAATGTAAATTTTACAAATCCTCTACGCTATTTTCTTCCCAATGTTAGCAGAAATCACCCGGAATAATCCCTAGACGAAAGAGTGGCCCATTCAATCGCACCTGGGTCCCTATAATAAGCAAGATATCTCCCAGTCTGGCAAAGGTCGTATTTTTTCATTAGCTACTTCGAGATGGCGAGGCGAATCCACCAGTCTACGTGTTATGTTTCACTTTATTTTTCGTTATGAAGAACGTGCCACAATCCGGCACTGAGACATGATATTCACTTGGAGAGATTCCTATTGTTTAATAAAATCTAGGGAGCTGTCATGATTGAATTGTGGAGTCGGAGTCTGAGAGAATGATGGGTGTGACAATATTATGTGGGATCGTGAACCTTATTCGATTTCGTTTCGACTAAATATGGATTTCAAAAAAAAATTATATAGCATGAAGAGCAACAAAAATATTTTAACGCGTTGCTTTCATAATCCAAAATACTCAATATTCCGGTAATGTGGAATACCGTGACTCAAAAGATACAAACTAAAGTAGTTTTGAGATCTCCCTATGATTGTACTTTGAAAATGGATCCACTATTATGAACAGTTATGAAACAGTGATCTTCTCATATCACGGTAAATGTCCACTGAGAAACAGAAGAGACGATCAGAACCCTTCTTGGTGGAACAAAAGTCTTGGAAATTTGAAAAAAAAGTTCGACCTTTTGATCGAGATGAAGAATCAGGCAGTTTCACATAACTTCTACAACGTCTCACAAGAAAGGAGAGAGAAAGGAAAAAGAGGAGTCTTGAATAGAGTTCTGTGAAAGTATAACTGACATATCACGCAGCACAATCGATAAGAATGTCTCTAGAGAGCCGACTGAAATCGATAAAACGACCTCAAGGCACTTTCATAACCTGTAAAAAAAAACAAAGATTTCGAATGAAAACTTCTCTCCTGGAAGCATTCTTCTTGTTGACAATTCTCATTCCTTTGAAGGCGTCAAGCGCCCTTAGCAGAATGACTGGGTGGTCGCCAAGCAAGGCATCACAGTCTCGGCAGTTGAATGGGCAATAACATCTTTTTTTTTTCGTCGAATCCGCCAGTGAGGGTGGTATATTTCCAGCTCTGCTACGAAAGAGTATGGGGTTACTTTTATTCTTTCTCTTGAAACTGTACAGAGTTAGTCATACCATCCAGCTGGTCGGCCACAAGGGTGATATAAAGTGGGCCACACAGACTCTCAACCCAGAGTGGTTAGACTTGGAAGAATACTGCACGGATATATCAGGCAGGGGCACCTTATGCTATCTTCTCTGAATGTATATCGAACTGTCAAAGCGACAGTACACTACAGAAATATATCAGATCAGCTTTGTCATAGACTTTCAAGAATCATCCACTAGATCCATGTCATGCTCATTACAGAACAGGTGATACATACCAACATGAGGCCATCAGCTTCAAGGTCACTAGGATTCGTTCGCAAGGCGGGGTTCTATTTTCCCTTATGTGGTCCGATTCTTGGTCCGACAAATGTTGAGTCGTCATCTGAACCACATCAAATCAAAGCCTCGCAGCACGAAAAAGTACTTCGACCATTGCCGCATCGCCTTTGGAAATGTCTGCTGCAGATGCAGACGAAACGTCAGGTCCAAAAACCTGCGGATCACTGCTGAGAGGCCCCAAACTTCTAACAATTAATCTCTGAAACTTCATCAATCCGCATAAAAAATAGTGATACAAATTTGCATTTTGTTATCGATAATGTGAACGCGAACGATTCCAATTTTATATCTGAAGCCTCTTCCACATATTTTTCGTCCCTATATGATACTCCGTCTTCCTATAATCTCCCAGAAATACAAAACCATTGTCCCTGGTAAATGAGCGCTCGCTGGAATCCAAGCACATGAAGGTATCTGATCTAGAGAATTATTTTGAAAATATAAGCCCAAGAAGTCCTTCGGACCTGATAAATTTCCCAGTTATTCGATTGGAGTATCTGATTCATCCGTTGATAATCATATTACAAAAAACACTCCATAGTGAAACATTTCATGATATTTTCAGGAACGACAAGAAGACACCAATCCACAATAAAGATGATAGGAGACTTATTAGTAGTTATAGACCTATAGATATACTCCATTGTTTTACCAAATAATTCAAGTTTATGCTATACAAAAAAAATACCGGCACGTGAAAGTTCTTATCAGCAAGGTTTTTGTAAAGATAAATCAATTGAAACAGACTAGGTGACAATCATCACAAAAGTTTCGGAGGGGAGGAAGACGTAACTGCAGATTCACATTTGGAGATAAGTACACTTCGGTTCGACAAAAACTCTCTAAAATTATTTCAAGATCTGTCTTGAAATTGCTCAGTTTCATCAATTCAGTAGCTATTGAGTGCTTATAGTTTGCCTTCATCCGCAATAGATTAGAATGTGCTGGGATTTTATGGAATCACGGTAAAATAAAACTGATCGAGTACTTGGAAACAAAATGGAATTATTATTTATTACATTATGGAGAGAATAAAAAAAACTGCCCCTATTTACTCTTTTTATGATTCTTCAAGTATAGAATTCCAAATCCCAAAATTACAAATCAGAAGATATAACTTAAAATCACGAAATTCCATAAACTTGCCCACAAACTCCTCACCCACCCTCAATACTGAACGGGATGAGTCTCTCATTCAACAAAAATACTGACGCCTTAGGAGACGTAGAAATGTTCAGTTACAACTCCGAAAACTTCGAAAATTTCCCTATATATTGTAACTTCAATTGAAAAAGAGATAATCATATATTTCTTGGAATATCAGCTCTGCAGTTCTGAAGGATATATAACCAGCTACGCAGTTCACATATGTATAAGCAGCCTGTAGTATAAAATTCTTAAGATTGGTTCAAATTCATAATATACTGACCGTGAGGCCATTCTGGAATCTCAAACAACAATGAACTCGCTATAAGTATAGTCAACGCCATAATATGAGGCCAAGCTGGCAGTGTGGATACCCAAAATGATGAAACAGAATGACTCACAGGAGACAATGCCATGAAAAAGAAATAGATGTAGCTAGCCACATTCTTTTCGAATATGTGGCTTTCAAATTACAGTAGACATTACGAAGAATAAGTTTCACATCCAGCAATCAAGCTCTATGAACTTGTGCAGAAGAAAAGATTGTTGAAATAGGTAACATGAGGTGAGAGATATTTCCGTAGACTTCGCAGTTGCGACAATTCTGAATGTTTCACATGCGAAACCATTCAAACTCTCCGAAAAAATCAACTGGTTCATTGTCGACCAACTGTTTCTGAACAATTGCATCGTAATAATCGTGATCCTCATAGTGCAATCGCCCAGACATTTCCAACCACTCCGCCAAACAGTGTGACCACGCAGAAATTACAAGTCGGTAACGGTGCAAATTGGTTGTTTAGTTAACCAAGAGTAATTGGTCACCGTGGCCCGTGCAGATATAATTAAAGCGAAACGTAATACCGAGCAACGACGACCAGATGAAATGTGAAATTCTGAACGCACTGTACCCCGCTGAACATACACATATCGTTAGCGTTGTTGTTGATTGTTCGATGGGATGTTCACGTGAACGGGATGTATATACCTTGTGTTGCGATTAAACATGGAGATGAAAACGGTCTTTTTTTATTTATCAAAAATTACCGGTTACCGATGAGTTATTGGATATTTGGCTGAGCATTTCAGTTCATATATCTCCAGCACTCTGGAAGATGGATTGACCCCACCGCTAGAATTCGAAACTCGTTTCTCAGGTTTCCTCTTCCCCTTTACTTTCCTCTTTCTCTTTCCCATTCTCTTCTCTGCCAAAGTTACTCGAGTTCGAAAATTCGGAGTCTTCCTGTGAATTTTCTTCGTCTTCATTTCAGGATTCTCCTTGTGGGGCTTCTTTTCCTCTTCCCCAATACAGACAGCTTTTGCAGACTTGGATAGGAGCTTTTCTGCCTTGATCAATTGTGGAGGGTTCCTGGAGAGGATCCTGGAATAACTCGAGGGAGTGTGTGGGGGATTGGATATTTCTCTGCAGGACTGACACTCCTTGTCTTCCTTCCTCTTTTTTCCGTTTCCTGGCCTTTGCGTTCCCTAGCCTAATTTATTAATTTCCATCTCTCCGTTCTCCCTTCTCATGACGATAAAGTTATTCTCCTATCCTCCTGCGGACCTCTTCAACCTCTCTTGGTGGCAGATCAAGATGGCGTCCTATTTTCCCAAAAGTCTGGAGTGATCCCTTCAAGTCATCCCTCAGTTTCCTCGTGCCTCTTCTCGTTTTTGCGTTCTTGGACTGAGTCTCCACGGAAGTCTTGATCTCTCCTTCAAGGGTGATTTTTCTCTGATGCTGTTTCTTTCCCCCTTGATCGCCTTCTGAATTCGAAACGCCTATCTCGTTCTCCTGACATTCATCTGTCTCTGGGATTTGAAGAGGGTCTTTTATGAGCGTTTTCATTTCGACTTCTGCTTCTCCGGAATCTAATTCGACGAGGGCTCCTGCATATTCTACTTGTTGAGGCCAATGAAGGATAAGGACAGGTGAGAAAATGACTAGACCAGAACTTACTCAGCTTGAATGTGAAAAAACTAAATACATTTAATTTTCTCTGACTTCAGGTGACCAACCGTTAGTTAAGAAAAAGGATGTATGTACACGAAAATGATTGCCAAAATCGATTAACATGCAATTGTTCGAAAATAAAGAAATGTATTAGTATCAAGTATTTAGGTTTTATGATAGACCAAAACTTCAGGTGAGACAAGCATGTTATATCATTGACCAACAGACTCATACAACTAACTATAAAAATGTACAAATTGAAAGGATTCCTGAATGATAAAACACTGAATCTATATTGAGGTAGTGTATAAAAGCATGGGGAGGTACATTTCGAAAAAATTTAACGAAACTCCAGTCAATGCAAAACAAAATCCTCATAATAATATTCAAAAAACCAAAATTTCATTCAACTACAGAACTATATGAACAGTCGAAGATACTTGATATTCGAAGCTTGTATGCCTACCAGTGCTTAGAATGGATGTTCCATAACCTGAATAGTTCCAATCGTTCCATAGAAGTAGTGAAAAACACCAGATCACTAGAAAATCTCACATTATATAAACCAATGTATAAAGAGAGTTGACTACAAATGATCATCTTTTTTTTGGGCCGAAACTGTATATAATCTTCTACCTTATGAACTGAAGATGATAACAAACCTCTATAAATACAAACAGCAAACAAAACATTTCATCCTGAATAACATAAAAAAATCACAAAATAATAAATTAGCTGATGTGTTGTCGGTGTTCCTAATCCTAAACTCCTCTGTTTTCTGAAAATATCTCACGCAACAATGAGGTCTCACTTTCCCTTCACTTGGAAATATATCGAAAAATCTCACATTCACCATCAAAGAATTTCTGTATAGGTAAATGTTTGTGGAGGGTAGCAGACAAGCACAACTCGAGCATAAAAAATGCTTGGGTGCCGTCTCGTCACCAGCAGAAACTTTATAATAATAGCCGATATGTATCCTCATGTGTACATTTCCATCTGAATGAAAAAAAATCAGAAAAAAAATATTGGTCAGCTTTCTCACCTTCGTCTACTTCTGCTAGTGCTTCTCCGGTCATAGTGCTTCTTCTCATTCCTGAACCAACAGCTCCGCTTCTCCTTGAACTTGGACAGGCTCCTTTTTCTTCTATCGCGACTGTTTCAACTGCGCGAGGGACTACTAACGTATTCTTGAAACACTCTCTTCTACTAGACGGCCTCCTCCTCGACAAGCTGCTCTTATCTATCTTGGGACGGTCCTTCCTACTAGGTGACTTGGACCGATTCCTTTACGTCTTTCCTTCGGATTCGCTATCAGAACTATCCTTACTGGAATTTTAGTGTCACTTTTTCTGCACGCTAACTTCTTTCTTCCAGATTCCGAAGTTCTTTTTGGATCCGGAACTGGAACACGAATGACTTTTATCCTTGACATCTTTGAAAAGTGACCTGGATCGGCGCAATGATATGATCGATGATCTCGACTTCGATCTGGACCTCGCTCTACTCTGGGAATCTAAACAGGCCCGACCCCCTCGATTGAGATATTGATCGGAAAACCTCTTTGTTCTTGGCCAAAGACATCAACCATGCTTGCAATTCAGAAACGGGTATGGCAGGAGCGCAGTTATTTGAAACTTTGGTTCCCCCCTCAAGAGGTATTCTGAGGTACTGATCCTTCCCAGTCATTTGTCCTGTCGCTTGGGCTGGCGCTATAGTTATTGTTCATTTCAGGATCTTCATTCAAGGACCTTGACCTACTTCTAGAAACTACATCTCGGCTTCTAAATTTTTTATCTCTGCCTATCGACTTCCAATCCCTGTTCTTGTTCTTCTGTTCCCTTCTCCTCGATTTCTCTATCATTTCCTGTAGATATGTATATATGTATGTATATGTGCAAGGTGTGTGCTTCAAGGAACCATGAATGAGCCATCCCAATTTACATCTATTCGCTATAAGTACACTCTTAAAATTCGTTCAGGCCTACCTTTCAAACAATCTATACATAGGTTCTGGTTGGCACCTGTCAGAAAACAACTTCTTTCCCGACTGATAACACGAAGGGCATTGCATCATACTCGATTTTGAGAATGGCCTGAACCAATTGTTCGAGAGATCCTTAGAATCTTTCTTCATGAGAATCCGTTCTGAAAGATTGCAATGTTCATCCTGACTTGACACTTCCAATTGCATCTGCGATTGTTTCACACAAGTGTTCAATGTTATTTTTTTTTGTTCAGTTTCATCTTTGAATTCGGTTTCTTGCATCAATCTGGGGTCTTCCAGTATGCTATTCATTCTACAACTGAATCTTCTTTTTCGTATTTACCGTTTTGATTCATCGCTTGCAAAAATAAGCTACATTTTCTTTGATACACTGTCCAACTTATGCTGAGACTGAAGTTTTTGCTCTAAATTCAAAAATTCCAGACTATTTTTCATTTCTTTCTGTTCAAACTCGCTATGAAGTTGTTTCTGTCTCTTTTCTAGAGCTTGTTTCTTCCTTTCGATTTACAGAATTGGGATTTTTTTGCTTAGTACTATCTACGAAATAGGTATTGAACTTTTCAGCAATCTCCAGTTTGTTCCTGACAGTTTCATTTCCTTCATTGAACTCAAATCGAATTTGATTTGGAAAATCATGATTTTAGAGATTCGAGATAGTTTTTTAGGTTTTCCATATTAATTGAGGATTATTTCTATACCTATCTAGTTTTTCAACGGAGTTTTGGGTTTTTTTCATCATCAGATTGTTCACAACATCATTTCTGAGAAGTTTTGAAGGTCTTCCATCTATTCAACTTCTCATGGCATATTGAGTTCACATATGCTTTGTATGCATTATCGCGATTTTGGTGCAGGAGGAAAGATCGTGGCCAATTCCTGCAGCTCTTATTCATCGAAGTTGCAATTTTGGAATGTTCCTTCACTATTCTCTTATCATCACTGGATTGTACTATTCTTGCGCTGTATTTTCATAGTAGTTGCCCCAATTCATTCGATTTTGAACTCATATGAACACAGTAATTTGCGGAGCTACACAACGAATACGACTTACGGCCAGTGCAGTTCTTAAGTTGTGCTTTATCTGGGCCAGGCTTTGTTGCTATGGATTTGCCAATCAGCTTCCTTGTTCCTTAACGATTGAGCCAAGCTTAGTTGAATCTCTGCTGAGTTGAAGCGGTGCAACTGGCCCTTAGTCTGTCACAGTCAAGAACTGAATATACCTCGCAGATTTTTAGTATCACTACTTTTCTTTGGGTTCGGAGCTCAGAGGCTCACTCATTTTGACTATTGTCAAGATGAGCTGAAGAAGCTAGCCACTCGCGCTTGCGAAACGTCAGGAAGAATTTCCAAAGAACGACGGCCTTCAAACCCGAAGAAAAGAAGTGATACTCAAAACCTCGGCCGCGAAAGCCTTAACCATTTTGTCCCACATACCGGATGTCCCCGAAACCAGTTATATATTATTTTTTTTCCTGATTGTTGATAATATCCGTAGCCTTTCAAAAATATGAAGAAACGAAGTATTTGAGTAGAGTACAATAAATTTTTTTGGAGATCTGAGATAAGCCCCAAACCGACGTTTCAATTCTTTCACAACTTGCATTTATCATGCCCCATATAATGCTACGACATCAAACATAAAAAAACATATCTAAGTTAGGCATATGTGAAGTTTCTCACATTATATTTCATGATAGTTTTTTTTCCTATATTTTGAGGGCAGATTTCAAAAAAATTGATATTTTCAAAAACAGAATTGAATTTTGTTCATAATGTTGGACCAAAAACGATAATGACGTAAATTATTGAGTGTCACAGCAGAACAAATGTTATACACTGCTTCCCAATAATAATTTTCAAACCAACCTTTTCAAATAGCAATATTTCATGTGATTTATGCCGTAAGGAAAGTCTCAAAAACAATTCCTAGGATTTTTCGATCATTCAAATCGCCCCAATCAAAATGGAAGCGTTAGGTTCCTTTAGAAAGTGACGCGGAATATTTTCGACATGACGGACGTATTGAAAATCTCTGAAATCGGTTACTTCAAGTTCGGAAAGTAGAATATTTTAATGCCTGAAATATACCCAATTCCTTTTTGAAATAGTATTATATTATATCCGACATATTCATCGAAAGAGTACATCTGGTAGAAAACTTTCCTTAAATTTGGAATCATTCATCTCGCCCAAATGGTATTTACAAATGCTATATTTCCAATGGAGTGGGCAATTTTCCATAGGAGGCCCTAGTTGTACTTAGACACACAATGATGTTCGTTTTTTTCGTTCTGAGTATTATCTTTTGGAAATATTTCATCTTGTTATTCGTTAGGCCAAACATTCTGCAGTCCGCTCCAAGACTATTTCGATTGAAGACATGTCATAGGAAAAGTGGTTTTCATCCATTTTCTTCCAGTGCAACCAATCGAAGTATTCAAATCGAAAAAATCACCACTATGAAACAAGAAAAAACGAACTCACTAAGACAAATAAAAACCTGCTACTTTCGTCTTCAATAAATGATTCGAGGCACTAAAACTCCTACGAGAAGCAAACCCAAGAAAGTTTTCATTTTAATAGCAGTTCCTTTCCTTTTATCTCCTTACTTTCCGTAACGTTGTTTTTCTTGGAGAAATCTTGATATGTTTTCGATTATATGAGATTATCTGCTCTCCTTCTCAAGCGGCCTTCATTATATTTGCATGTAACCTCATGTTTTATTCATGAGTTTGTTATTATGGAGCACGAGAGTTGAAGCAACAGGAGACAATTACGCTTATTGAAAAAATTGTTTCCACGGAATTATGGAGAAGCGTATTCCTATTTCACAATCCTCTATCTGGGGAATAGGGAAGATTGGAGTTCAAAGGGTCTCATTTATTATTATATTTTCGAAGCTCTATTTTATTTCTGATACCGCACCGAGAGAAAGGGTCTTTTAAATTTGAATTAGACTTTGCCGGTGTACTTTGAGATGCTAAAATTGGAATTACGTTCAAAGGTATTTTTAGTTAAAAGAGAGTAATTATATAAAAATGATTCGAATATATTTTCGTTTTCTGCGGTTTCATTCAATACCATAATTTTTCGCGTGGCCGTATGATGATTGATCAGAAGTTTTCCGGAACACTTCCAAGGAACTGTTTCAGCTAAAAAAATATTCTCAAATTGTTTGTTTCCGTCAACCAGCTGACGAAAGTCAACCACCCGGAGTCGGAATTGTGCGAGCAATAGTAAATTTGTACTTATGTTGAAAGATTTTTCAGGAGAAAATTTCTGTTCACCTCCACACAGCGTATCCATATCTTGGTAAATACTCTAGAAAAAAGGTTGTCAGAGAGGATGAAAAAATGGAAAAAGATATAACGTCGAAGTATGCCTTCGAGAAACACGATTTGAAGTCACCTTTCAAAAAGTTGACAATCAAAAAAACTATAAAAAAAAACTGTTTTGAATTCATTCTACTGATTTCCATGATTTGATTCATTATTCGTGCATGAGAATCATCCCGTTCAGATTTATTGTTTTGATATAATTTTCCGACTCGATAACTTTTTCAGCGAGTTCTAATAGATTAGATGATATGGACAACAGTAGTTTGAGCTATAACCACTCAATGAGAAACAAGGAACAATCGTCTAGAACAGCGTTTCTTAACCTGTGGGGCGCTCTCCGTTGGAGAAGGCCCAAAATATCGGTAGGGGGGCGAAAAATATCGGTAGGGGAGGCGCAAAAAAGTTGGGAGATATAAGTGAATAAAAACCACAGCAAATAATTTTTTATTGAAAAAATACTACTCGAAAACATAAAACATATTATGGAGTACAAAACGATAGAAACGAGTAGATACATAGCAGTGCCTAACTCGGAATGCACTAAAAAGTCAATTACTATACATATTCATCAACAAATAAAACATCAATGGCTCCTTTGTGCCTGCCTCGCAGAGCAGAACTTTCTATAGGATATATTTGAAATAGTCACTCTTAGTTATCTCTCAATGTTCAGCTTCGACCTGTAACTTGTTTTCAATGTAGCCGCCGCAGAAAACCCAGTTTCACATAGATAAGATGTTGAAAACGCTGAAAGTATTCTGGAAGCTCTTCCCTTCAGTGCAAGAAATTCATCACCCAGACCGGACCAAAAATCGAACAGGGCTCTATCAACAAACTGTCTTCTGATGTCGCCACGGGACGTGATGTCTATGAATTGTTCTTCCACGACTGAGAGACCATCAGGAGTATTTCGAAATGTATTTCCAACCCACTCGTATTTTGCTATTAAGTTGTCGACGGTTATAAAATATTTTCTGAAATTCTTCGTCAACATCGTTAAGTGATTTTCCATGGTTGCAATTGAAACTTCGATAAGTATCTCTTTAGCGTTGTGAGTTTTGATGAATTATTTAACATTCGTAAAGATTTCTATGTTTCTTCATTTCAAGTGTGTTTTTCACAATTCCAATTTTCTACAGAAAGCATTCACTTTATCGCTCATATCCAAGGCTTGCAGTTGTAGATTCAACATTCAATTTCTCGAATGTATCAACCAAGTAGCTCAATTTCATCACGAATAACTGATCTCTAAACAGCTTTGCTTCCTGACGATCTTCTTCTAAAAATATTGCAATTTCCTCTCTCAATTCGTAGACACGTTGCAAGGACTTGCCACGTGATAACCATTTTGTTTCTTAATTGAATAGTAACGCAGTACCTATGGTTTTGCGCCCATATCCTCACAGAGTGCAGAAAAAATTCTCGATTTTAGTGGCCTCATTTTCATGAAATTAACTACAGTTACAACTGTCGTTAACACAATGTTAAGACTAGGACTGATATCCTTGGCAGCTAGAGCCTGTCGGTGAATCATGCAGTGTGTCCAGATACACTGAGGAGATTTTTGTCTCACAAGCGCTTGTAAGTTTTGGAATTTGACAGACATTGCTCGAGCACCATTTGTACATATACCGATACAGTATTTCCATTGAATACTCGTTCGAGAAACTATGCAATATTGTTGGGTTTTGTGTTGGGTTGTTGGTGGGGTTGGTTTGGTGTTGTGGGGTTTTGGTTTGTTGGGTTGTTTTTTGGGGTGGGTTTGGTTTTGGTGTGTGGGGTGTTTTGTGGTTCTTTGGTTTTTGCTGGTGGGTTGGGCTTGGTGGGTGGTGTTGTGGTTGTGGTTTGTTTGGGTTTTGTGGTTGGGTTGGGGGTTGGGGGTGGTTGTTTTGTTTTGGGGGGGGGTTTGGGTGGGGGGGGGGTTGGTGGTGTGGTGGTTGGGGTTGTTGTTGGGGGCTTGTGGGGTGTGGTGGGTGTTGGGGGGTTTGGGGTGTTGGGTTGCCTTGTGGTGGGTTCAAATAATTTGGCTGCTGTTGCTCTATTCCTCATCAGTTTGCAAAACAGTAGCTCTTCCACTGCCGAAATTCCATCACAAAATCGCACATACGCGATTAAATGGGCATCTTTGTTGATATCTGTGGCTTCATCAAGTTGGATTGCGACTAGTCTATTGCGCATCTTTGTCAAAAGTTGTTGCTCTATATCCTCGGATATATTACCAATTTTGCGAGCAATAGTATCATTTTAAAGAGGAATAGACTCGAGTTGCTTGAGAAAATCATCCCCAAACTTTATCTCCACAATTTGAATCGCAGCCGGCAGTACAAGTTCTTCTCCAATAGTGTGCGGCTAGACTCTAGAATGGATGTTGAATGAAGAAACCATACTCGCTATAACTACAGAAAGTAAATCATGATGTAATGAGCAACTACCATTGAAGAAGTTTCATAAATTGAAAGCAGACTGCTAATCCGACAATGAAATAGAATATTTGACATTTACGAGAAAAAATGGCTGCAGTCAAATATTGATATTCACTGAGGAGAACGTTCATATTCAGTACTTGTACTGTTCATGAATATGTTGATATGAATCAATAGTAAAAGCTGATTGAATCAATACTGCAATGATGTCTGGAGTAATCCAAAGCAATAAATGGTCGTTAATATTTCTGTTCATTCAAAAAAATTCTTTAAATGGTTTTTCGATTCGGAGATTCAACTAATTGATTGAAACTTCATTTCGTTCCATCAACTCTACAAGCACCACTTCTGTATCGTTGAGAACCGATCAAATATACTGCTGTACTGTTTTCGAAAATGAATTGTATTCCAGAATTCCATCCTTATTTTCAAATGCTTGAAAAGTCCCTGTGCAACATTCTTCGGAATATTTTATTAAATCAGGCCCCCCAGATGAATGCATTCGAATCAACTCTACAAACATAACGAACAAAAATGGGGCATATGCTTCGGCGGTTTGAAAAAGTTTGTTTGCCGCCGATTGAATGTATATTCATTGTTCTGTGAAACACCATGAGAACGAAGCAGATGGAAAATTCGACTGCTTGAAAAAACAAAAGGATATCGACACGTCGACACGTTTCCAATAATGGTGAAAATTGAGGTTTCTCATTTGTAATTTTCATGAACGCAACAGAAAATATTCGGTCGTTTTTTTTCAAATCAATCATAGTAATGACACAAATTTGCATGAGAAGGAAAGAGTTTTGTTGTATATGCCACTGTGAAGAAAATATTCACCTATATATTCTATAATTAATGAGCACGTGAACAAGAGAAAAATAATAGGCAATACAGAACAACATAATATTTGTATTAGATCTAGGAGAAAATGCTCTCTTTTCATAGTAGAGAATCAATTTGTTTATCAAAAATAAGTGCTAGATAACGAATTGGAATAGTTGTTGATTTCGTTTATGAACAAGACATACGAAAAAATTGTGGTATTTATGAAAATAACCTATCATCAGGTGCAGATTGAGACCTCAGTGTGAAATCTTACAAACCTTCTGGAAATGGCTCCAAAATCGAAGCCGAAACGTCGATATATCAAGCAACGCTGTTGTCATGGAAATAACCCTTCGAATAATTCGGCTTGTTGACAGCTATTTGATGAATTTTAATACTTCCATCTCCAACACAGCTATTTTTACGAATGTTGATGAATGAAAACAAGCTGCCGTTGCATCACTTCCTAAGGTGAGAGGTCCTAAAGAATTGGGAGACTAGCGGCCCACTACTTTACTTCCAACAGTGTCGAAAACACTAAAAATGTATTTAAAGGTTCAAATAAGAGTTTTCGTCACCGAAAATTATATTATGAAACGTATTCAGTCTGGTTTCCGTGCACAACATAGCACGAGCACTGCATTACTTTCTATAACATAGATATTCCATTTTCAAAGAAGTCGATCTAAGTAAACTGGCAATTCTTGTGCTGCTAGATTCCATTGAGACATTCGACACTTTTGAGCACGACAGACACAGAGAGAAATCGGGTGCTTTGTCTGTGATAATCAAAGTACCACAGGGACCCATACTCGGGCATCTGTTGTTCTCTCTTTTCATTCCTGACTTCTACCAGTACAGGACGAATTGCCACATAAGGCAGTATGTTGACGATACCCAGT
>JAVJAQ010002568.1:367144-428210 GCA_032362365.1 Zygogramma bicolorata | reverse complement strand
AGCAGAACAGCTAGATAGTACGGTGAGAATAACTCTGGAAAGTGATACCAACTTTTATTACAATTTGAGGGTATAATCACAGATGGCATTGGAATCTGTGGCATAACTTCCTTGGTTCAGGATGCTTCAAACAAATGGCAGATGGACGACGCACACATGGTTGCCTTGCCTTCGGACGGTGGCTAGAACTCCGGAAGGGAACGAAAGTAGGTTTTATTTGTTTTGTGCTTTGAACTATGGTCATTCATTTAAAAAACAGCTGTACTACATCTGGTGATATATTCGGACGAGCCGCTTCATAATCACGATTGAACTTCACAGGTAAGTTCGTTCAATTGTATAATTATGGTACGATTTGATTCAGGAATCGTATGTGGAAAAAATAAGTTCCATAGATTGAATAACATTTCGGCCACTCGTCCTCTATATCACTTGATGTAGAACAACTATTCGGTACTGGATGACCACATTTTAAAGATGACAAGAGAAGAACTCAACCTAGAAGAAAGGCTATGTTTTGAATTTCATTCTGGAGGAAATGCTGGATAGGGTACCTTTGAAGAGAAACAAATTCTTCAGTGACGGTGTGGTGCCTAGAACAAGCTCTAATCGCAATCCTTCAACAATGACGGCGGGCGAAATTTGTAATTATGGTTCGATTCGACCCGGCACCGAAAACGAATTCTTCAAAACATATGTGCTGTGATAATAATGCAAAAACACGTCAATTTTAAATCCAAGGGGAACAAATCCTATCGTTACCTCTACTGTCATACTTCTCTCCCCACCCCTTGGTCACTTATACAATTTGAATAGGGAAAGTACTAAGTGTGACAGAATTGAAAAGGTAATTCCATAAGGAATTCGGACATGTGAGTGTTCGCCACTTAACTTTTCATTTTGGCGCTCTATTACAGGAAAAACAACTGTTTCGTATTTTAACTTATATTTTATATGAAAGGTAATGTGAACAATTCACGAGAAAAGAACAAACATTTTTGACCTACTTCTTGTTGTCCGATCAACTTGAACCAAGACTTGAACTTTGGTAGGTGTTCATTATTGCGATAAAAATGCATTATGGGGTATGGCGGATGAGATTTGTAATTATGGTCTGATTCGATTCAAAAATTGGCTTGTGAGGATTTTGGATACAGATTTTCAGCAAAACTATAAAGAATTGAATGAAATTGAATGAAAAGCTTCTCATAAATGCGATGAGAAGAAAAAGAAAATCTTGCCACGAGTACGAAATAGGTATTCTTGCGCGGTAAAATTTCGATTCTGTCACGCACAGAATGACCTACGTACACGTCAAAAAAAATTAATTTTCTTTTTTGCGCATTTGTATAAAAGCTTTATTTTATTAATTTGATTAGGTCTAATAGTCACATTGGAAACTTGTAAAACCCCCGTATGCCAATTTTTTATCGAATTGAACCACAATTACAAATTTCCTCCGCCATCTTATTTTTTGCATCGACAAAACAATCATAATTTTCCACCCTGATAATCCCCACATACTAATTTTTATTCGAATCGGACCATAATTACAAAGTTCGTTCGCCATCTTGGAGCCACCATATTGTTTTTTGCAGTGACAAACAATTCATAATTTCCGCCCCTGAAAACCACCACTTATCAATCTTGAATCAATCGGATCATAATTTCAAATCTTGTCCGCCATTGTGGCGCCGCCATTTTGTTTTTCCCATTAGAAAAATTCCTTAATGCACTGTCACCGAATTCATGTCAAACTAGCTTGCAAATGAAGTATCATAATTTGGAATACGGAACCATTTTTTTTCCGCAAGAGTGCGGAGTTGCATTTTTTTCAAAAAACATGTTTTGAAGATATTCGATCTGTTTCGTTTTCGGTGCCCCACCCTGTATATCAGACGTTATTGACTTCAACAGAAGTCCCTCGACAAGTAGGCCTTGTCTCCAACTACCAACGCCATTATAAAATACCTTCCTGTGTAGGCGAACAGGTCATTCAAGAATTGGTGGGGTGTAGCTCATAAGGTGGGGAAATTTGTATTCACTTATGAATGGACAAAAAAGGTTTGGGCCACAGAATGCAGTTTTTTTTCTTCTGGTGTATCCCTTACACTTCATATACACACAACCCAATCGACGGTATGCTCAGTATATTATGTGTTCTTGTAACTGAGCCTTATAATTCGAATCAGCTTAATTTCGAGTTGAAAGTCGAAATTAGTGTTAATTTCGAGTTACAACTCGAAATTAGCTTAATTTCGACTTAAAAGTCGAAATTAGTGTTAATTTCGAGTTACAACTCGAAATTAGCTTAATTTCGACTTAAAAGTCGAAATTAGTGTTAATTTCGAGTTACAACTCGAAATTAGCTTAATTTCGACTTAAAAGTCGAAATTAGTGCTAATTTCGAGTTACAACTCGAAATTAGTTAATTTCGACTTTAAAGTCGAAATTAAGGAAAAAAATATTGCATGTCCGCTCTACGCTTTCGTACAACACAATACACTACAATCGCTTATATTGCTCCGCTAACTTTCCAATGCTCCGTACTGAAACTCTCTGTACTAAAAATTCTCTCTAATAGAAACTCTGCTTCGCGAATAAACTCTGCTCCACTTAGCTCTCAATAACTTTCGCCACTCAGTTCTGAATAAAAACTATCTCCGCCGCGATGTCCTTTGGAGAATCTTCGAGAGAAGCCACGCGCTTCGACCCCTCATCTGATTTTACGATCGTCAGAGCCGGCGCTAGGAGATTCGTAACAATATCAAGAAATTGCTTTTTTCGCGGAATCGCAGTAGGCTGGGTTCAAGGCTGTCACTTGGGGAAAGATTGCGGAAAGTGTGGCTCAAGAAGGTGTACGCCTGTACCAAAACTCAAATCTCTGAAATCAGTTTCAGGTGTACAGGGTGTTGAATTTTTCCGTGGGAGCAAACGATATAATTTTTTCGAAAGAATGGCCCCATAATTCCCACTCAGCGCTAGATTTTTCTCTGTCACAATGCGCCGTTGCCAAATCACAAGTGAAGTTGGCTCTGAATGAAACAGCTGTGTTTTACAAGATGCTCCAACTGTTAGTTTGATTTTCGTCAACTAAGTTTATGCGAATTTTTCAAATGGAGTGAGTACCCTCATGTATGTCTTCGCATTCTAATCATTGATACAAACATGTTATTCCTAATTCCGTAGTTTGCCTTTTTTAAATCTCTACCGAAAAGAATCAAACTCATTATACATTTCCAGATTTTTTCCCTTCTAGTGGAAACAGGGTTTACAAAACGTGACACTTTTTTTGTACTACTAATGAACTGATATTCATATATTCTTAATTTAGACGTCTTGAATTGAAGTTTCGAATAAGCATAAAATAATCATGCTTAGAGGTAGGTATAATAGTTATTTTAATATCGAGAAATAATTTGCTTTATTGAAATAGAATTTCCATGTTCGATTTACAAATCCAATACCGGACAGCTGTTTAGACCCGCCATTGGTCTCCTCAGTGACACATGGCTGGACTTGCGAACACAAAAAAATTTAGAACTATCTGTTCATTATGAAACAAATGTTGGATTTGTGAATGTAGTCATTTCTAACATGGAAATTATGTCTTCTGTAGTAGGGTAATACAGCCGATTTAGGGGCCTCCCCTCATCACTTTTAGGGCCTGGTTAATGACTTTTTAATGTTTCCCCACCACTTTGCGGTGTTCTTAATGTCTTTAAAATTTTCCCCACCACTTCGGGCGGGTGTGGTTGATGACTTGGTGGGAATTTCCATTGCCGAGATGTGACGTAATTCTCTGGAATGTTTGGTTGTACGTAGGAGAGATTGCATACACGGTAGTGAAGGCAGCATGTGTACTCTATACTGCAGAGTACACGGTACACGTCTGCATGCCACGAAGATCCAGCGCCAAGTGATAAGTAGTTCTCACCGCAGTGCTCGTCGATGTGGTGTGAAGGGAGAGGGGAGGTTGAATGCAACAACGCCACCACCACAGTCAATGGGAGAGGGACATGTTCAGACAATGAGCTTTCACCGACCAATGCTCATATGCTCTCTGAAATTCACCCACTCCAATGATATGGTAGTAGGGTGTCACACACACAATACCTCTCGTGGTGAAGAGGGTGCACATCTGCACAAAGCTCCAATACTGAATGATCATTGCAGCATACAGAAATGTGTTGATGGGGGATTGTTTGTGACACGCCACTTCCAACTCTCACCAATACTGTGATTGGATGTCATACAATGCCTCTCGCGGTAGAGAGTATTTGTGTAGGAAACACCAACGGCCACTGAATGTTCATAGCGACACTTTGTCAACGCATACAGCTTGGATTGGGAGATCCCTACGAATCGTCTGTCAGGTGAATAATTGATCAACTAACGAATTGTGTGCATTGTGGTGGCTACTTTTTCATTATAAAAGAAACGATGAGTACGACGTAGAATCATTCCAACTTTGTATCTGCAGCAGTTTGTTCGGTGTCTGATAGAGGGAACGGTGATTGCGTTTTTCTGTTGAAAATTGCTTATATTTTTACAATCAATCAAATATGCTTTATTGTCAGAAGAAACAGTTCTTATCGACAAAGTCATTGTATATATAGGTATTTCAAGTCAAAACAGTCAAAACAATAAAATGGTAATAATACAGAGTTAATAATGGTAAAATGTGCATAGATAAAATGTACAAGCTAGTAAAGTTAATACAAATTCAAACATTCAAAACAATAAAATGGCACTGAAACAGACTTAATAATAATAAAATGTGTATAGATAAAATGTACAAGCCGAGTGCTAGCTAGTAATATGAATGAGTAGGTATAGCCACATAATGAAAACATATTAAAATAAATCCTTATAAGGAGACAAGCTTATTTCAATGGCAACAAAAGGGTTCACTACTAAAAAATTCCTCCAAATTGTAGAAGGGATGAGTGACTAACAGTTCTTTAACATGTTTTTTGAACACTCCTAATGAATCAATTTCCCTTAAGCTCAGTGGTAAGCAATTATAAATTTTTAGTCCATTATATATGTGAGATTCCTTCACAAGATTGTTTTTTGGTAGAGGTAGAGGTAATCTCAACTTTTGCGATGATCGCGTGTTATGGTAAGAGGGCGCTGTAATATATTTGTCACGATTCTTGTGTATTAAGCAAGTGGTTTCCAAGATAAAGATTGAAATTACTGTGAGGATTCTATTCTTTTTGAAAAGGTCTCTGCAAGAATCACGCGTTTTTACTTTACAGAGAGCCCTCATAGCTCTTTTTTGTACAACTTGCACCATATGTAAGAGTTGTTTGTTGCACACTCCCCAGAAGGCTATGCCATAAACTAGGTGGGTTTCAATGAGAGCAAAATAAGCTGTTTTAGCAGCTGTAAAACCCAATTTATTTGATATTATCCTAATGGCGTAGCATCCAGATGACAATTTTTTGCACAATTTGGTGACATGGTCGGTGAATTTCAATTTATTATCAATAATGAATCCTAGAAATCTGGTGCAGGAAACATTTTCAATGTTATTTGGGCCTAAACTCAGGGCAGACAGCTCACAGCGGAATGTTAACAGATTAGACTTGGAAGCATTGAACACAAGCAAGTTATCGTCACACCAGGTTTTAATTATTTCGATGTCTGCTTGTATCTTGTGATGTAATAAGTGCTCATCATTATCATGCCAAAATATGGTGATATCATCGGCAAACAATGTAAATTTCCCAGATATATTATGTTTTGTGAGATCATTAATGTTAAGTAGGAACAGTGCGGGACCAAGTACTGAACCTTGTGGCACACCGCACTGAGTTGCCTCCGTACGAGAGAGGTGATTAGTTTTTACCATTTGTGAGCGATTTTCTAGGTATGATTTGAACCACTGCAGGCTGATTTCCCTAAAACCATAGTATTCAAGTTTGCCCAGCAGAATTCCGTGACTTACACAATCAAAGGCTTTGGATAAGTCACAGAAGACTGCTGCGGCTACCTCTCCTTCATTAATTTCATTGTAAACTTTTGTAAGAAATGAAAATATTGCGTCATTGGTGCTTTTTTGCCTTCGGAATCCAAACTGGTTCTCGCTCAAGATATTATTTTTGAGTAGAAATTCCATTACTCTTTTCTGAACTAATTTTTCAATCATTTTAGCCAAAGTAGGTATGAGAGATATTGGACGATAAATACATATATATATATATATATGATGAATTGTGTTTTTGGGTTTCATTCCGTGCTCTGTGGTTTTGATCCTCTGAAGGATAATTGTCACAACGTTTCGGCAAAGTCTCATTTGCCATCTTCTAGGTGATGGTGACCTCGGAGGGTCGAAACTCAATCATCACCTAGAAGATGGCAAATGAGACTTTGCCGAAACGTTGTGACAATTATCCTTCAGAGGATCAAAACCACAGAACACGGAATGAAACCCGAAAACACAATTCATCATACTTCGTCCGTGAGAATCTTCATGTTAACATATATATATATATATATATATATATATATATATATATATATATATATATATATATATATATATATATATATATATATTATATGCAAGATGAATTTTTCTGGGTTTTTATCCGTTAAGTATCTTCTAATTTGTTCGACGTTTCGAATTCCATTTTGAATTCATTCTCAAGAACTGTGAGACGAATATCTGTCCATACCGTCCTGGTCAATCACTCCCCTTACGAAGCAACCAAGCAAGAGCAAGCAAAGACTTCAATTGTCTGTTCTCCACGGAAACTGGTATTTATAATGACTCTCCTCAGTCATTATCCGACTTGGTCCGATATTAAGGCTGCATCCTGCCCATCCAGGTATTATGTAGAAATTGATGTTTTCACGGATCTTTGATATGCAAGATGAATTTTTCTGGGTTTTTATCCGTTAAGTATCTTCTAATTTGTTCGACGTTTCGAATTCCATTTTGAATTCATTCTCAAGAACTGTGAGACGAATATCTGTCCATACCGTCCTGGTCAATCACTCCCCTTACGAAGCAACCAAGCAAGAGCAAGCAAAGACTTCAATTGTCTGTTCTCCACGGAAACTGGTATTTATAATGACTCTCCTCAGTCATTATCCGACTTGGTCCGATATTAAGGCTGCATCCTGCCCATCCAGGTATTATGTAGAAATTGATGTTTTCACGGATCTTTGATATGCAAGATGAATTTTTCTGGGTTTTTATCCGTTAAGTATCTTCTAATTTGTTCGACGTTTCGAATTCCATTTTGAATTCATTCTCAAGAACTGTGAGACGAATATCTGTCCATACCGTCCTGGTCAATCACTCCCCTTACGAAGCAACCAAGCAAGAGCAAGCTAAGACTTCAATTGTCTGTTCTGAATTCGAAACGTCGAACAAATTAGAAGATACTTAACGGATAAAAACCCAGAAAAATTCATCTTGCATATCAAAGATCCGTGAAAACATCAATTTCTACATAATACCTGGATGGGCAGGATGCAGCCTTAATATCGGACCAAGTCGGATAATGACTGAGGAGAGTCATTATAAATACCAGTTTCCGTGGAGAACAGACAATTGAAGTCTTTGCTTGCTCTTGCTTGGTTGCTTCGTAAGGGGAGTGATTGACCAGGACGGTATGGACAGATATTCGTCTCACAGTTCTTGAGAATGAATTCAAAATGGAATTCGAAACGTCGAACAAATTAGAAGATACTTAACGGATAAAAACCCAGAAAAATTCATCTTGCATATCAAAGATCCGTGAAAACATCAATTTCTACATAATACCTGGATGGGCAGGATGCAGCCTTAATATCGGACCAAGTCGGATAATGACTGAGGAGAGTCATTATAAATACCAGTTTCCGTGGAGAACAGACAATTGAAGTCTTTGCTTGCTCTTGCTTGGTTGCTTCGTAAGGGGAGTGATTGACCAGGACGGTATGGACAGATATTCGTCTCACAGTTCTTGAGAATGAATTCAAAATGGAATTCGAAACGTCGAACAAATTAGAAGATACTTAACGGATAAAAACCCAGAAAAATTCATCTTGCATATCAAAGATCCGTGAAAACATCAATTTCTACATAATACCTGGATGGGCAGGATGCAGCCTTAATATCGGACCAAGTCGGATAATGACTGAGGAGAGTCATTATAAATACCAGTTTCCGTGGAGAACAGACAATTGAAGTCTTTGCTTGCTCTTGCTTGGTTGCTTCGTAAGGGGAGTGATTGACCAGGACGGTATGGACAGATATTCGTCTCACAGTTCTTGAGAATGAATTCAAAATGGAATTCGAAACGTCGAACAAATTAGAAGATACTTAACGGATAAAAACCCAGAAAAATTCATCTTGCATATCAAAGATCCGTGAAAACATCAATTTCTACATAATACCTGGATGGGCAGGATGCAGCCTTAATATCGGACCAAGTCGGATAATGACTGAGGAGAGTCATTATAAATACCAGTTTCCGTGGAGAACAGACAATTGAAGTCTTTGCTTGCTCTTGCTTGGTTGCTTCGTAAGGGGAGTGATTGACCAGGACGGTATGGACAGATATTCGTCTCACAGTTCTTGAGAATGAATTCAAAATGGAATTCGAAACGTCGAACAAATTAGAAGATACTTAACGGATAAAAACCCAGAAAAATTCATCTTGCATATCAAAGATCCGTGAAAACATCAATTTCTACATAATACCTGGATGGGCAGGATGCAGCCTTAATATCGGACCAAGTCGGATAATGACTGAGGAGAGTCATTATAAATACCAGTTTCCGTGGAGAACAGACAATTGAAGTCTTTGCTTGCTCTTGCTTGGTTGCTTCGTAAGGGGAGTGATTGACCAGGACGGTATGGACAGATATTCGTCTCACAGTTCTTGAGAATGAATTCAAAATGGAATTCGAAACGTCGAACAAATTAGAAGATACTTAACGGATAAAAACCCAGAAAAATTCATCTTGCATATCAAAGATCCGTGAAAACATCAATTTCTACATAATACCTGGATGGGCAGGATGCAGCCTTAATATCGGACCAAGTCGGATAATGACTGAGGAGAGTCATTATAAATACCAGTTTCCGTGGAGAACAGACAATTGAAGTCTTTGCTTGCTCTTGCTTGGTTGCTTCGTAAGGGGAGTGATTGACCAGGACGGTATGGACAGATATTCGTCTCACAGTTCTTGAGAATGAATTCAAAATGGAATTCGAAACGTCGAACAAATTAGAAGATACTTAACGGATAAAAACCCAGAAAAATTCATCTTGCATATCAAAGATCCGTGAAAACATCAATTTCTACATATATATATATATATATATATATATATATATATATATATATATATATATATACATATATATTTCCATCATGTCTAATTCTAAAGTGAACTTACAGAAAATCGATGATTTGATTAAAAAAAGAAGTTGAAGTAGAGGCACTTATCCTTACCTATGAATGTGGTGTATGTAATAAGGAATATGTCACTTCATTCCACTCGGTTTGGTAAATCAATTTCACTAACGTTATAAGACGTGAGCAATGACAAATTATTCAGAACATGGCTACCCAAACGTATTTCGACACAATTCACTGACTTGTATCAATTCTTCAAGCGGAAAATATACACTAGAATATTTGGGTCAGAGTCCACAAAGCTTTGCTGGCATGAAAACGCGTTCTCTAGTCACATTCGATTCAGTCGAATAGAAATGATAGTTATTTATTGTAGGTTAATTATGTAGTGTTTATATCTTAGAGAATAGATGTAAATTGTATGGAATCTCGCTTCATTAGTCGAGAGATTGTCTTCCGAATTGAGAACATTGAGTGAGAATGCGACTGTTATATGTCTGAAGATGTTGCTCGTGATGAAGGAAGTTCATACGAGTCCCACATACGATATGCCAACTTGATTTTTGCGTTCAGACCACTTTCGTTGATTCTATTCAAAAGTTTGAGTTTGTCCTTATCCTCTGGTACTATTCTCCATTCGATTTTACTTATTGCCAAATCAGCATCAACTTCGACCATATATGAGTTTTTGAATCGGAATTAGTTCTTGTTTGACATTCCAGATACTTTTATTGTAATTTTCAGCAAAGCCTATCAGATATTTCAGCGGTAATTTGCAACTGAATACATGGCTGCTGGTATCCAGAATCTCCTGTTTCAATCTTGAAAGTCCCAGCCTGTAGTCAGTAAGGTGTTAGCGTGAGTTACGTACCACAGAAGTACGTTCAACCAGCCGCCAAGTTCTATGACCCAGCCAAGGAGCGCCGACGCTGCAGAATCAAATAGCTGGCATTTACAGAAAGAGCCAACATCATATTTTCTCACATTTTATGTTACATTATTAAAATTCAGTCTTGATGTATCTTTCACACGAACAATTTGTCTGAATGAATATATTTCGTATTTTTTTTAAAAGACAGTCTTCGTTCTTCAAAGTACGTAATTGGCGCAGTCGTTGTAGGATCTCGAATACATCTATTTAGATATCTGTTTAGATATCCTTGAGTTTCAACTCTTCATCGAGAAGAACCAGGTGAGTTGTTGCGGCAACGGAAAAAAAATTCTAAAGCTGAAAGTACTACCATCGGTTCAACTACAGTTCCAGAGGCAGATTCCAGCACTTCAAGTACCCGAAATCTCCGGCACCAGACGATGGAAAGCATTTTTTCGTGAGTAACTCATTGTTCCTTTTTCTGATTCAATAAGTGATATTAGTGCAGGAATTGAGTTGGATTCAAGTCAATCATTAGAAGCTTTTAGTACAGATAATAATCGAACTTGACAATTAGAAAATATAGTCAATTCTATCATGGCAGTAGTACCAGTCTTTGATTGGAAACTTTTGCAAATCGTACCAGAGTTGCATGGTAATCCATGCAGACTTTATCGATTCATTTCAACATGTACCGATTTATTGAATACATATTGGGACACTACTCCCGCAAATATTGATTGTGCACAGTATAAACTTCTGCTCAATAGTATTTTTTACAAATTGACTGGGCCGGCCGAAGAAATTTTTTCTATCAGCGGTAGTAATAATTGGAATGATATTAAAGATTTATTGATCACCCACTTTGGCGATCAGAGAAATGAAAGTAGTTTATTATCATATTCAGGCTCTTTGAGACAAAATACAATACAGATCAATGAGACCGAATAATTTAGCTGAAGCACAACAATATATCATCGAAGATAATAACATTCGATAGTTATAAAAATCTCAATTTAGTAATTTCACTCCTCAGAGGTCTAAACGTAACAAAACCTCATAATTTCAATTTTGTTCAACAGTCTCAAAATTTTCAACCGGATGGACCTCAAATTCAAAAAAATATTCCTTGTTAATTGCAACAAAATCAAAATTTTTCTAACCAACTCCAATTTCCTAGAGGACCTATTCAAATTCAACCACGTCAAAATATGTCCCCGAAAAAATATTTCACGAACAACCAAGTATTCGGACCACCGCGGAATGTTTGGAAACCCAATAACGGGCCATCCACTTCACAACCAACCTCGATGAGCATTGTTAGTACACAAATTTTTTCAAGAAATAGACCTTCTTTTCAACAACCCCCTTCGAAATCACTTCCAGAATAATTCATATCAGAGACGTAACTTCGTCTCCGAGGAACTTCATAATATTGAATATGATGAGAATTATGAAACACGTGATTCATATTCTCCACAGGAAGACTATTCAAATGAAAAATACGTAGACGAAATCGAACAATTTTCCTTTTATGACGAGACTGACGATCAAAATTTTCACCAAGCAGGGCCAAACCCAAACGAAACCTAATCGAACTCAATACCATGTATGACAAAAAAGAATCAAATCGAAAATCCACCCATGAAACTTAGATAGATAGATAGAAACCTCGAAAATGCAAAAATAAATTACTCTGAAAATATTTTTGAAGAACCCTGCGTAGTCACATCAGTAAACCTCGAAAATGCAAAAATAAATTACTCTGAAAATATTTTTGAAGAACCCTGCGTAGTCACATCAGTTTTTCAACAATTACAGCGTGATTATTGTGTTAGCATTCCATTTTTGAAGACTTCAACTCAGAGCAACCACTGAAGTTTCATTTATTTAAATTTAATCAATATTTCGATGGATTGATCGGCTCAGATATACTTAGAGGAATGAATGCCCAAATTGATTTTTCTGATTCAGTTTTATACAGTTCGAATTCACAAATCTACATTCAGTATTATGGGACCCAGAAAAAGCTTTCATTTTTTGTTCAACTGGAACCAAGTACAGGAACCAAAATAAAAACTCCTGTGAATCAATTATCAGGTGATATAATTGTACCGCCTACAAAAATAAATGGATGTTTCATCAGAGAAACTAACTACAGCCAATAACGGTTACGCTTTGGTAGAGTTAGAAAATCCAAACGATCAAAATTGTGAAATTTAATTGTTCGAGCCACTGAATACATTTTTATTTCCTGTTCAAAACTATGAACTTCATCATGCTGATATTGACCCTTTACAGACAGACGAACATGATATTCGAAATCTCATTCGAACAGATCATATGAATAATGAAGAAAAATTTCACGAATAAAGTCAAACATCGAATAAAAACAAAAGATGAGATGAACTCCCTGTATACACAAAATCTTACAGATACCCTTTCATTCATAAGGAAGAAGTTGCAAAACAAATAAATTCAATGTTGGATCAAAATATTATCCGCCCCAGTAATTCTCCCTGGTCTTCACCTATTTGGATAATACCCAAAAAATCGGACGCCAGTGGGAAAATGGAATGGAGAATTGTGGTGGACTACCGGAAAGTCAATGAAAAAACCATTGAAGATCGGTATCCCCTGCCAAATATAAGCCATGTATTGATTAAACTGGGTAGGTGCCAGTATTTCTATACATTGTATTTGGCAAGTGGTTTTCACCCGATAGAGATGGCCCCGGAAGACATTAAAAAAATATCGTTCATTGTCGAAAATGGCCATAACGAGTATCTGAGGATTCCTTTTGGGTTGCGAAACAATCCGGCTACTCTTAGTAGGGTGATGGACGACGTTTCGAAAGGTCTCGAGAATAATATCTGTTTAGTATACATGGATGATATTATTGTATATTCAACAACTTTACAAGAACATATCATCAACCCGACAAAAGTATTTCAGAAGCTACGCGAAACAAACTTGAAAATTCAGATTGATGAATCGGAATTTCTCAAGAAGGAAGTTTCTTTTCTCGGGCATATTGTAACATCAGGTGTCAAACCAAATCCGGATAAAATCAAAACCATTATGCAATATCCCATTCCGAAAACTACGAAACAAATCATTTCAAGATTTTGCCAAAATTACAAGACCATTCACACTTTGTCTGAAAAAAGACGCTACAATCAAACATTATGGAAATTTTATTGAAGCATTCAATCACTGTAAAACTATGTTGACAAATGACCCGATATAACAGTACCCAGACTTTGACAAACCGTTTATCATTACTACGGAGGCCTCAAATTCGCCAATTGTGCTTTTTTATCACAGGGCCCTATTGGTTCTGACCGTCCCATCGCATACGCACCTAAAACACTAAATGACGCGGAACATACCTATAGCACAATCAAGAAATAAGTTTTGGCAACTGTTAAAGCCACGAAATATTTTCGACCATACATTTTCGGCATGAAATTTTTCATCTGCACAGACCATAACCCACTTCAATGGTTGATGTCTCTGAAAGAACCGAACTCAAGACTAGTCTACAATGTATGAAAGACTTCAACATTTCACGGAAGCATCCACAAGAAGACAACACCTCAATATCTAACAACCTTGACGAAACCCCGAATGAAGCCGAAATCGAAGTAAAAATCGACACATCGAGCTTAGTACCAGAAAATTGAATTCAAGAATTGATTTCAAACCCCGAGTAACCGGATGAACCCGAAGAAGATAACGAAACTGTACATACAAATGCCGAAAATCCCGTACAAGAAATCAACCCAAGCGAATCACCTATCAATGTCTTTCAAAATCAAATAAATATATCAAAATCAACCTTACCAAGAAAAACAACCAGAAAAACATTATGGGAACCAAACATTAAAAAAATATGGAATATATACATAGTAAACAATGACCTTTCCTCAATCATAAAATTTTTCAGTGATTTTGGTTGGCCTAGAAAAACTTATGCATTTTATTTCAGTGATGACGAATCGAACGAAATGTAGGAAAATCTTTGCAACCTAATGATGAAAACCTTCAAAAACTACACATTCAAACTGATTTAATGCAATTCGAAGCTTGAAAATATAACAGAAGTTGACAGACAGAAAGAACTATTTGTTTATAATCATGAAACAAAAACAAATCATCCCGGAATTCAAGAAACCACACAACAAATCAAAAAAAAGTATTATTGGCCTAACCTTGCTAACGACGTCAGGAATTATATTAATAAGTAAAAAAAATAATTTTCAAATAACACCAACACCCAAAATACCGTTTAAAATTGTTCATATCGATGTTTTTCAGGCCAACGGTCAAGGTTTGCTTACTTATTTCCTAAATATGCACAAGCTTTTCCTTTTACATCCGCAAATGCTTCTTCAATTGTCGAAAGTCTCATCAAATTCATGTCATTTCACGAACTACAACTAAAAATCATAGCCGATAGTGGAACAGAATTTAAAAACTTCACTGTGACTGACTTCACGAAATTGACTTTCATTTCATCACTCCAAAAAATTCAACAAGCAACGCCCCGGTAGAGCGCCTGCATTCAACCTTGCTTGAACACTTGAGAGTTTTGAAAGTTGAATATCCGCGTTATGAAATAACGAGCCTAATACCTCAAGCACTCCATACATTCTCTGACAAAACAAAAACCGATAGATATTGACTCATCATTATAATACATTGAAATTATCACTCAAAAATCGAAAGGACCTCAGTTCAACTTTACATCAATACACCGAACAACATGTAGACTACCAGTTTGAATCGGTTAAAGAAAATCTTCAATCAATTTATACTTTATCGATTCGGAAAAAACGAGGATTGATCAATGGACTTGGAAATATTGTCAAATTTATTTCCGGTAACCTAGATCAGGAAGGTGCTGAGTATCATGATGCAGCTATTGAAAAATTGCAGGACAAAGGAAATCAAATAGTTCATTCATTGAATCAACAAATATTATTGACTCACAAAATACTTGAAAATAACAATAAAACGTTTTCACTTATGGTTCATAATCAAAACTTGACCAAGGAAAGTATCGAAGAGTTTAATAATAATAGCACATATTTTTTGTCGTTAATAGATACATATACACAAATAAAATTCAACTCGGATACATTACTTTCAATCCTCACCAATATTGAAAACGCAATTTCTTTCGCTAAACTTGGCACTTTACATCATCATCATCACGAAATTGACTTTCATTTCATCACTTCAAAAAATTCAACAAGCAACGCCCCAGTAGAGCGCCTGCCTTCAACCTTGCTTGAACACTTGAGAGTTTTGAAAGTTGAATATCTGCGTTATGAAATAACGAGCCCAATACCTTATGCTATTTTCGGATATAAGCACTCCATACATTCTCTGACAAAACAAAAACCAATAGATATTGTGAGGGAACATTTCGATACAAAAGATCCATTTGATATAGACATAAACCACGAATTTCTGAATAATTATATTCAGGAACACAAAGACAGAACCCAATTGATTCTCAATTAGACTCACGACACCTCCCAGCAACAAAAAAAAGACGATAGAGAAACGAAATCTCACTCGCAATCCGGTCAGCTATAGAAGAAACCGTTGTCACTGACCAAGGACTAAAACTGAAAACCAAACGTAATACCTACCACAAAAACATTTTCAAAAGAACCCGAAAAATCAAAACAAAATCAAATTTGTTACAGAACCCTCCTACTCTTGACAATAATTCACCTAACATCATCAAAGAACGTACAAATAACGAACCTGAAGGCCAAGGGATTCTTCCCTTTCTGCTAGTGACAGCAAAAATTAAAGTAGCCACACACGCCTTTTTTCGTTATTTTGATTTTAAACCAATTTCAGAAGAAATCGAAGAACTGACTCATCACTATAATACAATGAAATTATCACTCAAAAATCGAAAGGACCTCAGTTCAACTTTACATCAGTACACTGAACAACATATAGACTACCAGTTTGAATCGGTTAAAGAAAATCTCCAATCAATTTATCCTTTATCGATTCGGAAAAAACGAGGATTGATCAATGGACTTGGAAATGTTGTCAAATTCATTTCCGGTAACCTAGATCAGGAAGATGCTGAGCATTATGATGCAGCTATTGAAAAATTGCAGGACAAAGAAAATCAAATAGTTCATTCATTGAATCAACAAATATTATTGACTCACAAAATACTTGAAAATAACAATAAAACATTTTCACTTATGGTTCATAATCAAAATGTGATCAAGGAAAGTATCGAAGAGTTTAATAATAATAGCACATATTTTTTGTCGTTAATAGATACATATACACAAATAAAATTCAACTTGGACACATTACTTTCAATTCTCACCAATATTGAAAACGCAATTTTTTTCGCTAAACTTGTCACTTTACATCATCATCACGAAATTGACTTTCATTTCATCACTCCAAAAAATTCAACAAGCAACGCCCCGGTAGAGCGCCTGCATTCAACCTTGCTTGAACACTTGAGAGTTTTGAAAGTTGAATATCCGCGTTATGAAATAACGAGCCTAATACCTTATGCTATGTTCGGATATAAGCACTCCATACATTCTCTGACAAAACAAAAACCAATAGATATTGTGAGTGAACATATCGATACAAAAGATCCATTTGATATAGACATAAACCACGAAATTCTGAATAATTATATTCAAGAACACAAAGACAAAACCCAATTTTATATCTATCGATGATATAAAATCAATATTCGATTCGCTTTTGAAGTATCATTCCAAAGGTCAAATAGTCTATTCAGAAATTGGAGATATCCATAAAAAATATGATATAACACCTGTTGATGCATATTTCTTGAATACAAAACTCGTTCTTGCATCACATATCCCTCTAGTACATCCCGATACCTTCTCACATTATCACCTTTATTCGATACCCACTCGAAATTACACCACGATCATCCCTTAAAACTCCTTTTTCACAATGAATAATGATATGTTCCAATACGACTCTGGACCATGTCGTAATTTGATTACGAACTATCTATGCCAGAACAACTACAGTTCTTCAATTAAGATACAACGAAGCCGTATGCCAAACAGCAACAAGAAAAAGTTCAAACCCGATGTGACAAAACCGAATTCGTTATGCTGAAAGGATCATTCCTCATCGAAATCCCGTACCAATGCCAAAACTCCATCTTAGGAGGGAGGAGTGCCGTACCACAGAAGTACGTTCAACCAGCCGACTAGGTGTACGACCCAGACAAGGAGCGCCGACGCTGCAGTATCAAATAGCCGGCATTTCCAGAAAAAGCCAACATTATATTTCCTCACCATTTTATGTGACATTATTGAAATTCAGTCTTGATGTATCTTGCACACGAACATTTCGTCTAAATGAATATATTTCGCATTTTCAAAAACGGTCTTCGTTCTTTAAAGTACGTAATTCGTGCGATTGTCCAGATGAAATCATGGTTTTCATTTTAGAGGTTATTCCGGGTCCATTGATTGTGTTGCATCCATAGAATCCCAATAGTCCTAGTCCATAACGACTGTTTCTATCCAGTTCGATAGGTGGAAAAAAGTCTGCACTCAAGACACTTGTCCCCACAGCTTGTAGTTCGAACTTCCGTGAGAGGACTGATGCATTTTACAAATGACACTTCAATTTATTGTTTTCTACAACACATCTGAAATAATTTCGTGGGCCTTCAAATCAATATCATTTTTATTGACACCAATATTCATATCCCAAACATTTGCAATCTCATGTCCAGCACATGCAAGTATCACTTCCTTGGGCATATTGGCAAGCATAATTCCATCCATTTTCGTCAGAGTTCGATATTTTGAATACATTTTTAGTGAATATCCCATTCTCTTGATAGCCTCACGATTCATTGTTGGAGTTGTATCCATTTTTTTCATTTGCAAATCGATTCAGAGAGAAACTTCAGGCACAAGTTACCACAGATAACTTTCGACTTCTTTTGGAAGTAGTGAATTATCGATTCCATCGGTGGGGGTCCCCAAAACCGCCGAAATATAATACTTCTTTCCTACATTTTCTATAAGACACCCAATGAGTGCCATAGCCATTAATGTCATCTAAATTAACAATAGCTGACTCATATTGTTTTGGACCTGAAGCTGGCAATGTGTCCCGCATAAAAATACCACGAAAATGTGGAATATTCATTTTCCTCACTTAGGTAAATGAGATCGATATCGGTGAGAGGCCTCAGAGGTGGGAAATTAATCAGTTTTTTGGTTTGTGTGTTCGCTGTGGTCTGTATGGTTTCAAATATAATCCCAATCCTTCACGATAAGGTTTGAGGTATATACCGCTAACACGTTTACCTAATGCAAATGGAGGTGTATCTCTATGCGTCCGCCAACTTCCAGCAAAGACCTATTCCCAAGAAAAGGGCTATTCTTTGCAGGGACACGGGGCTTCTTTGCTGGTGGTCGCCTACTTGTCGATGGTTTTGCAGATTGGAAGTCATACCCACTGTCATACTCCTCAAGCTTCCTCTTCTCCACCACACGTGATTTTCTGGGAGGTTGCCGATTAGATGGCAAGAAGTCATCCGCATTATTATAATCTTCAGCCTTCCATTTTTCCACCACTCAAGGCTTCTTGAAAGGTTTAGATTGGCTGTTCCCCGCTGGATCTAATCTTTTTCTTTTCAGATGTCTGGAGTATTCTGCTCCTTCGCGGCATCTTTCGAGGGTTTCGACTTAGAAGTGGTGGTGGAGTCTGAGGAAGTTGAACTCGACTGGGAAGAAGATGAATTCGAAGTGGAAGTGGTGCTACAGTCACAACTGCATTCCATTGCATTTTCTCAATGGGGGCGCTGTTGATTACGCCAGAATCAACAGTTGAGACAGCTTCGGTATCGAATTCCATGGCTGATAAAAAAAAAATCATACAATGAGATAAGTTTACTGGTGTCTTCTGCTACTTGGGCACTGGTAGTAGTTGGCGTCTGGTCGGCTGGTCACTGCACAATGATAAATTCTCAAGAGGAACTCTCGTTTTATACACCCCACTTCACTCCCACCAAGTATAGCCACACCCCAGAGTGAAGCTGTCAGCCCAGCCAATCAGAGTGTAGCTTTCAACCCAGCCAATCACTACCTCAACAGTCAGAGTGAAGCTACTGACCCAGCCAATCACAACCTTATCCAATCAGAGTTGAGGTACCAGTCCAACCAATCAATTGCAATGTTCCGGATTCCTACCCGACCAATCGGTGTCAGTCAAATGGTTTTATTTTTTGTTCATATCGATGTTTGGTAGCACTGTGAAGGGCTGTTTTTATTTCTGTATTGGATCAGTAGTATTGATCATCATCGAATGAAAGACTTATAATTTCATCAAAGTCCATCTCTTCATTATTGGATATAAGGATGACGGTATCTGCATCATAATTATCTTCATCAGTATCAGATGATATACCGTAAATATCTTCATTTTCAGAACTCGTTTCCGATTCAGTGTCTGATTCTTCCTCAGCCAACCGTTGATCATGATATCCTTCAGGAAAACCGTAATAATAATACAAAAACTCGAAGAAGTTCGCATTACTTGTAGCGTACACTTCATCATTTGAAGAAACTACTTCTTCAACTTGGATGGGCCTTATTGTTGGATCCGAACCCTCTTGTACACTCCTTGGCTCTGTAGTGGAATCGGCACTAGACATTGTGGAAAGAATTATGAGAAAGTAAGAGTATTTCACCACAGTATATATGTGAGATGACGTGATGGGAGGTTTTGTAAATATATTAATCAGTGTATGTCAACCAATTATGAGCTATCATCCAATACCCTCACTAACCTAATCAGAGTTAGACTACCGGCCCAACCAATCATAGAGAAGTTCTTTATCCATGTAGTCAATCGGAATATACTATCCCCAGACTTCCACCTCGATACACCTCTACGTCAACCAATAGGGGTGTACAAACACCATAAAATCCTTCATTACTTCAAAGAAATAGCTATCTGAAACATACTCCACTTCAATAGTGAAAATAAAGTAGTGAGCACTCCCACCACAATTGAGATCATATAAAAGCAGAAGAGCGATTAAAAATTTTATTCAGCAATCGATAGTTTAAAATCAACGCTACAACGAGATGTCCGAACAACGAGCTGCAGTGTTTAATATGTTGAAAAATATCGATATGAATAATAATGGTTCAGATTGGGAAGATGACGAAGATTGGGAGTTCCAAAATCAAGCTGAAGCCAATGAAGATCTACAAGAATCCGCCTCCGGTGAGGAAGATGAGGGCGTCGAGGCTGATGCTCAAGTAAATCAACCCGGTAATATAGCATGTGGTGTGGTTTTATGTAATTTCCACCAGCTGAATACTACCAACACTCTGGCGGATCCAGTAGAATTATGTTGCATCACGGAGGTATATGTACGCATAGAAACAACAACAGGAGAAGAGGAAAGAATCTGTCTTATCTGTTATAGATTCTATGCCGCACGAATCAATAATGGGGGATGGTATGAGCATGTGAACACCCACATGACTCTTCCATTCAGTCATGTGTTACCGAAATGGTGCAAGGCATGCAGCAATTCGTTATCACACTGAACCCTTACAACAATAACACTGTTGCATGGTAGGATTGAGTGAAAAAACGGAGTGTAAATTCAATCGGATTGGTACACACTGAACAATGCAATGGTTGGGGCATTGTTGATGATAATAGTAATAATGAATCGGCTTTATTTTTTCACATGAAATTATTACATAATTGATAACGAAAACCAACTTGGAGGCGAGATTTTGCAGAAGCTATTCTTACATCTAACCTCCAGCTGATTGAGAAGGAAAAATCCCAAACAATGATACAACTAGTAATATAATATTTAGAACAAAAAAAACATTATGGAGACAGCGTGTAGCATATATAGGCGAAGGAACATTGTCGAGCTTCATTTGCGCGGTCAATAAATACAGGAAATAAAAAGTTTTAGAGGAGATGAATATTCAAGCACCGAACTGAGCACATAGCAGATTCTTTTTCACATTGAACTTGAAATGTTTACTATTCTTGTAATGCTCAGGTATACTATTGTATAGTTTGATAGAATTATAGGTGAAACTTCTTTGATAGAGTGCTGTGTTGTGACGTGGTACTGTTAAAATATTTCATTGTCTGACATCCACATCATGCATTTGATTTCTTGAAATGAATTTGCTTTTCAGATTGTCTGGCCCATCGTGAATATTTTTATGGGTGAATGACAATAAATGTAATTTCCAACGGTTCTCCATGTTGAACCATTTGAGCTCTTTCATCCTTCCGGTTACGTGATCATATTTACGTAGACCAAAGATAAACCTAACGCAACAGTTCTGAACTTTTTGAATTTTATATTTGAAAGTTGAATCCAAGCACGGTCCATAGAGGAAATCGCAATACGTAAGTTGAGATAAGACAAGAGTTTCAGTCAAAACTTTACGTAAATTCACAATAAGAAGAAATCTATTAGAATAAAGTGTTTTTAATGCAGCAAAAGTTTTTTTTAGAGCAGTTGTAACATGAGTTTTGATCCTTAGATCATTATCTATAATCAATCCTGAGTTTTTTGCTGAGTTCACACATTTGAGGTATTCACTATCGATACTGACTGCAAGATTTGAAACGAGTCGTTGGTAGCAATTTTTGGGAGAAAATACTACCATTTTTTATTTGGATGAATTAAGTTTCAGGTTATGCTCTGAGCTCTTACTACAAATAACTTCGAAATTTCCATTCAGATAGTCCTGTGCTTGACGAATATCATTATCATCAGGGGGGAAAATGATTATTAATTGTGTGTCATCTGCATACGCGAATACATTACATCGAGTTATTGACTTGTTATATCGGCTGTATAAATAATAAAAAGCAGAGGACCTAGAATACTTTCCTGTGGTACTCCATTGTTCATTTCAATATAATCAGAATGTTTATTGTTTGAGACTATTTTTTGCATTCTTTTTGAGAGATATGCTTTCATCAAAATCAAAGAATCATTGGAAAAGCCATAATATTTCAGTTTACCAAGAAGTAGGTTATGATTGATGGTAGCGAATGCCTTGGAAAAATCGAGAAGAGTCACTAACGTTATTTTTTTTCTTATCCAATTCTGTAAATATATTATCCAAGACATTCACAAGAGAGTTCAAGTTTTTCTTGAAATCTAGTTTGAGATGCAGGAATTATACTTCGTTCGTGTGCATGAGTAATAATTTGCGAGCAGAGCTCTTTTTCCAATATTTTTGATAAGCATGGTAATATACTTACGATTCTGAGGTCTGGGAGCTCCTGTGGATTGGCTACTTTCGGGATTGGCTTGCCTAATTAGATTTTCCATAGTGACGGAATTTCATTATTTTCTATGCAATAATTCACAAGATGAGTTATGAATGGTTCAATAAATGGACTGCAGTATTCTAACATCGTTACCGAAATATTGTCAATTCCATAGGCATTTGACTTTATATCGAATAAGTATTTATGAATTTTTCAATGTTCGTCATCTCGAAATGGAAATTCCCAGTACGGTCCTGCTGTGCATTGGTTTCATAAAAATTAATGGCGTCCCTGCATTGCGTATCATTCTTTTCAGTGAGAATTTTAGAGAAGAAATTATTTATCTTATTTGGATCCGCTATGGATTCAGGTAGAGAATTTTTATTCGGTTTGATAATTTTAAAGTTCTTCAAAGTCTCCTATACTTTCCTGCTGTCATGTGTTTGACAAAAGGAATTTCAATAAACTCGTTTTGCATTCCTTACGGTTGCAAGGGTAGGGTTACGGAGCTGCTTATAAGTGTTCCAGTCATTGGTATTCCTAGATACTTTATATTTTTCTAAGGCAATATCTCGCACTTTCATCAATTATATGATATTTTGTGTTAACCAAGGTGCATGTGGTTTCGTGACTCTGACCGTTCGAACAGGAGCATAACGATCAAATAATTGATAAATAAATCCATTGAAAATTTCTACCTTTCTTTCATGATCATTTTCAAGCAAAAATTCATACCACGGGAGCCTCTGCAAATCATGCTGTGAATTAGGAAGGTCGAATGAAGAGAAGTTCCTAAATGTTACTGTTTTTTCTTTCACTTGCTCCGACTTCAAAACGCTGATATAAGATCGGCATTAATTGTTCCACTTTTCACTAAAAGATTATTATCACTGATAAAAATGGGATCCAATAATGTGCAAGCTTAGATATCTATTCTAGTGGTTTCATCAATCACCTGTGTATAGTCATAACATTCGAAACACTCCGATATTAAATTATTTTTTTGAAGATCAAGATTTAGTTCACCTAAACACATCAAGAAATCAACAGTTGGGACATACTCGGAAAGAATATTATCCACATCTTCAACAAAGTCTTTTACGGAATTATTATTAGGTGGTCTATAAATGACAACCAGTCCCAGTATAACCTGTTTACCATTGGATTCGAACTTGTAGCGTCTTCGAATTTTCAAAAATCGTAATTTGAAGTGGACTGTATTAATATGGTTCGAAAGTAAAAAATAAGAAAAAGGAACGAGTTGGCATTTAACGAACTCACCAGAAATATGCAGTCTTCTCTTCCTCGTCGAAAGGGCCCTTTATCAGCTACAGATCCTTAAACGGTCTCGATTCACAAGTATCACGAATTTACCAAAAAAACGTGAAAAATAGCGAGATTTCAATATATGCGGTTCACAGTTGAGCAAAGCGAGCACTACTTGTTGAGCCGCTTCTAATGCTTCGTGATTGGTTGTCTCGTAGGGCATGCGCCCTTTTTGAGTCGCCTAATGCCAACTTAAAACTATTTGCGCGAAAGAAAAATATTAATTTGTCACGAAGACGTAACATTACCGCACCCCAAAATGCATATAAAATAAATATGCATTTTCATAATAAAAGAAAATTCTGCAAAAAAAAATATGAAAGTAAAAAATAAACTTCAAGAAAAAAAATACTTTAATTAGTCTCCTCAATTGGTAGAGGACATAATTTAACTAACGGGCGTTTCAACAGACCATTTTTTGTTTTAACTTTGGCAACGCGCGAAATTCCATCTTTACCGGGATTTAAAGCAGTTATACGGCCTAAAGACCACTGAAGAGGTGGGGTTGATTCATCTTTGATTAGTACTACAGTACCTTCAATCACAGGAGTAGTTGGTGTTATCCACTTACTCCTTTGATGCAGAGTATGCAAGTATTCAAGTTTCCATCTACGCCAAAAATCCTGGTGGATGCGTTGAAGCAATTGCCATCGAGATAATCTGTTTAACGGGGTGGAAGTAAGGTCGAAGTCGGGAACTGTGGACAGTGGTTCTAGCGTTAAAAAATGACCCGGTGTCAGAACAGATAAGTCGTTAGGATCGGAGCTTAACGGTGTTAAAGGGCGAGAATTCAACAAAGCCTCAATTTGTACTAGAACGGTATAAAGCTCTTCATACGACAATACCTGGTCTCCCACAATCTTAGATAAATGATTTTTAACGGATTTTATCCCGGCTTCCCAAATTCCTCCGAAATGCGGAGCAGCGGGGGGGTTGAAATGGAAATCAATATTTTCTGTGGTTGCGGCTTCCTTTAAAAGTTTGAGTTGTTTACAAGCGCCTATAAAATTGGTACCGCAATCACTACTAATATGCGAGCATCTACCCCTACGTGCAACAAACCGTCGAAGAGCTGCCAAAAACGCATCACTAGAAAGATCGCTAGATCACTAGATATGAATGGCTTTTGTAGCAAGACAAACAAACAGACATATGTACGCTTTCAATTTTTTAGCACCTCGTGTTCGCGACATAGTAATAAAAAACGGTCCACCATAATCCACTCCTACGTGGGAGAATGGTTTGACTTGTGACACACGGGAAAAAGGAAGATCTCCCATGGTGGGTTGTAATGGAATGGGGTGCGTTCTCCAACATGTAATACATTTGGATAAAACTCTACGAATGACGCGTTTAGCTGATAGAATCCAAAATTGTTGTGACAATAAGAACTGAACGGTACGCATTCCCGCATGAAAATATTTTTTATGGTAATGATCAATCAATAAATCAGTCAATTTTGAGTTAGAAGGTAAAAGAAGTGGATGTTTTTTATCATATCATAATTTAGAATGAGATAATCTACCTCCGACTCTGAGAAGTCCGTCAGTATCAACGAATGCGTTTAATTTCTTGAGAGGTTTCGAAAATATTTTGCTTTCTAACTCAGTTCAAAAACATGAATACTGAATATATCTAACCAACGTTAAAGTTGATTGATGGAGTTCCAATGAGCTTAGCGAGTCGGTAACTTTACTTTTTGGATTTTTCAAATTAAAAATAAATCGTTTGATGTAAGCAATAATACGCTGCACAACTAAAAAAGATGAATGATTCTTCAAAAGTTCTTCTATCCAATTCAAAGCATTGACTGAGAAAAAAACAATCTTACGTTCTTCTTCATGAGTAGTATATTTTTTATTGTACTTCAGATCAGCACAAGGACTTGCGTTCTTTTTTAAAAAGTCAGGACCTTGGAACCATAAATTATTGTGCAACAGTTCAGATGGGAGAGCTCCTCGTGACGCAATGTCAGCGGGATTTAATTCTGAATCAATGTGTTTCCATAGTTCGGGGGGAACCTTTTCTTGTATGTATGACACCCTATTGCTTACAAAAGTCTTCCATCTATGCGGTGATGCCTGTATCCACGCTAATGCAATTGTAGAGTCTGTCCATGCATGAACATCGGTGAATTTTATTTTACTACCATATGTATCAGTCACAAATGAAATGAGAGATGATAAAAGAACAGCAGCGCAAAGTTCTAAACATGGAATGAATAAGCGTTTGATTGGAGCGATTTTAGATTTAGCACAAACAAAATATAATTCCGCTCCAGTTTTTTTTAATTCACGAAAATAAATAACGGCTGCGTAACCTTTTTCGGAAGCATCTCCAAATCCATGAAGCTCACATTCCATATTAGGGTTACTCAATATCCTGCGAGGTACTTTAATTCGAGACAATAAGTGGAGTTCTTTTTTATAAAGTATCCAATACTGGAGAATTTTATCATTAGGTGTCTCATCCCAGTCTACACCAGAGACCCACAAACGTTGGGTAAGATATTTTGTAGAAAATGTTATAGGAGCTAACATTCCTAGAGGGTCGAAAACCCGGGCAAGTTCAGAAAGAAGATTGCGTTTTGTACATGGACGATCCAATATCTGTACTGAAAATTTGAAAATATCACTAGAGCACTCCCAGAGTAGACCCAAAATTTTATGAGATATAGTCTCTCCATGCACATTCTCGTTTTCAAACGATAAAGGAGAGGAGCATAAATGTGATTTCGGCAAATGAGACAATAGAGAAGGTTCATTACTAGACCATTTCCGTAAATCAAAATTTCCTTCTTTCAATAAAGATATCAGTTCATCTTGAAGGCGAAAAGCTCCTTCAAGGGTAGCGTGACCGGTTACTATATCATCTACAAAACAATCTGAGATTAAAGCATTTGAAGCTAGTGGATATTTTGAACCGACTTGTTCAACTAGATACAGGATTGTTTTCAATGCCAAATAAGGGGATGATGAAACCCCATAAGTGAGGGTGCGTAATCGATAATCTTTCAAAGGTTCAGCAGGTGAGAAGCGCCAAATTATGCGTTGAAAATCGCGATGTTCCGGTGTTAGTAAAATCATTCTATACATTTTTTTGACGTCTGCGCACAAAGTATACTTATGTAACCGGAAATTTAATAAAATTGTCACGATATCACGCTGTAACTTTTGACCTGTCAATAAGTGATCATTTAGTGACAATTCATTCGAGGGTCGAGCTGAAGCATTGAATACTACTCTCAATTTCGTAGAAATAGCTTGAGGTTTGATAACACAGTGGTGCGGTATGTAGTAACTATTTTTTGGTATCGTTAATTCGGATATCAATTCCATATGATTGAGCTCTAAATATTCCTTCATAAATTCGCAATAATCCTGATAAATTGTCTTTTGTTTCTGCAACCGCTTCTCAAGAGACAAAAAACTTCGGATAGCAAGATTTCTACTTCCAAAAATTACTGGAGGTGAATCACGAAAAGGTAATGCAACAATAAAGCGGCCATTGTCGTCCCGGCGAGTAGTTTTTTCATAGTATTCTTCAACGTACTTATCTTCCGGCGACAGACATTTAACTTCCGGAACAGATTCTATCTGCCAAAAATTTTTTAGAATACTTTCTATCGAATTAGTTTCAGCGTTAGTTTGACAAAAAAAAGGAATTCAGTAAGGGAGGAGAAGAACAAGCTAATTTTCCCATCAACACGTATCCAAATACGGTTTCTATTGCATCAGGTTCCTGTAAATTACCACAAATGTGATTACCTAATATTAATTTCGGAAAGATATCTGCCCCTAACAAAATATCAATTTGACTCGGATTGTTAAATTCGGGATCGGCTAAATTAAGCTTAACAAGATGCGGCCAATTTTCAGTTGAAAGGTGTGATGAGGGCAATTTTTCACATATTTTTGAAATTATCACGCCGTCAACTGTGAAAAAGGGAGAGTTTTGATTGGGAGGTTTGAAACAAAATGATACCCCACTTGAACAAGTGACGGTTTTACTTTCACCCAAGCCTTGAACAGTAAGTGATAAAGGATATTTTGACAATTTTAACTGATTAACTGCCCTTTCTGTAATAAAAGTACTTTGACTACCTGGATCGAGTAAAGCCCTAAAAGTTTGATAATGTCCTTTACTATTCAGAATTGCGATGCGAGCGGTACCCAAGAGTACTACATTTTTTCGATTCATGAAACCCATACCACAATGTACATTAGCAACTGTTTGGGGAGGAGACAAATCATCAGTTGAATGAGAAGCTGCTTGATTCCTCATTTGATCAACTGTTTTATTAGAATCAGAGTTATGTTTCATACATAATAGAGAGTGGTGTCTTTTACTACACCAGCGGCAACTATTGCGGGATTTACAAGTCCGTAGATCGTGCATATTACTCAAACAATTGAAGCATAAATGCATTGATTTGCAAAAATTGTATCTATCGGTAGCGGATTTTTCCAAGAACGATGAACAAGTATAGAGCGAATGACTACCATTGCATTGGCAACAGTTTAATTTTGATGTACGATTGTCAGTTTTGGTGAAAAATGACGAATTGCGTGATTGCATATTTCTGGAACTAGTTTGCGAACTATTTGTTGACTTACGAGATGTATCTGTTTGCTTCTTCAACTTTGAAGCATGCGAATAAGCGAAAGATTCAATTGCAGTGCATTGCTTATCTAAAAACTCATATAAGGCATTATATGTTGGAATTTCCGATGAACAGTGCTCTTTTTCGAAAGCTTGTGCCATATCGGGGCTAATACGATCGATAAGCATTTGCATTAAAATAAAACTCCACCCATCGGTAGGAAGACCTAGTTTCTTTAGTGCGGATAAATTTTCATTAAATATATCTAAGAGATGGCGAAAAGAAGCGGCATTTTCACAATTGACAGGTTGACAACTTTGCAATTCATTCCAATGAGCGGAAGCGCGAAACCGTTTATTTGAGAATTTTTTTACTAAACACTCGTAAGCAAGATGATAATTACTGCCTTCTAACGGGTGTATTTGAACTAGAGATAATGGAGGTCCCTCCAAGGAAGTAATCAAATAATGGAACTTTTCTGAATCACTCAACGTGTCATTATTATGCACCATTGAATTGAAAAGGTCAATAAAATTGGGAAATGTTTTGTAGTCCCCTGAAAACATTTTTAATTCTAGTTTCGGTAAACGACCCTTAGAATTAGCAGTAGTTAACATGGTTAGATTTCCATTGGGAGGATTTGACGAAAGGCTATTTTCAAATAAATCTGCATAAATAGTTCGAACGGAAAAGTATGAATTAAAGAAGTTACTTTTCTTTTCATTTTCCTCTTCTAAGTCGTTATTCTCATCACTTGACAATATAACTAGTATATTGTTGTGATGTTTCATGAATTCATCGCGAACCGTTTCTATTTCGCCATATCGAATTTTAAATAAGGTATGTTTAGATTTATCAACTTTTGCCTTATTAGCGATGTCTTCTAAAGAGATTATTTCAGTAACCGCACTAGTTCTCAATGCTTTGTACCTTTTCAATTTGTCGCCCATTTTCAAAAGCACACAAATCAATTTATTTGAGGATGAATCAGATGAAAGTCAACAACAGTTTTTGTAAACACAAGAATGAATGAGCGCGATACCACTGGAATTCCCAACTTCGACTTTTTTGCTCCGTGCGATGTTCTGTAAAAAGCGGCAGAATGGTCTGTCGATGCCGACCGTTAGTGCTTTTTCAATATAGACTAATTTTGATTTGACAAATTGAATTTGAATTTCAATGCGTTCACGCTGTGAATTTCAAGAAAATATCTAAAAATTATCCTGGGTCGATGGACCAAAATGTAGCGTCTTCGAATTTTCAAAAATCGTAATTTGAAGTGGACTGTATTAATATGGTTCGAAAGTAAAAAATAAGAAAAAGGAACGAGTTGGCATTTAACGAACTCACCAGAAATATGCAGTCTTCTCTTCCTCGTCGAAAGGGCCCTTTATCAGCTACGGATCCTTAAACGGTCTCGATTCACAAGTATCACAAATTTACCAAAAAAACGTGAAAAATAGCGAGATTTCAATATATGCGGTTCACAGTTGAGCAAAGCGAGCACTACTTGTTGAGCCGCTTCTAATGCTTCGTGATTGGTTGTCTCGTAGGGCATGCGCCCTTTTTGAGTCGCCTAATGCCAACTTAAAACTATTTGCGCGAGAGAAAAATATTAATTTGTCACGAAGACGTAACAGAACTTCATCCACAAATGTTCACATGTTCTATTGATGAATTCAAAATCAAGTACTAAAATATGACTTCTGATATGAGTTTTAATATAAATAGCTACTCCTCCCCCTCGCCTATCTCTATCATTTCTTAGAAGATAATATCCTGGTATAGCAATTACGTCTGATGATATTTCATCTGAGAGCCAGGTCTCGGTGATGGCAACAATATCAAACTCTTCATTTCTAACGATTTCAGAAAATTCATTAAATCCTGTGAATATTGACCGCACATTCAAATTTCGTTCACAAGTAGTCTTCTAGTAACTGAGATGACTTAATTGCACATTGTACTCCAACTGAATCATAACACATAAATAAAGTAGAATATACATTAATGTATCAGAATATCAGTAGTGTGTATCGGTATCATGTTATTATCAAAAATTCACAGTATCTTGCATTCCAATGAAATATATATATAAATATATATATATATATATATATATAAAGCGAAGGGTAGTCTTGACTGACTAGTTAAGGAGAAATACGGAATGTTGTTTGGGGATGCAGTCAAATTACTGGGCTGTTGTTTAAAGAATACTCTTTGTTATCTGGTCGAGCTTTCGAGAATGTTTATTCCCTTTATCAAGACATCTACAAAATTTTAATCATTATAAAACAGTTTCTTTACACTTTCTTAATGTTTTACAACAAGTTTCTTTACACTTTCTTAATGTTTCACAACTGTTTTATAATGATTAAAATTTTGTAGATGTCTTGATAAAGGGAATAAACATTCTCGAAAGCTCGACCAGATAACAAAGAGTATTCTTTAAACAACAGCCCAGTAATTTGACTGCATCCCCAAACAACATTCCGTATTTCTATATATATATATATATATATATATATATATATATATATATATTGAGTGGGCAGAATAAAGCAAGATATAGGGTAATGAAAAAAACGAAATAAACAGAAAGTAAGTATAATAGTGGTCAATCCATCGATTCTTGAATCAAACGCCTGAGATTCTCAGCCGTTGGCTTGATGATTGAATCCCCATCTTTCCATCGGATGTGGCCATTTACTGTCCACACAGAAGAGCGGCCAAACTTCTTAACTGTCGCTGTCAGGGCAGCAAATCGAAATCGAGTGAGATCTTCCCTAACGGTTATCCCAGAACCTTTCAGTTTTGTTTTAGCCCCAAAAACTTTTTGTTTCAATTCATGCGCTTTGAATTTCACTAAGACAGACTTTCCAATACTGAAGCTACTTTCGATATCATTGAGATTGAAATGTTCGAACTTCATTTTCGTGGAAATTACTTTAGTAATCTCCAGTAGTATATTCAAATCATTACTTACTGCAAGGCCAGTGAACCGAATATTATTACGTTTTGAATATTGTTCGAGATTGTCCAAGCGGTCATCAATTATAGTTATGTTTTTCTTGTTCTCCTGACTCAAAGTGTCGAATTTAGCGAAGCGATTCCCAAGCTTGAGAAATTTTTCATCAATTTTTTGACCCAGTTTCTCAATCACAGATTCAGCCACCTTGTTGACGATTTGCTTTATGATTTTATCATCCATATTGGAGAGATCGAGATTCCGTGGACGGAGTCCAAGTGCCATAAAAGTAGACAGAGGTATGGAATTCAGCAGCGTGAATGAAAATGTCGTGGCTACTTCCGCGAGCAATTCATGAACGACTTAACCCAGTACTCGGTAGGCGGATTAGCTTCACAGCTCCAGTCTCAAGGCTGCGCGCGCTTCCTTGGTACCTTCAATAGATCATAGATTCTGGCAGGCACAAAGGTCAAATTAATATGTTACAAATCACTAACTACTGCACCAAGAAACTATGATGTAAGATGAGTTAACTGAACCACACACGTCACTTTCTCAACCAATAGTCTATACAATAATTTTAAAGGCACATTAACATAGCAAAAATACTGATTCAATGTGAAGCACAAAACAGAACTACCAATCGATCGCCATCATCTTATCACCTTAACTCACATCTTATCACCTTCACTCTTTCCACCCCACTTTACGTTCCTATAGAATTGAAGTGTATAAATGGTGAAGGCGAAGGGACTAGAGTCAGTGTTCTACAAGTCATCTTGTGATATTCTTAACTCAGCAAGAAATATGGCTTTTCCAGAACACTGGGATGCAACGACAAAAGTATGTTGTTGTGTGCTACTTTTGCCAAATAACTAGACCAAAGACAGATATCATTTCATGCACTGGTATGTGCAGTGACTGTGTATCACGGATTCCAGCAACGACACAACCTGAGCAAAGAAATCCAACTCCAAAAGAAGGCCAGCGGCAGTGCATCAAATGTGCAGGATTCCTTGCATGGAGTAACATAGGTATTTGCCAAAATATTTGTTCAACCTGTGCGGCTGCTGAATATCGAGCTCCTCAACGTTGCTCGCATTGTGATACATACACGATGGATTGATTGAACCACCTATGCGCTGCATGTAGGAGTACTTGGGAGCTGTGTGAGAGAGTAGGACAACTCCACCCTGATAGACGAATTCACTTCCGTGAATGTTGGTGCCCCACACATGACGAACAATTGGAGAGGGGATTCCAATAGGTTAAGAGCAGCAAGTTTTGCCTACCCCTCTCAAGTGAAAAAATATGTCATGCGCGTGCATAGTTCAATCAAGTGCGCATGCACCAATTCATTTTCTCCTGTAAAAGTAAAGTTTCTGTGACATCTTTTCCATCTGTATTCTATTAACTGTACGCCTCAGAGCTAACTCGTTGTCATCATAATTAATTCCATTTACAGTATTGAATAACCACAATTGCCTAATGGAAGTGTAGAAGTTGATAGTATTGATTGTGAACATTTCATTGCCATTGTTACATTTATCGTCTCAAGACTCCATCACTGATTTCGATATGAATGATTTTCTCAGGATTGAAGGTGTGAAAGATGTAATCACTTCTGAACAAATTGTTGAAAATTCCAATTTGTTACAACTATCACATTCCAAGTGCTCTTCAATCGACCTAAGAGAAAGGGTGCTAAAGCTCCACCATCCACTATCACTAAGAAAAAAACTATAGCTATTGTGCGGGGGAAGAAAAATCCGAAGACTGGTGGTAAATCGAAAAGGAATGTGGATATGGAACCAGCAGTAATGAAGAGTTACTCGAATATTGACTAGTATAGACGAACCTGATATTCTTCTATTAACTGAACATTAGCTAAAAGCTGACGACCTTTTTTTCTTGGCTGATTATTTGATTTTATCAATTTACTGCAGATCTGAATTTCTTCATGGTGGTACAATGATACTTGTTAAAAAATTTCTTTCTGAGATGCTAAAATTTGAGAATATAAATTTATCAAATTTAACTATTGAAAAATCATTTGAGATTTGAGCAACTTAACTCCAGGAATATACCCTTGGTGGTAGCAGAATGGATACTCAAGATGCTCTCCAGTAGAGCAATAAGTATGAATGTAGAAGACATTACTGTGAGAGGACTGATTATGAGGGGATGTCCCCCTCTTTGGAACATAGTCCTGGATACCCTGATTAATCACCTCAACAATAATGGTTTCTACACAATTGCATATGCAGATGACTTAGTTATCTTGCAGACCGGCAAATTTGTGAACACACTGTGCGATAGAGCGCAGGATGGTCTCAAATTAATAGGAACATGGTGTAAAGAACACTCACTGTCGATCAATCCCAAGAAGACGGAGATGGTCCTTTTCACTAGGAAAAGAAGCTTATCGGGTTCGAAACTCCCCGAAATCTTCAAAATCAAACTAAACTTCTCTGAAGAGGTGAAATACCTCGATATTACCCTCGACAGGAAGTTAACATGGAACTCGCACATTCAGAGCAGAGCAAAAAGAGCATATGTGGCCTATGAGCAGTGTCGGAGGACAGTGGGACGCACATGGGGTCTCTCGCCCCGTATAGTCACCTGGATCTACACTGCAATAATAAGACCTATGCTAACGTACGGAGCCATTTCATGGGGACCGAAAACTCTACAAGCAACGGCCATCCAAAAACTATATCGAATACAGGGAATGGCTTGTCTGAACATCACAGGAGCCATGAGAACAACACCAACCGCGGCAATGGAATTAGTTACTGGTCTGACACCTCTGGACCTGCATGTCAAGGAGGTTGCGCTAATGGCCATGCTACGATTGCGCACGGCTGGTGTAAACCCCGAGGTAGGAATGGGTCAACTGAGGCGGGGCCTGTGGAGGGAGGCACTCACTGCGGTGCGTCTGATACAGGCAGCAAGTGACGCAATTGAACCCAAGTTTGTGTTTAATGAACCCTATAAAATACAAATGAAACAGAACACTGAGGCGGATGCTGCAAATGCAATATGCATATACACAGACGGCTCGAAAATCAAGGAAGGATCAGGATGTGCAGTTTACTCCAGATCACTTAGCCTAAGGATTAAGTGGGGAATGGGAAGAAATACCAGCGTGGTTCAAACAGAACTGGCTGGTATCTCAATCGCCACAAAAGAGCTAACCAGAAAAGGAATTTCTGACAAAAACATAATAATCTGCACTGATAGTAGACAAGCCCTACTAACCTTGAATAGACAACGTATTATCTCAGGCACTAGAGTGCCACCAATATTTAGCTAACGCCTCGGTAGATAATAATATCGTACTAAGGTGGGTGAAAGGGCACGACAGGAGCAAAGGTAACCGCATTGCTGACTCTTTGGCCGGGATGGCGGCTGGACTGAGAATTTTGGGACCAGGTGACACCCATGGCTTGACGACTTCGACAATTGCGGAACTAGTCAAACGTTACACCCATTGGGATGAAACCAAAGGATGCAGTTTTGCCAGGATCACCCTGGGCGATCCTGAGAAGCTGGACCCGAATAAATATCTGGCGATGACCAGGAAGAACCTACGTTCAACAGTGGGATCTCTGACTGGACACTGTCAACTAAGGAAACACCTCCATATTATGGGGCTAGTGGACACACCTCTATGCAGGATGTGTGAACAGGAATATGAAACTGTCAAGCATATCTTATGTGAATGTCTGGAGCGTGTGTTCGGTGAGTCTTGGCCTACACCTGCCGATATTGAGGAGATGTTCCTGGTGACCTGCCCTCCTTCCTGGAAAAGACAGGATGGACAATGTCCTAGGAGGGCGACTCCTTGGGAGGATGTACAATGGGCCATATTGTGGCCTAAGTGATGTGGGTCTATAGTCACCCTCCCTACTCCCTACTTTCAGATATATACTGTGAGCAAATCAAAATCAATGCATTCACAGGGCTCCATCATCTGATACAGACCTGTTTTTCAATCATTTGGGAAAGGTTCTTGATCAGTTACCAATTTCTTCTACAATAATATTAACTGGTGACTTCAATATTAATTACAGTGAGAATTCCTATCAAACACAATATTAAATAAAATAATAAATAAAAATTTATTTATTGCACCATAATAACATGAAATAATTTACAATATATGTTTAATGAAACGTACAATAAATAATGAAACAAATTCCCTTAAGAATGAAAATTCTTGTGTGGGATAAATATTACAAAGAAAAACTAGGAAAGAAAACAGAATAGAAATACGTACACTATTCAAATTGTATAAGTCGTATTCGATATTAAAATCAGTGTTTGATATTTCGGTTTCTGTCTCTTTCTCGGAAGTAGAGATCAATGTCAAAATATGAAAATTGGGTGACAAATATGGGCAAGGTATATATTACATTGTTGGTGTGTTGATCAAAGTACAGGCAAAAATGTAAGATACGAGAGGTAGAGAAAGCAGTAGTTATCTCTTAAAAGGATGTTCTACGTGGTTATGCAATTCTTCTCTAGGGATAGATGCTATATGATTTTTTAGTTCATGCTTAAAGCGTGAGTGACTTTTAATATCTGTTAGCTGTGGGGGAAGGAGGTTATAGAGTTTCGGTCCAAAATATTTGAAATCTTTTTGCCCAATGCTTTTAAATGTTTGAGGAGGTAAGTAAGTATTGTGTTTTTTTCTTGTGTGATAATGATGTTCGTTTGTTTTTAGGTCACTTCTATGTGTATGTTGTTCAATGTTTGAAAATAAAAAAAAGAGCTGGCGAGGGTCGAAAAGTTTTAGTTCTTGAAATAGAAGGTTTGAGGAATATGTTCTGGGCTTGTTGAAGAGAATTTTCAAAATCTTTTTTTGTACAATCATTAAATTCGATATACTTGTTTTTCCTACTATTCCCCAAGCTACTATTCCATAAGTCAGATGGGGCTGAACAAGCGCTTGGTAGACACATTTCATCCAATGCATGTTCAATATTGATTTTAGATTTTTTAATTTATATATCAGAAAATTCAGTTTTTTTATCAGATAGGCGACGTGTTCTTTCCATCTGAGGTGACTGTCAATTATAACTCCAAGATATTTGAAGCTGTTCACAGACTCAATCCAAAAGTCATCTGTGACTCGTAGGGTACGATAATTGGGCAGCGTTGTCTTATTGGTTGAAATAGGAAGGAAAAAAGATTTGTTGGCATTAATTGTTAGCAATCTACTCTGAAACCATGATTTAACAATTTTCAGGTCTTTTTCAACATTGATTTTTAAAGTTGTCCAATTTTCAGCTGAATAAAAGATGGCTGTATCGTCTGCATATGTGATTATATTACCATTCGTGTTGAGAGTAAAGAGATCATTTAAATATATATTGAAAAGAATGGGACCAAGGACTATTCCTTGCGGGACGCCATACTCCACTGATCCTGGCTCACTGCAGAGGTTATGAATTTTAACTGACTGTTGTCTACCTGTGAGGTAAGACTCGAGCAGGTCCAAGCTTTTACCCCTGATACCGATATTCTGCAGGGACTCAAGCAGCAGAGGATGGCTGACCGTGTCGAATGCTTTTGACAGGTCGAGGAATAAACACAATGCAGGACGACTTCTGTCTAATGCTGATCTCATTTCACTGGTTAGTGTCAGAATTGCATCCTGAGTGGACACCCCCCCTCTGAATCCATATTGTTTTCTTGAGATCAATTTGTATTTTTCGAGGAACGAATCCAGGCGCTTTTTCAGTAGCTTCTCGAAAATTTTTGAAAAATTTGTGATCACTGAAATTGGTCTGTAGTTAATGATCTCTTCACGATCACCAGCTTTGAAAATAGGAAAAATTATTGCGTTCTTGAGAGCTGAAGGAAAGATTCCCTGTTCTATGCTTTTATTGAATAGATAGGATAAAGGTTCAGAGATGATATGAGAGATCATTTTGAGAGCTTCAGAGGTAAGGTTGTCCACACCAGGTGCCTTCTTGGACTTCAGGTCAGAAATTACATTCCTTACTTCGTTTTGGTCGGTAGCTTGTAGAAATAGCGAATTTGTTAATGTATCGGAACGTGCGGGAGAAAAATCCGGATCGACGGTGATTTTTTCAGCTAGTTTTTTTCTCGCTGTTAAAAAGTGTTCGTTCATTATATTTGCAATTTTTTGTGGACTGCTTATAGGACCCTTTTCCGATTTGATTCTCAAAATGTCACTGTTTGTTCTACCCTTTTTGGGTCCAGAACATATTTCGTTTATAGTATCCCACATTTTTTTCGAATCTCTACCTGCCTCGTTGATTTTGTTTGTGAAAAAATGGTTTTTGGTTTTATGAATCAGAGAGGTTAATTTATTTCTGGAAGATTTATAAGTTTGTTCAATTTTTCTATTGGTGGGATTCTCCAATAGTTTCTGGTATAATCTGTCTCGATTTTTGATCATAAGACCTAGTTCTACCGTCATCCATTCCTTTCTTTTTTTGACTTTTTTTCTTATGTTATGTGTGCACTTTCTCATTTGTCGATCGACAATTTCAACAAATTTTTGTGTAGCAGATTCTGCGTCTTCAGTATCATAAACGGTCTCCCGAGAAATTCCACTCATTTTTCTAGCAAACTTGTTGTAATCTAATTTTTTATACTTAACTAGTTTGAGAGTTTCAGATTTGTGTGCGTTTTCGAACATAACTTGTAAAAATGTCGAGTAATGATCTGTTAGGTTTGTTTTTATTATTATTGGTAGAATTAGTTCTAGATCACAATTCGATTGTACAAAAATATGGTCGATAGTAGAGTTGCTTTGATTTACACACCTCGTATAATATTTAATGGCAGATAAATATCCAAATTCGTGCATCATGCTGAGATATTCTGTAGATTCTGCAGTTACTTTTGAAATATCTACATTGACGTCTCCAACAATGACAGTGTATGATGCGTTTTTAACATTTCTTTGATGTATAAGTAATGTTCGAAAATTGATAAGGAAATCTGAAAAGTTTGAATTGGGAGATCTATATAATGATATTACAGTAATTTTTTTGTTGAAATAGATGACGTCTACAATAATCACTTTGTTCTGGCCTAAATCGACAATGCGGTAAGAGTTTTGAATATTCGACTTGATGTAACAGACTACTCCATCGTTTTGGTTATATGTACCATTGTTGTATATAAACTGATAGCCGGGTATGCTAAATGGATTATCTTCGGGTAACTGCCAAGTTTCAGATAACACAATACATTCGGGTTTGTTGTTCAATTGATTCAGATAGCATTGAAACTCATCGAAATTTCTATTCAGACTTCGTTATGTTATTATGCAGTATTTTAAAGTTCGGGACATTTTGATTGAGGGAAATAATTTCGTCACATTCTGAAAACGTTGATAAGATTTCAGTTTTGATTTCGTGAGTTTCGAAGCCTCTTATATAACCATCCATATCAGTCCTTCAGGAATCTGACAGCAAAAACAATAATAATAAAATAAACTGTACACAGAAATATGGCGCAAAAAATAGTAAAAAGTTCGGATGAAAATATGAATAAAATATTTATTTTACTGGGGTGGTTTGTTCGATAGCTTACGCATATTTCACTTTTTGGAAGCTCTTGTGATTCTGCTAGCAGCTAGACCTTTCTTCGTTGGCGTTTCGGTCACTGAAATTCTCAGACTTGGTGGTTGTTTTCTTTTCAAGGCTTCTTTCAGTGTTTCTTGTTTTCTGCTGTTTGATTTCGGTGTTTGAATATTCTCGTTGTATGGCTCAGGTTCTTCTTCAAAAACTTTTGGCGACGGTGTGGTTGGTTCGCTTGATGATATTCTCTCAGGTGGGGGAAGGAAGTAGTCTTCTTCACTGTTATCGCGTTCTTTGATATCCTCGATATTGTATGTTACTCCTTCTACAATCAGATTTTTTCCTTTGATTGTGGCTTTCTTATTATCTGCTTTGGCTTGCTTCATGTGTTCAAGGAGGAATTTCCTGTCTTTGAGGTCACTTTCGATTAGATCTTCAACCACAAAAATACCGGTTCCTTTCAATTTAAATGAATTTTTGAGAATGATTTCTTTCCTTATATTCGAGGTGAAAGATACTAAGAGTGGTCTTTTTTGGTTTTGTTGTTTACCCAGTCGGTGGATATTATTGATATCAGGCAGTCCAATATCAACTTGAAGTTTTTCGGTCATTAATTCAGTAATCAATTTTATCTGTTTATTTTGTGTTTCTTCGATATCTTCCTGAAGGCCGTAAAAGACTAGGTTATTTTTCCGTAGTTTCCTTTCTGCTTGTTTCAGTTTTTCTTTTAGTGTTGAAATTTCTTCTTTCAGAGATTCTAATTGTTTTCTGGTGCCTTGCACTTCGGCTTGAATTTTATCATGGAATGATTTAGTTCCTTGTTCAACTTTTTCAATTTTCTCCCCCAGGGCGGTATGCACCTCAGTTATCAGCAGGTATACATCTTTCAATGTGATGTCCTCGTTATTCATTATGTGTTTGGAATTGTTGATCAACCTTGTATATCATACGCACAGTAGTTGTAAGAAGTTGTATATGTTTCTTCTGTTCCTGGGTCGATGCACTCAAAAAACAGCTGATCGTTTTCGGCGATATCGGAAAAAAAAACTTTTTCACTTCAGATAACTTTTTTTTTCTTCATCAGTTATCTCTATCAGATTCTGATATTACTTATGATCGACATGAAATGTTTACTACACTACATGAAAGTCATAAAAATTTAACAGAGCTCTCACATACACGTCTATTCTCTTCGACACTCAATTTGAATAATCTTCTCGATTCATGTAACCCAATGATGCATGTTGATTTGCCAACAAGAATCTCACAATATTCAGAATCAACTAGAGATCACATATGCTCTAATATGAATGATGATTTAATATCACGTGAAGTATTACCATCAGGCTTATCTGATCATGAAGCCATAATGTGTACTTTTGATATTAGCTTGGATAAGAATCAAAGGAATTATAGGTTTGGAAGGATTTTTAGTAAAAGTAATTACAGTAAGTTTCAAAAAGAGATCATCGACTGGGGAAAGATTCTTTTACTCCATGATAATATTCAATTCTCAGAGTTCCATAACTCCCTTTTATATGTCTTCAACGAATCATTTCCAATTCGAAAAATTAAAACCAAGAAAAACAAACTTTGATTACTAGAGGTATCAAAATAATTTATAGGAAAATGATAAAACAGGCTAAACAGTGTCACTATAAAAATAAAATAATTGAATCGGATAATGCAATTGCTGAAACTTGAAAAATAATTAATGAACTGAGAGGAAAATCAGCTAAAAATAATGATTTACCTATTTCACCAAATACCCTCAATAAATATTTCTGCTCAGTCCCAGGTAAAATAGCAAAAAACATAACATCACATGATGATCCCCTAGAGAATTTCGAACGATTCAAAATAGTAGAAACCTTGGTCTTGCACGAAACGGAACTTCAAGAACTGAAACAAGTAATATCTAGAATAAAAAATAAAAAAATAAAAAATCAACTGGAATTGATGAAATCTCCATAATCATTATTGAGAACCTTCCTGGTGAAGCACTTGAAATACTCGTTCACCTGATAAACCAATCTTTCAACACTGGAATATTTCCGAAAAATTTGAAAATTTTAGTTATAGTACCAGTACATGAGGGAGGTGACCTAATGATCCCTCTAACTATCGTCCAATCACACTTATACCTACGATTGCCAAGCTCATGGAAAAATTGGTAAAAGTAAGGATCATTAACTTTCTTACCAAACATAATATTTTCAGCAATTCTCAATTTGGGTTCCAGAATAATAAAAATACTAACTTTTGCCATTTTTAACCTACTGTATGATATCTATACCGAAATCAATGAGGGTGAAGCGGTTGCGGCAGTGTTCTGTGATTTCTCCAAGGCTTTTGATTGTGTTGATCATGGAATACTGCTGCGGAAGCTGAACTATTATGGTTTTAGGGGACTTTCATATCAGTGGATTGGGTCTTATTTATTGAATAGAAATCAAATTTTCAAGTCTACAGAACCTTCCTCATTAGAAACAATTAGATCCGGCATTCCACAAGGGTCTGTTCTAGGTCCAGCTTTTTCCTATTATATATAAATGATTTGACAAGCATACATATTTCAGGTAGATTCACATTATTCGCGGATGATACTACCATCATCTGGCACAGTCCGTCTCTCCAGAATTTAAATAAAATAGTCATTGATGATATATCCAAAATATCTAAATGGTGTGAGTGTAATTTACTTCCTTTCAATATTCAAAAAACAAATCTAATTACTTTCAAATGTACGCTTGACGATATCGATCTCGGCGTAGGTAGCATTGAAAGTAAAGGACATACTAAATGCTTAGGACTATTCATTGATGGTAAGCTAAAATTTGATGAACATATTTCAGCATTATGGAAAAACATATCATCTGGGTGTTTTGCTGTTAAACTGGTTGCCAAGGAATTAGATTTGCAATCCGCAAAATTAATTTACTATTCTTTAATCGAATCCCGTTTGCGCTACGGTATTGCATTCAGGGGAAGCTGTAGTAGCTATTTATTTAATAGTGTTCTGGTTTTACAGAAACGTGCTCTCCGATATATGTCTAAAGCTAATTATCGCGACTCCTGCAAACCTTTATTAAAAAAATTCGGTATTCTGATAGTAATGGCATCATATCTTTTAGAAACTGTAACATTAGTAAAGAAACATATCGGCACATTTGCTTCACCCCAAGTCCATTACTCCACTAGGCAATACAATAATATTAAACTTCCCAGACCGTCTTCAGCATTATTAAAAAATTCATTCATTTATAATGGATGCAAAATATACAATCATTTACCTGATATAATTGAAGACATAGTACCTCTCAAGCAATTCAGAGAAGCTGTAAAAAATATTTTGGTTGTTAGACCGTATAACCACCTTGAAGAATATTTCAGTGACACACTATCATAGTTGTACCTAATCTTGTTCTGTAATTCTAAGTGGTAATAATTTTTAAATATTTGTGAGGTGTGATTCATAGTATCCAATTTGACATAGATATATTCATATATATATATATATATATATATATATATATATATATATATATATATATATATATATATATATATATATATATTTTTTTTCTCTTTTTTAAAAGTTGACTCATGCCTATAACTTTATTGTGTTTCCTTTATGTATGTACCAGATGCATGTGTATGGGTGTGTGTGTGTTTGTATGTGTACACACTCACCTAGTATCGATTTTAATATTTTTTATATTTATTGTTTCAAACTATTTTCAGAGCTTTGTAACCATGACTCATCATGTATACAATAAAGCATATTCTCTCTCTCTCTCTATTGAATCTCTCAATAGTTTTTTTTCTTCACTACAACGATTTCAGAAAATGATAAAAAGAAGCAAAACGTCGACTAATGAAGGCAAAGGCAACCATAGTGGAATATGATACCAATGAGCGAAATATCAACATGAACAAGGTTGCTCTCGAAGAACTCGAACAAAAAGTTGCATTAACAAAGGCTGAATTGGTTAAAATGTGTGGGAGAACTTCGTTTTCAAGTTGAAAAAGATGATCAATTCAACCAATATTTGAGATTGCAAGCGCAGACAGAGCTTGAAGAGTCAACCCGTCTTTATGAGAGTGCATTATCAATGAGGGATATCTGGCGGAAAGAATTACAGAGTGGATTTCAAAGCGATAGTGATTAGCTTTGAGATCACTCATATGCTTTCAATTTTGTGAATTGAATTGAAAATAGCGGGTATGGAGTATACACTCGATTTGGTTTGGTATGCACAGAACGTTGCGATTGGTTGGGGCAACGTTCACCGCTACAAACTCTTTTCAATTCAATTATAATGTGATATGTTCATTTTTTGACACCCGGATTGACATCTATACCTGGATACCACAATAATGTTCTATTCCTTGGCCACCGCTCAGCATGTTTCCTTTCCAACGTTGCAACTCTTTCTTCCCATGCATTATATTTTTGCAACTGTCGCATCGGATACTTTAATATCAATATCACTTTTCAGATTGTTGCATTTGCGCACCAGTGTTATTCTCGCGTCCGCTATTTTATCATCGAATGCTTGTCGAGCGTCACGAGAAACATTACCAATTGTAGACTTTATTGCAGCTTGTAGAGCCAGAAGAGTGACCTCCTCAGTTTCTCTAATTTTGTCCTCAAGGCACGGGCGTAGCCAGGGGGAGGGTTCTGGGGGTTTAACCCCCCCCTCCCCCCCGAAAATTTAGGATTTACATTCATAAAATTAAAACAAAAGACAGACTATATCCAAATATTTACACATTGTTGCAAATATTGGCTACCATAACTGTTTCCACTGCTACCCCAGAAACGACTTTTTCAAGCCTAAGAAGACTTAAAAACTACTTGAGGAACACAACGAGTGAAAACAGACTGAACGGCTTGGCTCTCATGAACATTCACTATACGATAGAAATTGACGCAAGTCAAGAAGTGGATATATTTAAAAAAAATGGAAGAATAATTCTGTAATGCGTATATAAGGGAACGTTATTTTTTTATAGTCTATAGAGAAGTTTATTAGGTATATAGTCTATACTCTATACTGTACCACTGCTCAAAAAAGGATTTCCCTAATTCTAAATTTTTTTATGAATAATAGGGTTATTTTATGTACTTTTGGTCTTTTTATTTTCTTGAACCCCCTCCGATACCAAAATCTGACTACGCCCGTGCCTCAAGGTATGATACAGTTACGCAATCACCATTTTCAATTGGTTCACCTATATTTTTCAATCTCTTCCTTTGCATATCATATTGGTTATCTGGTGTCAATTTCAATATAATGCCAGGAGGTCCTCGAACAACACTACCACCCCATTTTCGTTTTTGACCAAATTTATCTATTGCTCTGGACCTTTCCGCACCCCCAACGATATCTTTCATACTGATGATTTCGTCTAATCATCATATATTAATATCACAATTCATTCAAGGTGGTGGTGAATGGTAGAAAAATAAAACCATTCACATTCCAATACATTTTTATATTTGGTGAAGAATGATAGATGTTAAAATGTGTGGGTGTGTGTGATGAGTCATAAAATAATATTCAATAATGAATTTTCCGATTTCAAATACATTGAATGATGTTTCAATTGTTCATATCGGCACTCAATAAACGAATTGATTGGTCTAGAGGACACTCCTGAGGAAATAATTGGATATCATAGTATACCTGATGAACCTTGGCGACGGAAGCAGAGAGCCCTGAGAAGCTGCGGAATAAATTGAATGAATTATGTGCTGAATTCACTCAATGGTGCAAAAAAAATTCCTAGTCTCGAACGCAGATAAAACCATATGCATGCAATTTTTTGTCGACTGAGAATTGATAATTTACCAATGAAGGTTGTGATAAATCTTGCAACAACTACAAAGTTTTCAGGGACATATGTCGATAGTGACATGAGCTGGAAATCTTCCATTGATATTGTATGTGAAAAAGTGAATAGCGGCCACTACGTCTTGCTACAGTTGAAATCCATACTAGGTATCCGCCAGCTGATAAATGTATATTTTTCCATCATTTATCCACACTTGTCATATAATAAACACATCTGGGGTTCTATCTGGTTATGGGCCCATATATCTGTGCATAATAAGATTATTTTCAATTGGAGAAGAAAGGCTTATTGAAAGGCTTGTCTCATATCATGCCAAACGAAGCTACAACAGTTACTACTTCAGCAGAAGGATCATCGAGTTCTTTGCCGTACTTCGAGAAATTGAGAGGAGGTGAAAATTATAATGATTGGTCTTCTGCTATGAGTATGCTCCTGAAACATGAAGATTTGTGGTACAGTATTGTTGGATATCCTGAAGGAGATACAATTTCTGATTTGGTTATATCAAGAAAGGATCAGAAAGCATTAACTAAAATTTGCCTTATGGTTCAACCGAACTGCTATTCTCATATCAGAGCAGCAAATAAAGCAAAAGATGCATGGACAAAGTTACCATCAGCGTATGGAGATAAAGGACTAAATAGACGGATAACTTAACTTAGATCACGCTGTTCGATTAAGCTAGAAAATTTCCACAAAATGGAAGATTATGTCAATGAATTCATGAATTCATTCAGAAGATGAATTCAATTGGAAAACCAGTCGACGATGAACTTCTTGGCGCCATGATGCTTCAAGGACTTCCTGAAAGTTATGAACCGATGGTGATGGCTATTGAACATTCGAGTGTGCTTATTACGAGTGACTCCATAAAATCGAGGCTTCTCCCAGATACCAAATGGAATAGTGAACGATATTGTTCAAAACAAGCATTGTATTCTCAACATAACAATGTGAAGCTGCCTGGGAAGAAAAAAACCATGGTGTTGGAAATGCCGTTCTACAGATCATTACACGCAAAATTGTACCAAGAAACCTGATTCTCTACCAAATTCATCCTATAAGAAGCCTGAGAAGAAACACGATAAATCTTCTAAGGACAAAGTTTTCCTCACTGCTTTGGGGTGTCAAACGAATCAACAGAGTTGGTATATTGATTCTGGAGCATCAACACACATGACTCATCGCAAGGAGTGGTTAGTAAATTACACAAATCAAGCAAATCATGGTTTGGAAGTGTTTGTTGCAAATAATCAGATTTTATACAGTGAAGGAATGGGTGATGTTCCTGTTAGATTGAAAACGGATTCCCGAATCGAAATGATTTCTGAAGTCACATATGTTCCGCATCTTGCATCTAATTTGTTATCAGTGAGTCAACTAGTTTTCAAAGGTTATGTTGCAGTTTTCGACAAAAATGGTTGCAGGATCCTAGACTCCGAAAATTGTAATATAGAGGGTGAAATACAAGCCACTGCTACTCACATAGGTGGTATCTATCGATATTGAGGAATTCGCAAATACAGTAACAACAGGTACACACCTTCTATGGCACAAGAGATTAGGACACCTCAATAGAATCAGCATGCAACTGTTGAGAGATGAATTAGCCACTGAAATTTCCTTCAGCAACGAAACTGAGAGCATTCAATGTGTACCCTGTATACAAGGAAAGCATTCCCGCCAACCTTTCAAAAGTGACAAACACAAACTGTCAAATGAAAAGTTGGATCTTGTCCATATGGATCTTTGCGGACCAATGCAAGTTTTGTCTTGGGGTGGCAGTAAATATTTCTTCAGCCTAATTGATGACTGCACAAGAAAAGTGTTCATATATTTCCTCAGAAATAAAAGCGAAGTGAAGTATTTTTTCAAACAATTCAAAAATCGAGTTGAAACTGGATGGGGCAGAAAACTGATGCGCATACGCAGTGATAATGGAGCTGAATTCACTAACCCTAATTTCCAATCTGTTTTGAAAAAATTCTGGTATTCAACATCAGCTCACCGTGCCCTACAGTCCTCAGCAAAATGGTGTTGCTGAGCGCATGAATAGAACGATTATGGATAAAACACGCTCAATAATGAATCAATGCTCCCGTGATCAACGTTTTTGGGCAGAAGCGGTCAATACTTCAGTTTATTTGATTAATAGATTCCCCACTGAAGTTTTACCAGGAATTACACCAGAAGAGAAATGGACTGGGTATGAAATTGATCTTAGTCTGTGTAGCATATGCTCATGTTCCTGATGAAAAACGAAAGAAATTGGAACCCAAAAGCATGAAATTCATTTTTATTGGATACTCCGAAGAGTCTAAAGCATATAGACTTTTCAATACAACAACTCAGGAAGTAACCAGATCAAGGGATTTTATATTCTTAGAAAATGAATTCGAAAATTATAGACAAGGTACCGAAGAACTCATAACGAGTATTACACTAAATACATTATTGCCTTTAGATGTGGATTTATATTCGCCTCGTGAAAATTCTCATGAATACACCAAAAATAATGTTGAAGTTGAAGACAGTCCTGTAGAAGACATTTCACAACAATGCAACTTCAGTGCAGATGATGTAGAGCCAAGGTATCCACAACGGCAGCGCAAGATGAAGATGTATCCAGATTTTATGCTTTATTAAACAATCTGCGATTCCAATAAGGAAATAGTCCGTTTCAAAGCAAGACTTGTTGCTAAAGGATTCATGAAAGAATATGGTGTGGGTTATTTTGAAACTTTTTCTCCTGTCATAAGACATTCTTCATTACGTTTTTTTTTGCACTTGCTGCTCAGTATGATCTTGATATCCGGCATTCAGATGTCATCACAGCATTTCTACACGGCAACCTGGAAGAAAATATCTACATGGATCAACCAGAGGGTTTCATTAGTGCGGGGGAAGAGAGTAAAGTATATCTTCTTCGCAAGGCTATATATGGTCTCAAACAGTCGGCACGTGCATGGAATAAGATCATTAATGAAGTTCTCTGCAGCATGGGTTTCAAAAAATCGTGTTACGAAAGCTGTTTATATTTCAGAATGGAAAATGGTCGTATCACAATTTTGGCGGCATTATATGTTGATGATTGTTTCTTGTTCTTCAATGATCAGCTTGAAACTGAGGAATTAATCAAAGAACTCCCATCACATTTTCGTATTAAAGACTTGGGATAAACTAGTCATTGTCTTGGTATAAAGATCATCCATGACAAGAAAACAAAACAAGTTAGACTTAGCCAAAGGCAATATGTTGTTGATTTATTAAATAAATTTGGAATGCAAGATTGTAATCCAGTTGGTACGCCCTTGGAAGCGAATGTGAAATTCAATTATAATTTTCAACATCACCTAGAAAATGTTCCATATCAGCAGGTAATTGGATGTCTAATGTATCTGAGCGTTATGACCCGGCCTGATATCTCTTCTACTTGTTCCTATTTGAGCCAATTCAATTCAAAACAATCTGCAGAACACTGGCAAGCTGTCAAGCGTGTACTCTGGTATCTTAAAGGAACTACAAATTTGGGAATTGTATACACTAGAAATAATGAAAATGTTTTCACCGGATTTGCTGATGCAGATTGGGCAAGTGATGCTTCTGACAGAAAATCTTTTACTGGATTTGTATTCAAATTTGCGAATGCTGCTGTTTCCTGGAAATGTACAGTCGTCATGTCTTCTAGTGGAGCCGAATACATGGCATTGAGTGATTGTACAAAGGAGGCGATTTATCTGAAAAATTTGATGATTGAGGTGTTAGGAGTTTCAAAACCAATTAAATTGTTCAACGATAGCCAGAGTGCGCAGAAAATTGCTGTGAACCCTGTTATGCATAGAAGAACGAAGCAAATCGACGTTCGTTTCCATTTCATCATGGAAAAAATTGAACGGGGAGAAATTTTGTTGGAATATCTTCATACAGCTAAGATGATAGCAGATATTTGTACTGAAGCTCTTCCAAAACCAAAGCATGAATTTTGCGTTAGTGCTTTGGGACATCCAAAAATTGCATTACGGGGGAGTGTTGGAATCTAATACAACAGTTGTATGAATTTATTCTTGATTTATATCAACATGTATATTGAATAACATGTGAAAAACGTTATTGTTGTGATAAATAAAATTTGTCACTGTTTTCTTGCCTCCAAATATTGAAATATAAATTATTTCCATTGCCTGAATTCCAGTACTATCAATGTTATCTCACAAAAGAGGATTATCAGACGGATCTTCAGTTTCAAGCTAACTGATTCTTGCAGGGAATATTTCAGAAAATATAGGATTATGACCCTACCTTGTATTTTGATTTTCAAGTCCATTATGATGTTTCTAAATCATATCCATATGTATGGTTGCGTTTCTGAAAATTATAGCTACAACAGTAGGAAAGGAGAAGCTATTCGTATTCCCAAGCACAATATATCTCTTTTTGTGAAAAGTCCGTCATATACAGAAATCAAATTTTTCAATAACCTTCCGCATCACTTATAAGAAATAAAAAGCAATGATTTGTTCAAACGTAGTCTGAAGCAATATTCGCAAAATGATGCATTTTATAGTGTCACCGAGTTTCTCAACTCAAAATTTTTAATTTTCAACTTCTAGTCATTTTCGACAAACGATGTTCATTTTTTCGGAAATTACATTCAGGTGAAATTATATTTTATAATATGGATTCAATAATAAGAATTATTGCTTTATTCTCGAACGCTGAGGAATATTCGATGTGTGATACTATGGATATATGTATGTATATTATGATTTTTTTCGTTGTCTTCGACCTGTCCTATGTCATGTATTGTGATCAATATGGATTGAATGAATATTATATTATAAATTATATTATCGTTTGGATCGTTCTGATAGAATTGTATATCAGTGTGACATGGAAGAGTATGTGTAGTATTCGGAATGATGAATCGTTTGTCGTCATGGTATGATAATGCAACTTTGTTTTTCAATTCTGTATACATATTATTACATAATATGCTTTAGCACCTGTACCATGAAAGCTTATTATATTATCGTCTCCAAATTGTTCTTTGATATATCTATGGAAAAAATCGCACATGACTGTTCTGGACGACTCTAATATGAAAAATCTCAAATATAATGGTTTATTATAATGAGCTTTCACCCTACCTAATTGAATGGTGACAAAATCATTAGTGAATTTGGAACAACTCTCGAAATTTGGTCGTGATATCAGAGAGCTAGCACCTATATGTTTCTTTATATTTTATGTTTATATTCAATGTGTTACGAGTCTGAAATCAATTCTATCATCCACTTGTTCCATTGTTTTTCCATAAACGGCATTGTTCATTAGTTTAAAGAAATCTTTCTCTGCTTTGTTTTTAGATTGATTACGCATTTGAGTATTCGAATCAATATATGATTTCATCCAACACGATTTTCAGAATCTTAATACTCTATGAGTGTTCATTACGATCAAACCATTGTCGAAAGCTTGTTGTAAATTTTTGTAATGAACAATGGAAGATCGGAATGCTTACTATCAGCACTCACATTCATCAAGTGTAGATTCAGAATTTCATCGGGAGTCAACCATGAAAATTCACCCGTTGGTAATGGTTGTGACATACTATGACCGTTCAGGTTTGTTGCATTCATGCATTTGTTGCATGGAATGTATGAGGACGATTCATCTGGTAAACATTCATTGTTTGCTATATGTTTTCTTCCACAACACTGACTTATTCCACCACTTATATCTTTTTGAAAAAAGTGAATCATATCAATGTCAGTTAGTAATTCCAACTCAATATTCGTATATTCGGAAATTCCCGACAATATCGCATAATTGCAAAATGTCTGACTTCAAATACAAATCGGAATATCCACCCCAATTCTGACACTCAAACAATCTCCATAAAAGTTTAGCCCTACGGTAATTATTATCTGATATAATATGTTCATCATTGAGTTTGTCATAGAATTGATTTTTGCTTGGAAGTGATGGATAGTTCAATTTTTCAAAGTCATTAACAAAGCTATAAGGAAATACACCTTTCTGAACGGAATTTCCCTGAATCCTCCCTTTCAACCGAATACTCCTCTCTCCCAATCCCGTACTACGGAACCAATGAGACCCAGTTCTACTCTATTCAATTGAAGCCAGACAGCGTGACGCGAGTACGACTACCGGTAAAAGAGAAGAATGGGTACATCAAGACAGGTACTCCAAGGGGCTTCCATCCGTGAAGCTCTCACCGATGCCTGCAATCATCTAGCCTGGACGGAAATCTTCAACTTCAGTCCAGATTAACTCCAAATAGTTCTAGCCGAACCAGTACGCAGCAACCCAATAAATTCAAGAGTATCATATCTTTTCTGTTGACATAATCCCGTCAGGAAAAACAAACCCAATCAACAGTATGGATGATCTAATCAGAACAGACCATTTCAATCCAGAAGAGAACATGCTTATCAGAAAATTATGCAGGAGATATGTCGATATTTTTCACCAACCAGATTCCTTACTCACGTTCATCAATCAGGTCGAACACCATTTAAATACCAAAGACGAGATTCCTGTCTACACCAAATCATACCGATATCCATATGTACACAAGGGACAAGTCAAGAAAAAAATAACTTCGTTTCTGGACCAAGGAATCATTGGAACCAGACACTCTTCCTGGTCCTCACCAATTTGGGTCGTTCCCAAGAGACTGAATGCCTCTGGGAAAGCAAAATGGCGTATCGTTGTAGATTTCCGCAAGGTCAATGAGAAAACAATAGAGATCGATATCCGATTCACTACATTTCTGACATCCTCGACAAACTCGGCAGATGTCAATATTTCACTACCCTGGATTTTCAAGCGGTTTCCACCAGATGAAAATGGCAGAGGAAGACATACCTAAGACCGCATTCAACGTCGAAAACCTGCGGATGCCTTTCAAACTGGAAAATGCTCCAGTAACTTTTCGAATGGTTATGGACAACGTCCCAAAGGGTCTACAAGGGACTATCTGCTTGGTTTATATGGACGACATAATTATCTTCTCCACATCTCTATAGGAGCATATGGTCAACCTTACAAGAGTATCCTAACGTCTACGAGAAACTGGTTTCAAAATACAAGTGGACTTTCTGCGAATTTCTGAAAAAGGAAGTCAGCTCTCTAGGACACATCGTAACTCCAAATGGTAAAAAACCAAACCCAGCAGAAGTCGAAGAAATTATGGACTAGCCTGTGCCAAGAACTACCGAAGAGAACAGAGAATTCCTTGGCCTCCTAGGGTGCTACAGAAAGTGCATCAAGGACTTCGCCAAGACAACCAAACCGTCAACCTCCTGTCTCAAGAAAGATGCCCATGTAGAACACACGCCAGAATTCCTGAAATGTGTTCAAACTTGCAAAAACCTGCTTACGAATGAACCACTACTACAGTATCCGGACTCCACAAAGCCCTTCAATCTGACCACATACTCCAGTAATTTCGCCATAAGAGCCGTTCTGTCCCAAGGACCCAAAAGACAAAAGACAAATAAATAGCTTATGCATCCAGGACCCTAAATGAAACTGACATGAAGTAATTTATTTACCAACGAAAAAGAAATGCTAGCAATAGTTTGGGCTACTAAATATTTCCGACCGTATATTTTCGAAAGAAGATTTAAAATTTTATCAGATCACCGACACCTCCAGTGGCTCTTTTCCTTGAAGGATCCAAACTCAAAACTTGTCTGATGGCGCCTTGAAGCTAGAAGAGTATTACTATGAAGAGGTCTACAAAAGAGGTACAAGCAATCCCAACGCCGATGCGCTCTCCATAGTAGAGATACATACAAAGGAGCTCTATGGGGCAAACTACGACGACGACAAGGCATCTCTATACAACCATCCTCCATCAGAAGTTCCTGAGTCTACGGAGAACATCATCAACAATCTGTTTGAAGATAGCTTTCAGCACTATTTCCCTGAAGATAAAGTTGCCATAGCGCACGAACAAGAAATTCAGAATGAACCCTCAACCGGAATAGACAGGGAATGTGTGAACCTGAGCCCAGAAGCTCACCCAGATAAAGAAACCAGTGGCATCACCAACCATACAGCCAGAGAAAGCCCAGTATTGGAAATACCAAAATCAGAGAAGCCTCTCGAAGTCTTCAATAACCAAGTCATCTTCAAACGAGTGAGATATAGCCCAGCAAGAACGGTGATGGAGGAAATATTCCAGAATTGAAGAAGATATCACGCTCAGTTGAGAAACGATAATCTTGATGAAAACGTTTTCAACTATTCCAAGAAATATATCAGCCCTGGAAAGAAAAACGCTTTGATATTCGAAGACGAAGAACTCTACCCCAGCATATGCAGAATCCTGAGAGAGACATTCAAGAACTCCTCTTTCTAACTCATCAAATGCAACCGCCTATTCAGTGGATTTCGCAGCCGGTACTCCTGTTGGAAGTAATAGGTGTGAGTCTTTTCTGGTCACACTATCAGACCCCTGGGATACCGTTTCTCCATCTGCTGCTAGCTGTGCCTCCCTAACGACTTCTGAGGGAGCAGTGGAGCATACCACTACAAAAACTGGCGCCCGAAATTTTCTTCGAAATTGTAGTCTGTTTCTGGTCTTGAAACAGAACTAATTTCCGAAAAACCGACTGCGCCAAGAAGTAACGCCCGCCGAACCCCGTGAATAGCGTTACAAATTGGCGCCGGAGCAGGAACCGATTTAGTGTGGAAAATTCCAGAAGTTGCCATTTGGTTTGTACCAGTTTTTTTTTTTGATTTTTCACCGAATATTTATTTTTCTCAAATTGTGTAACTTGATTCTCGATTCGTTTCTATATTTGATGTTTTTTTCAGTAATAGACATTTTCTTCTAATTTTCAGCATTTTCAGCGATTTAAATTTGTGATTTTCTTTTCAGCCGCCCTGAAATAGTTCATTTTGATTTGATTCCCCAACAATAATGCCTTATTGTTGGTGAATATTTCCGTTTCAACATTTTGTTCAAATAGTTTTGAGACATTTGAATCACATCATTATATCAACCCCGACCATTCGTTGACATTATCTGTTATATTGATTTATTTTTCTTTCCAGCATTCTTGAATAACATTGTCGGTATTTTTTTTCTCTCATATATTGATCTTATTTTCCTGAACTTTCAAATAGAGTTGGGCAATTTTGTTTTTCCCGAGTGCTTTTCACCCTGGACACTTGTTGTTTTTATTTCGAGAATATTTTGGGTTCACTGATTTGTCTTACCGGATTATTGAAACTGCCCCAATTACCTGTTCGATACTGATTTGAATTGTATAGAGTGATATCAAAAATTTCAGAATTTTCGATGTGAATATTTATTGTATATAATAATAATAATAATAAACGCTTTTATTGGTAGATAGTAGATTATACAGAAAAGATACAGTAAGTACTAGAGAGAACTACCTACCAAATGGCAGAGTTACCTACGGTACCAACCAGTTAAGGTATGGAACAGGTGCTGTCTTCCACTCAACCATTGAATGCAATTAGACTAACAAATAAGGCAAAGTGTGACAAGTGCGGATTCAAATTATCCAAAAAAAACTTGAATTGATGAAGACATACTAAGTTCCATAAATTAGAATGCAGAGAAAAAATAAATCGAATAAATAAATGAATTATTGGACTAAAACAAAAACTCTTCTGATAGAAGGATTTTTTTCAGTTCCTTTTTGAAACTAGAGATGGACAAATTCTTCAAATCATTCGGAATCCTGTTATAAAGCCTGGCTATGTTATGAGAAAATGACGATCGGAACTGACTCGTTGTGTGCAATGGTGGTGTAAGTCTAGACTTGAAACGAACATTCAAGTGAATGAATATATTATATCTGACCGATGAAAACTGATTGGTTTCTATATTGACATTGAAAGGTTTTCACCTGTACTTGATCTATATATCCCTGCTGCGTTCTTTTATTTGTTATTATTTATAGAGTGAAAGGTATTCATATTTGGTATATATTGGGTTCATTTATTTACTTGAGTGCGCTACATCCCGACTTGAGAGTTTGAATATTTCCATCGGATAGGAACTGACTTTGTGATATTTTGGTACATATATCTGCATACTGGGACTTAAATTTTTGATTTATTTCGTGCGGTATTGTGAAATATATTTTTTTTGAAATACCGATTAGGTATTTGGTATTTTTCAGTTGATTTTGATCAGGAGTGAATACCAACCGGATTGGTTGAATCGATTTCGGACATATTGAAATATTTCTTGGGTGAAGTACTGCGTTTTTTTTTGATTTTGAATACGTTCTTGATATTATTTGGTTGAATTTGATTTACTTACTTTATCTCGCTGTCTTCTGAACTTCTCTACCTTTCCTTTCTCTGTTCTTTTTATATATTTTTTTCTCTAACCCGAAAAAAAAACGTTTAGATTTTTTTGTCATGGCCGAACCAAACCCCCCCCCAACTCCGTGATGGGAAATGAAGAACAAGGAGCAATGGCTCAGAATTACTTATTTCCTAATGGGGATCAGTGTCCTACATATTCCGGATCCGACACTGAGGATAATGAAGGATCGCTCGCCTCTACATTGGAGCCTCGAGTGAGTTGGGTGTATAAATTGAAGAAACCTGAGCTGATAAAGGAAGCGGAACACCTACGAATACGCACCAATGGAACGGCGGCAGAACTTCGCCGACGAATAGTTTGGTTTCTGAGAGAACTCCCGTCCAGACTAGATGATGTAGGACCGAACATAAGAGTAGATCCCCCACCAATCCCTCCAAATACTGGGGCAATCCCCAAAAATACCTACGACCAGGAGGTGAGTTGCCTTCTTCTCAGTAGACCCTGTCGTCGGGAGTTACTAGGAGAAAATAGTGGCGGGGGCCCAACAGGAGGCAACACCCTCTTAACACCCCCACTAAACTACTTTATTACGCCGCCCACCACTTCTTCCCAAGGAGAGCTCGCAGCCCCCAAGAACGAAGAAAAAAAGAAAGAAAAGATTTTGTACACACCCCGTAATCTATATTCCTTCTACACCGCAATACACTACTCCGGACAACTGGGAGGGACCCCTAAATATACACTAACCCCCACCCTATATAATATCTCAAGAAAACCCAAACCCCATCTACCAAATACAAAAAAAAAACACCCCCCACTACATAAAAAAGACATTATTGTTTAACACAGAATTTCCATTACCTAAAATATAAAATAAAATAAGCAATTACTATCCAATTACCAGAGCAAACAAAAAAAAAAAAAGATGGGGGGACCTCCAGCAAGGGATGATACAAAAAAAAAACAAACAAGAAAAAAAGAAAAAAGAAAAACACAAAAAAAAACAAAGAACAAACAAAAGTACCATCCACAATCCACTACCCACCACACTAGGGTCCCACCACCCCCGCCGCCGTCGACACCCCAACCGTCTACCCCCCCCCCGAACGGGGGGGCCCAACACCAACAAGAAAAAAAGAAAAGAGAGAGGGGGGAACACAAACAGCCAGCGGGCTGACCGCGATTTTACTCGCGCCCCCCACCCGCGCCCCCCCCGTGCCCGACAACCACGGGGGAAGAAGGACCTTAACGGGTAGGAAAACAACTTAACTTGGGGGGATTGAACTTTTGGTAAACTACCCCCTCTTTCTCTCCCCCACCCCACACAAGAAAAAACAACCCACCCCACCCCCCCCACCCCCAACCACACCACAAACACACAACCTTAACCCACATCCCCCCCCACCATCCAAACACCCTAACACACCACCACCACTCCTCATCATAGCACCCTCCCTTCATCACTACCCCCCTGGCCGGGGACGCCGCCGGGGTGGTTTCTACCCACAAAATAACACAAAAAGAATCTTCCCTTCCTCCGAAGAATTCCCCAAATAGAGGGGGTGGCCCTTCTTCCAACCTCCCTCCTCCATAAACACTTTTTGAAGCACTTCACCTTAAGAATTATTGCTACCAAAAAAATACAACAACTTCCCTCCCCCCGAGATTACCTCCATCTCCCCCCAGGAACAAATACAATCTCCATCCTGTCCAACCACTTTGGAACATTCATAACCCTACTCACTCCCCTCTGGATATAATTTTATCCATACCATTAATTTTTTTCTCCGATCACTAATATCGACTGGCGTCTTTTCTTCCACGAACAGAAGAATGAAAAGCCGACATGGCTACCTCGATTTCGTCGAGCTTCTTCCAGAAATTTCACTACAAGTAACGACATCTAATTAACCAATTTTGAACAGAGTAATACTAGACAGCTAAACAACGAAAACAGAGTAATAACACAAAACGTGTCTCGTTAATTAAGGGTAGGCCACCTGGTGGACGATAGCCGAATTGGTAATTCGAACACGGGATAGTGAATCCACAGAGAAGTTTTTCCGGCACCACCAACCACCAGATCCCTGTTACGAGTCTGAATGACTTCGTCCCGACCTATGTCCAATCATACCTCAATCAACTTATGCTCATGTTACTGAGCCTCGTCCGGTAATGAAGCCGTTAAAAACATACCGCTGGAATGTCCATTTCAATGGAGAAGGAGATCCAGTAGCATTCCTCGAAAGGTTGGACGAAATTTGTGAGTCCGAAAATATCAATCCCGACCAACTCCTGGCTGCTTTGCCAGAATTACTACGTGACATAGCATTGTTATGGTATCGCAGCAACCGACGATATTGGTATTCCTGGGCAACTTACAAAAATGTTTTCAGAAGAACTTTCTTTCCCATCCATTATCGAGAAGACATTGAAATGGAGATAAGCCGTAGGCTGCAGAAACCTGAAGATCCGTCGATCAAGTATGTGGTGGATATGCAAACTCTAACAAGAAGGCGCGGTGGTTTATCTGTTGACCAAGAAACCTCTTGGTTATATCGGAATTTATTACCCGATTACTGTCATTACATTCGACTTACCAGCCCAGACAGGGACCGGAACAAATACGTCCTCGGCCTGTTTTCATTCCGCCCTAATCCGCCCAGATTCGAATCAGAAAATGGTAGCTCCAATCAAGCGGCTTTCTACCCGAACCACCAAAATCAGAATAGGCCAGCACCGGAACCGATACGACGAACTGCACACCCGAACTGCAACAGCCCGAATCAAAAACCAATATGTTGGAGATATGGGGAAGAGGGACATCTGAGGACTGACTGCCCCAATCCCTCGAAACTATTTTGTTCATGCTGCGGTCGGAACAACATATTGTCTAGAGATTGTGACTGTAATCAGTTGGGAAACGAAAGAAGAGCTCGACCGAATCGAGGGCAGTCGGGCTCCAACAACTGAGTCCCTCAAGTAAAGTACCACACCCCGATGATAGGCGACCGTTTGTTCCAGTTACTATCAGGGACATAACCCTCATTGCCCTTGTTGACACCGGAGCCACCAGAACTTTTGTTTCTCCAACCGTTGGTGAATGCTGTGCCCGTCACGGATTTCCGTCTCTACAACCGACCGTCCATGATTCCCGCCAGGCCGATGGTTCCCCTATACCCGTTATAAAAGTTTTTCGACCGGAGATAACCATCGGACAGGAAATTTTTGATCCAGAACTTCTGGTTATCCCCCAGCTGAGTGTAGACATCGTTATAGGTATGGATGTGCTACAGTCCCGGAATTTCAGGCTGGATTTACCAACTGGACGAATTTTTCTGAACGACGTATTACCAATGGCCTTCCCGATTCCAGGCAATCATCAAGGATTCATCTTGTAACCTCTCACGCAGACTCACCTTTTCACAAGGAACAATCTACAAATTCGAGAGGTTTTGAGGCCAGTGGATCCGTTGAACAACAAATAAATCCTGAACCGAATAGTGAGGCCGAACGCAATGATGGTGAAGTTTCGGAACGAAAGAACCTTTCCAAGCTTCAGCGCTTCCAGTCAACCAAGTACCTGGAGGCCGAGTTGCCGCTTTTCGGAAAGATTGAGGGGACAACTTCATGGATACAACATCATGTCCGGTTATCAAATCCTGAACCGATAAAACGGCGATATCGTCCTCAAAATCCGAAGATGCAGGAGATCATCAACCAAGAAGTGGAGAAGATGTTAACCGATGGCCACATTGAACCATCCCGCAGTCCATGGAGCTCACCCGTAGTCATGGTCCGGAAAAAGGATGGTAAACCGAGATTTTGCAATGATTTCCAAAAAGTCAACGAAATAACAGAAAAAGACGTCTATCCTTTGCCATTTATCAATTCCATATTGGATAAATTGAGGGAGGCAAAATTTATTTCGAGGCTAGACCTGCGTCAAGGTTATTGGCAAGTTCCTCTCACCCCCGCCAGTAAAACAGTCACCGCATTCACGGTAACAGGACGTGGCCTGTTCCAGTTCACCGTTATGCCGTTCGGGCCTCATTCAGCGCCCGCTACATTCCAATGGTTGATGGATACCGTTATAGGACCGGACATGGAACCGTACGCCTTTGCTTACCTGGGCGATATAATCGTTCTCGGGAAAACTTTCGACGAACATTTGAGTAATCTGCGCAAGGTATCCCAGCGCCTACGAGAAGCCAATTCGCAGCTCAACCCCGACAAATATAAATTCTGCATGGATTCACTGCGCTATCTCGGACATCTGGTTACTCCTGAAGGCATCCGAACCGACCCCGAAAAAGTAGAATCTATTCTCAGATGGCCCGCACCAACAACCATAAAAGAACTCCGTCAGTTTCTAGGTATGGCTTCCTGGTATCGACGCTTCATTCCGAACTTCTCGCAGATGGCGTCACCATTGACTAAATTGCTGAGGGAAAATTACCGATGGAGATGGAACCCAAAACAAGACGGATGATTGAATCCAGTTGAAACGCTGCCTTACTAAAGCTCCAGTACTGACCTGCCCAGATTTTTCACAACCCTTTGTTCTCCAGACCGACGCCAGTAGAAAGCTGTCCCCACCTGAGACAGAAAAAGAATGTTTGGCTGTGGTTTGGAGAATCTAGAAGATGAGACAATACCTGGAAGGTTATCGATTTACGATCCTGACCGATCATTTATCTCTCAAATGGATTCAGGCCATGAAGAGCCCGTCAGGCCGCCTGGCCCGATGAGCCATGTTCCTACAACAGTTTGACTCCGAAGTCAAATATCGCAGAGGATCCCTCAACCAAGTAGCCGATGCTCTATCTCGTCAACCGCTGTCCGATTTGGGAAACGGAGATCCAACCTGTCTAGCCACAGACTTCGTCCAGGCGGAAATGGAGTGTTCTTGGTATCATAAAAAGTACAAAGATGTTTCGGACAAACCCGAAGATTTCCCCGACTATTGTATCCAAGACGGAAAGCTTTACCGTCACTTTTGGGAATCTGGCGATATGACCGAACCCGAAATGGTCGATCCATGGAAGTTATGCGTGCCGAAACCACTTCTGTATTGCCATCTTGAAGAAAATCACGACGCGGTGACTGCTGGTCATTTGGGAGTATCGAAGACTACCGTCCGAATTGCTCAACGATACTTTTGGCCCAAGATGTTCCGAGAAATTTCCCAGTATGTACGAAGCTCTTTGACATGCCAAAGATATAAAACGTCACAACAACAAACTCCAGGTAAAATGCAACCCTCCCGAAATGTGAAATCTTGGAGCTCCGTTTCTACCGACCTTGTTGGACCTCTACCGCGTACGAGTAAAGGCCACAATTTCATCTGCGTATTTCAAGACAGGTTTACTGAATGGTCACAGATCGGGCCTCTACGCAAGGCAACATCCCGTGCTGTGGCCCAGGCATTATATGAGGACATCGTACTCCGTTTCGGTTCACCAAACACCGTTATTAGTGATAATGGTAGCCAATACACCGGAAAAGTTTTCACCGACCTCTTGACCGAATTCGGAATTACCCGCCGACTCACTCCGATATACACCCCGCAAGCTAACCCAGTGGAAAGGGCCAACAAAACTATCAAGACCATAATTGCTCAGTACTGCGAGGACGATCATAGAAAATGGGATCAACATCTTCTTGAGTTACAATTTGCTCTGAACACTTCTCGCCAGGAGTCAACTGGATTTAGCCCGGCTTACTTGAATTTTGGTAGAGAATTCAACCCTCCCCGGTAACTTGCAAAACCGGAACAGCCAGATGGAGAGACCGATGCAAAATCAAGTAACAAAAAAACGTCG